>APFE030510175.1:0-11560 GCA_000404065.3 Pinus taeda
ACATAACATATATAATATATAATATATATATATAACATATATATAACATAACACCTGCCGCCTGTAAAAAACATAAAACATATATATATAACACTGCGGGCTGAACAGAAACTTACCATGACCGCTGCGGGCGCTGAACAAAACGCTGCGGGCTGCTGACCAGAGGAACCAGCGGCCTGACCAAAGGTGAACAGTGCTGCGGGCAGTGGGACCGGCACCAAAAAGTTAAAACGCTGTGGTAATCGATGTGCAGGAGGGTAATCGATGTGCAAGAGGGCCCGACGCAGGGGACAAAAGGCGGACAAAACAAAATGCGGACAGAGCAGAGTGGGGTCGGGACCACATGTTAATATGTTATAAATTAAAATATAATAAAACCTAAAGTTCTAAACCCTAAAACAACGGCTGCGTTTTAACTTTTTCTGCTTACCTGACACCGCTTCCGGCAGCCACGGCGGCATCCGTATCACCCTAAACCAATACGTTTCCAAAAGGCAGTGTTTAAAAAAAAAACGTATTTTAAGCGTATTTTGCCGGATCCGGATCAGATCCGTGGATCCGGCGATACTCCACCTGGAAGTGCCGGATCCGGTAACTTAGGTTCAAACCATTTTGGGCCTAATACAACAATATCCAGCACCCCCACACAATGTAAAGTTCCAAGGATCAAAGGGCTAGTTTATGCAACTCAGGAAGGCTACCCACTATCACCTTAGTAGCTCTTCCTCTCCCTTTACGTTGGCTCTTCTCCAATTCAATGTTCAAAATGCAGCAACTAAAGGTCTTCTGACTTGTGCCTTAGCTAGTGAAGACCTTGATTTATCTCTCTTACTATGAGTGCGAGCTCATGAATTAGACTTCAGTTAGGATGAGTTTATTTCTGGTTTTACTAGAATAATCATCAAGATGGCATGCATAGAGTTGGAGCTTCAGTTAAGTGTAGTCTTCATCAATTTCATCAATTTGACTAGAAAACGAGGTAGCAGTTACAAGTTTAGTTAGAGCGAGCTAGTCTTCAGTCTTGATTGAACGAAGAACAAGTTAATAAAGTGTTAATTGTAGAGAGAATCAGTTGGACTCTCAATTAACTCGTCAATTAGAAAGCGAGTTTCTAAATTGAGCTAGGCCCCTTGCATGCTCAAATTGGGTCTGTTGTCGCATAGAATGTCAAGGCACCGCCACAACGCTCAGAGTAAGGGCTGTCACTCTTGATCCTTACTCACTCCATTTAGACTCTCTCTTAGGCAAGTCAAGGGGGATAGTCCCTAAGGTAAATGGATGAGAAAGTCTGTGGAACACGGGCTCTAGGAGATTTTAAAGATGGACAACTTGATGAATTGTAAATGAATTTCGATTAACCAGATGAATAGATTAAACACTGAAGTAACCAAGACACGACCACAAGATAGAAAAAGTTATAGACCAGTGCTTTTATGTTCAATTAAACATAGATCAAGTAAGAAAACAAGTTATCCAGAATAGTTTTCCAATATGTGACGAAAAATGACAATCGTGAATGATCAATATAAACGTCCAAAAATGCAACATGTAAGAGATTCCAGATTTAAAATATTTTTCATTAATTGCCCAAATCTAGAAACTATTAACTTTCTCCTATAGCCAATATGATTTAAAACATTTATTGCACCTTGACCATGAAAGAATCATGAAAATTTAAGATTAAGAACTTAACACCAGAAACACCAAGGAATTTTAAATTATACTTTAATTATTCCTTAGGTAATTTGAAGAAGTAAAATAAATCAAAGGGTTAATAAATTAAAATTTTAATGGGCCACTGAACACATTAAAAATTTTTGATGTGAAAGGGCAAGTCCTTTAATTTTATTTTAATTCCTTAATGATTTTTAGAAATTTTTTAATTTTTAGGATTTTTAGAATTTTTAAAATCAAAAGTAAAAGAAAGGAAAAAATAAAATGTCAAAAAGTTAATTTTATATTTCATATTTTTTAGATTTATTTTTTGTTACTTTTATATTTTTGAGTCGAAATTAAAATCATAAAAGAATAAAAATCAAAATCATATAAAAAAATTTAAAAAAAAAAGATCAAATCAAATAATAAAAAAGAGAATCGAAACTCTCAAGTAAAACAATACTAAACAAAGCCTCAAATGAAAATGAAATCGGATTATTTTTAAACTAAATTAAATAAATGAAATCTTAACCTAACGCACACACAAAACATTTAACAAAAATACTAAAACAATGAAACTTAGCAAATCGAATGAGTTTTTTGTTGTTGTGTTTGCAGTGCAGGTTCTAACGGCGTAAAGAGGAGAAGTGGCGAAGGAAATGAGCGATGGAGGGAGCTGGGTGAGGGTTACGAAGGCAGAACCTGAGGGCAGACCGAGAGGGCTGACGGTGAGAGGGATGCACATAGCTCGACAGGGATAGACAAGGGAGCTACAATGACAGCATCTTATGGCAGCGACGAAGGGGTGATGAAGTTGTGGGTTAGGAATGATGGTTGCGTGGAGGGAAGAGGATTCAAAGAGGAGAATGGAGTTGCGATGAGAGCATTTAATAGACTGCAAGTTTCGAAGGAGGGAGCAGATTACGCGGATGGGATGAAAGGAAAGCGATGGTGAGAGAGCGACAGACAAGGAACTCGAAATGGGCATGGGGTTCTTTTGCAGGGACGACGGAGTAAGGAGAGATCTGCGTGAGGGACAGTGATGGGAGGGGTTTCGAGGGTTTGGAGAGAGGGCAGCAACGAGGGCTGGAGAAGACTGCGTGAAGGAGCCAGATGAGGACAGCAGGTGAGGGAATGAACACTTGGATTGCAGGCATAATGGCAGCAAAGAATTTGATGCCAAAGGATGAGAAAATACAGGGTTTGGTGGCAACAATGGAGGGCAGCGAGGGTCCTGTAAAAAAAATCGCAATTTTGCAATGAGACGAAAACCCAACCAACAAAATGATAAACCTAGATAGATGGTACTCAAAAAACCCCAGAAATTTCCATAAAACGTTAATCAAAATGTTTTCTTTTGTTTCAGATTTATCAGTGAAGCCCTTAAAAATTTTCCAAATTATTATAAAACAAAAACAAAAAACAAAAAAAACTACAAACAAACAAAACAACACAAAACAAAAAATTAAACCCCTGGACTATGAAAAATATTCCTGCAAAATGATGTTGATGAACCACAGAGATCCAGATCTTACCCTCCAGGGGCTAGATGTGGAACTCTACACAGTTTTCTCCTTCAGATCTGTAGCTGCAAAACAACAAGAAACACCCAAATGATATATACAATGACCCAAAAAACTAAAACCCAGAAAACCCAAGTCAGAAAACTGAAAATTAATTACAGATCTATGTATATGAATGGCAGATCTATCAGATCTAGGGAGTGTGAGTCCAACTCCACTCCCAGATCTGATAATCTGAGGCTCTCAGCAGCCAGATCTATCGATTTAGCATACAACAACAAACAAACAAACAAAATTTAAATTTTTGAATTTTAAAGGAGGTGCTGAGCTCAAAACCCTTCATGCATCACCCATAAAAAATATCTTATGATAAGTTCGGGATCAAATTAAGTTGGTCTCTTCAGAAAACATGGATCGGGAGTTGGCTGGTTCAACCAAGAACTTCCCCAAATGCCTGATGATCTAAAAAAATCAAGACTTTACTGCAAAACTCAATTTAGCCATCAACATAGAGCGAGAAAACAATAATAAAACTCAGGCAAATAGAGATACCTGCTATTACGTTCAGAATTTAGATTATTCTTCAAACCCCAGCAACTGCGCAAGATACCTGTACTCAAATCACTCTTCAAAGCTATTATTAATGGACAAAAAAAATTACACATGAAAAAACGATACATCTTACAGTGTTTCCATGAAGAGTAAAACCAGCGAAAATTAACCCCAAAGTTTTCCTTTATTATCCGAGAAAAGTTTACACAAGAGCTTTTCGCTTAGCACACGATCAAAAGATCGAATGCACTCACTGACAAATGACCTCTTATTTAAAGATAAATCCTCCAACGGCTAGTTCGAGTGATCCTCGTCAAAGCAATCTCGACCATTGATGGGGATCAAAAAAAAATTAATCTCATCCGTCGAAATTTTAAATTCTTGAGGAAATTCGAATTTTTCATTTTAATGCATTTTAATTAATTCAAAAATTAAAATTTTGAATTAATTTCCTCAAAATTTTGACTTTGACTTAACCCCAAGAACCAAAAGCTTAAAATGTAGCAAAATAATAAATTTACCTTAGTCCTGGGACCTCTTAAAATTTAATTTTTAAGGACCGGCGAATTTTGCCTTCAGAAAATTTAAATTTACCTAGGACCTAGAATTAATTAAATTTTTGGCTTAGGATTTTTTTTAATTTTGATCAGAAAATTTAATTAATTAACCTACAAGGGGATAAATTATTTTTCCAACCCTCCAGACACTTTACATTATGATTTTTACATTTTTTTTACATCTCAAGGGCGAAAATCCATTTTCAAAAGACCCTAACAAACTACCCAGTTCTGCGACACAAATATAATCTAGCAGATCAAGTGATTTGTAATAAAATAACCTAACCAAATAGTTAGGATTATTCCCAAATCACTTTTATATAGACTCGATCTAGAACACTAAAACTCCCCTAAGATCCCAGTGACAAAGTGCATTCTGGCTTTGGGGTAAGGCTGAGGAAAAACTTTGTCGACCATCCGAGAATGTATCGGTGAGACAAAAAACCTCCCAGAATGTAGATCGTCACTAGAAAAGTAGGTTTACCTAGGTAATTATATACACAACACGGATATGCTAAGATTATTTACATTATACACATGCAGATTGGGTTTACATTATAAGATGATGATCAAGTTGATGATGACAGTTGGACGACACAAACACATCGATCAGACACTATCCCTTTTGCAAAAAAAGGGCATGTACTGCTATGGGTCGTTGACACGTAGTCGTCAACAGGGTCTATAAAGAAGAGGACAAAGGCACAGGAAATCATAAGTTTTGTACACAAGGTTTGTGAGACAAGACAGTTCACAAGTTTGTGAGATCATCTTTGATTGTGGAGAGCACAGAATTGAGAGCTTGTGTCTTAAGAAATAGGAGATCACAAGTGCACAAGGATTTTGGAGATTTTGTGTGCACAGATTTGAGGATGCTTTTGTCCTAAGAAATAGGATACCACAGGTGCACAAGAGAATATGAGGAATTGTGCTACAAAATAGGAGCCAAGCTCGGGCTAGGAAATAGGAGGATTTGCACTAAGATTTAGGAGCCCTCTAGTGTGCAAAGATCGAGGAGCAAGGATAAGGGATTGCAAGGGCAAGTCAAGGTATTCAGCAAGGAAACAGTTGCATGCTAGAGGGACGAGATCAAGCAGTGATCTAGGCAAGCCGAGATCAATTTTATTAGCTGAGATTAGTGAGAAGAAGCAGAACACTTTTTCGGAGACAAATTACTTTGTAATAGATCCAATTGCTCGAGAACAATCAATAAAATACCACAACAAAGATAGCAGGTTTTCCCTTTTGGGTTTTCTGGGTAAACAAGCGTGTCATTTTGTGTGATTGTGTTTTTATCTCTGGTGTTTTATTTCATTGCTTATAAGTTGTTAAGAAACTCTGTATATTGGAGGAAGTAAATGAAGTAGAAAACTCAACAATTTATCATAAAAGATATATATATATTATTAATAGTGAATGCCTTGATGATTTACAAAGTGAGAGGCTCCAGCTTAAATACAACCCTACGTGCCTCTTGGTGAATGAGCATGTCCTTTGATCATGCCCTATGCCCTAATTAACTAATAGTTTTACATAATACTAAATTTTTTATATAACATTGCCTTCCTCCCAAAAAGATGATTTGTCCTCAAAGCATACGTAATGACGGATGTTGCTAACAAAACGCTTCAATCTCCCAAGAAGCTCCTTCTTCTAGTAAGTCCTTCCACTTGATCAAGTATTCTTTGATTACTCATGATCAGAGCTTCTTTTCCCTCGTGGATATGATACCTTCTGGTTCTAAAATGACCCTTCCTTCATAATCTAAGGATGGAAGCGTTGTTTGTGTTGATTGATGGTCACCAAGTGCCCTCTCAAGGCAGGATACATGGAAAACGTTGTGGACACGACTTTTATCCGGAAGGCTTAAACTATATGCAATTTGGCCAATCTTTTTGTTGATCTGATATGGTCCATAGAAATTTGGTGCCAATTTATTTTTTCCTTTTTGTTTTAAGGATAGTTGTTTGTATGGTTGGAGCTTGCCAAATACCCAATCTCCAACTTCAAATTCTCTCTCAGTTTTATTTAGGTCAGCTTGTTGTTTCATACGATTCCTTGCATTATTTAGATTTTCTCTTAGATTTTGGACGACTTTTTGGGTTTCTTCTAACTAGTTTTTAATAGCTGGCAGCTTCATCTCGATGATAGCAAAGTCCTTCCACTTCGGAGGTTCGTAACCGTATAAATCTTGGAAGGGAGTCATTTTCGTTGATGTGTGGTAAGTGGAATTGTACCACCATTCGGCGAGATGTAACCACTGAGCCCACTTGTTTTGTTTTTCTGTGGCATAACAACGCAGGTAGGCTTCCACGCATTTATTGACAACCTCGGTTTGGCCATCTGTTTGAGGGTGGTAAGTGGAACTCATGTTGAGGTAGGTTCCTATATGATTGAAAAATTCCTTCCAAAAATTACCCTTAAATTTGGCATCTCTATCACTCACAATAACCTTGGGAAATCCATGTAATTTGTAAACATTTTTGCAAAATATTTCAGCGATTTGTTTTGTTGAATCTGGTTTCCTCATTGCAATAATGTGAGCATACTTGGTGAGTCTATCGACTACTACAAGAACTTTATCCTTACCATTAGACACAGGTAAATCTTCAATAAAGTCCATTGATATTTCCTCCCATTTCTGATTCGAATTGTTTAAGGGATGAAGTAATCTGGGTGTCATAATATTTTCATTTTTATTTCTTTGGCATGTATCGCATTCAGCTACATAATTTTGAATATCATTGCTCATTCCCTTCCAAAAGAAGGATTGGCGTGCATTGTAATAGCTCTTAAAGTATCCTACATGTCCGGCTAACGGTGAATCATGCGACTCTTTGAGAACATTGGCTTAAAATTTGGAATCTGCATTCAGATAAATTCTTCCCTCGTACCATAGTATATCGTTCTTCCATTCAAATTTTGAATTCTCAAGAAGATTATTAATTATAGCACTTGTTTCTGGATTTTTGCGTATTCACTTTGAATCTCATTAAGCCATTCGGGAATAACCACTAACACTACGAGTAACAATGGTTCTTCGTCTCTCCTCGACAAGGTATCAGCTACTATGTTATCTTTCCCTTTCATGTGTAATATATCCATGTCAAAGGTAGCAATCTTTTCTATCCATTTTTGTTGTTCTGTAGATAAAGTTTTCTGCTGGAGAAGATGTTGAAGACTATTATGATCTGTTCGTATTAAGAACTTACTTCCCAAGAGATATTGTCTTCATTTGGCTAATGTGTGCATAATAGCAAGCATTTCCTTGTTGTATGTAGACTTGAGACGTCCGTTTTTATTGAGCTTTCTGCTTTCGAATGCGATTGGATGACCATCCTACATTAGTACTGCTCATATGCCAAAACCCAAAACATCACATTCAATTACAAATGGTTTTGAGAAGTCTGGAATTGCTAATACAGGGGCATTAAACATAACTTCCTTCAAATCTTCAAAACACTTTCCTGCTTCATTATTCCATCAAAATGAGTTCTTCTTTAGAAGGTTTGATAGGGGTGCGGTTATATGGGCGTAGTTTTTAATAAATCTTCAATAATATCTGTCAACCCTAAGAATCCTCTTAGCTTGGAGATATTAATTGGTTTGGGCCACTCCCTTATAGCCTTGATCTTGTTAGGATCTACTTTAACTCCTCCTTTGGATACTATATGTCTGAGATATTCTACTTCTTCCTTCCCAAAGGTACATTTGGACTTCTTGGCATAGAACTGATGCTCTTCCAATAGTGTAAGAACTTTCTCCAAATGTTGTAGTTGCTCCTTCCAAGTTTTACTGTAAATTTAAATGCCATCAAAAAACACTAACATGAACTTCCTTAGATATGGATGGAATAACTCATTCATAGTGGATTGAAATGTAGCTGGTGCATTGGTTAACCCAAAAGGCATTACTTTAAATTCGTAGTGACCTTCATGTGTTCGAATCGTAGTTTTTGATATGTCTTCCAACCTTATTCTAATTTGATAATACCCTGACCTTAAGTCCAATTTTGAGAAGTATTTAGCGACATGTAGTTCATCCAGCGTTTCATCGATGAAGTGAATTGGGAAATTGTTTTTAATTGTTATTTTGTTTAGTCCTTGATAATCGATGCATAACTAGAGCATCCATCTTTCTTCCGCACCAATACAACGAGAGCAGCATACGGACTTTTACTTTTTGAGATGATGCCACACTTTAAAAGATCTTGTATTAATCTCTCAATTTCCGTTTTTTGATGATGTGGATATCGATACAGTTTGATGTTGACGGGGTTTGATCCTATTTTGACTTCTATTATATGCTCGATTTCTCTATTAGGAGGCATTTTCATGGGCAGGTCTTGGAATACTTTTTCGTCATTCTGAATTAGCTCTTGTACTTCTGGTGCTTCTTCGCTGATCAATTTTGAAGTTAACATTTCTAATTGGTGACATTGTACTACATAGGCTAGTGCTCCTCTTCGAATCACTTTCATCATTTGGGATGATGATACGATCTGATTCTCAGGTGCTTGGAATCCATGTAACTTGTATTTCTGCCCTTCCCATTTAAATTTTATGAAATACTTTTGATGGTTAGCAGAGTAAGTACCAAGGGTTTGTAACCATTGGATACCTAAGACCACATCTACTCCTCTTAATGGTATAGTGTAGAACGGAGATTCTAAATTAAAGTCTTCAATTTGCAATTTAACTTTATGGCATTTCCCTACCTTTTCAATCTTCTTACCGTCAGCTACCATCACCTTCATGTAGGGGATGGGAAATGTGAAAATGTTGTGTCTCTTCACCGTGGTTGAGCCGAAAAAATTGTTGGTGCTACTGATGTCGATGAGAACCATTACATTGTTCTTCTTGATATGTCCTTTTAATTTTAATGTATGTGGTTATGATATACCTGTCATAGCCAATAGTGACACTTGCGGAATGCTTTCGTCATCTAGTTCTGGAGAGAATTCTGGGGCATCTTTGATTTCTTCTACGTCTGATTCATCATTGTCTAAATCATTAGTTGCTTCACGGTTATACAGATTCTTCGTCTCTTTTCTTCTAGCACACATATGTTTAGGGTCCCACTTTTCACCACAACGTTTGCACTTTTCCTCTTTCATCCTTTGCATTCCCACATTAGATATTTCTCCTTCACAAAGATGTGGTG
Organism: Pinus taeda; assembly: GCA_000404065.3. Taxonomy (NCBI): domain Eukaryota; kingdom Viridiplantae; phylum Streptophyta; class Pinopsida; order Pinales; family Pinaceae; genus Pinus; species Pinus taeda. The sequence continues at coordinate 9,452 of APFE030510175.1, forward strand.
GAACATATTTTGTGTTATCCATATTCGCAGACTGGGGAAATCTTCGTCTCGAATATACCTTTTTAGCCTTTGACCACAACATTTTTTCAAATTCCTTTTCAGCAGCTTTTGCTTTTTGTCTTGCTACTTCTATCGACGTAATGTCATGAAGCTCATATTATGCTCGTAGATGGGTTTTAAGTCCAGAGTTGTATGATTGGATTAGACAAGTTTCTAAAAATCCAGGTACTCGTGTTGCTAAAGTCTCCCATTCTCGAGTGTATTCATCCACATCTCCTTTTTGTCATAATCTGGTGAGTGTTAAGAAGAACTCTTCTTCCTTGACACCTTGGAACCTTTTAAAGAACGCTTCTTTAAATTTCTTCTAACTGATAACAAGTGTCGTCTTCTTCCACCACATATACCAATTACATGTTTCACCTTCCATTTTCATGGAAGCATGCCTGATCTTTTCGTTATCATTGTCAATATAGTAAATCTCGAAATATTCTTCTCCTTTATTGAGGCAAACAACACTACATTTTTCATCACTGCCGAATTTGGGTAGCTCGATTTTTGCGCTTCGTTGATATGTCGCTAACAGTGGAGCGAAAAAAGGGGTATTGATTTGAAAACGACATATTGGTGAATAGATTCTAGAGCTGCGTATTTTGAAAGTTCATGTTACTATTTTCTTGATTAAGCGTGGAAGATGTCTTCCGAGATTCAGGTTTCTCATGTGCGTGTGATGATTTTGACGAATCTGGAGAATTGAGATGTTGAGTAGCCTCATTATTCTGGAGCATTTGATGGGTGTAACCTTTAGGCTGGTACAAATACAGCCCAACATCACCATAGCTTGATCCACCTTAACTGAAAGGTCTGCCTAATCCTTTTTAACTTCATTCTTGTTCTCCTCAAGCTGACTCTTTATTCCATTTGTTGTGTCCTGCAGCGTCTTGATTTTGTCGCATGTTCAGTCACCTTACCCTCAAGTTCTATCAATTTTTTATTTAAATCAACCATTGACATTGATACAGCCATTGATCTGGTATGCGGCGGAGTATACTTATCCAACATAACAAAAATAACAAAAAAATTAACCTAAATTTTTTTTAATCATATATTATATAATTATAAATAACATTATAATAAATAAATATATATTATTATATATATATAAGTTACAATATGAACTGTTTGATCGACAGCAAAACAAAAATTTTAAAAATTTTAAAAATGGGGCTGACAGGGATGACAACAGCAATGACAAAGACAAGAACAATGATGGAAGAAGTTAATGGCAGAGGCACAGCGGAGAGGGACGGCGGAAGCTTTTGGTTGGGAAACACAATGATGGGGAATATGGTTCGAGAGAACTAGTGGATGTACAGGCCCGTGGATATATGCAGATGCAACAACGGATTATGCATGGAACAGCAGGAGACAGGGTCAAGTTTCAGTGTTCAATTGCCCAGTTGCGCTGAGAGGCACTCTACAGCAGTATGGGGGTAGATCTCACATAAAAACGTAAACATAAACACGCAAACACATAAACATGTAAACGTAAATGTAAATGTAATGATAATGTTTACCATTTAACATTTAACATTTTTAATCTACTGTCGGCCCTATTTAAAAATCAATCTAATTATTATTATGTATAAACACAATATAAATTTAAAATATAAAGAGGTTTACAAACACTCAAAAAAGGGGTATGGTAAATAAATAAATAAAACCAAAGGTATGGTAAATAAATAAACCTTTTTTATATTTACTACACAACTCTGGTAAATAAATAAAACATATTTTTATATTTACTCCGTAAACCTCTTTATATTTACGAAAACTCAAAAAAAGAAGTTTTGTTTAGGTGAAGCCTATGGGCCAAATACCATGGTAAATAAAAGAGATATGATAAATAAATAAAATTATAAATAAACCAGAGGTATGGTAAATAAATAAAACCTATTTTTATATTTACTCCAAAAACCTCTTTATACTTACTAACACTCAAAAAAGAGGTTTTATTTAGGTGAAGCCTATGGGTCAAATACCTTGGTCCAAATTATTATTAATACCATGCAAAAAAACATTATTAACCCTAATATTAATATTAAAATATTA
>APFE030510175.1:12107-64068 GCA_000404065.3 Pinus taeda
GAGAGAGAGAGAGAGAGAGGAAGGTAGGAGAGAAAGGAGAGAGAGAGGAAGAATGAGAGAGAGGACTTGTGAGAGGGAGGAGAGAGGGAGGGATAGAGAGATGGAGTTGGAGGGGGAGGGAGGGAGCGAAGAAGAAAGACATAGAGAGTGAGAAGTGGAGAGAGAGAGGGAGTGACAAGGGAGAGCTGAAGAGAGAGAGTGTATGTTTAGGGGTGAGATAAAGAGACAAAGAAGGAGAGATAGAGAGAAGGGGGGGAGGAGAGAGAAGGAAAGGGGGAGGGATATAGTAACACAGTTGGAAAGAGAGAGAGCGTGAGTGATGGGGGAAGAGAGAGAGAGGTAGGAGAGAAAGGGAGAGAGAGGGAGAACGAGAGACAAGACTTGAGAGAGAGGATGAGAGTGATGGGGGAAGAGAGAGGATTGGAGGGCAAAGAGAGAGAGAGAGAGAGGTAGGATAGAAAGGGAGAGAGGGGACTTGAAAGAGACGAGGAGAGAGGGAGGGAGAGAGGAGGATAGAGGGAGGGATAGGGAGATGGAGTTGGAGGGGGAGAGAGGGAGGGAAGAAGAAATAAATAGAGAGTAAGAGTGACGAGAGAGAGGGAGTGACAAGGGAGAGACAGAGAGAGAGAGAGTGTATGTTTGGGGGTGAGATAAAGAGACAAAGGAGAGATGGAGAGAAAGAGAGAGGAGAGAGGGATGGACATAGTAATAGAGTTGGAGGGTGAAGAGAGAGAGAGAGAGGGAGAGAGAGGAAGGAAGACAGATAGGATGTGAGAGAGTGGAGAGAGGGAGGGAAAGAGAGATGGAGTTGGAGGGTGAGAGAGAGGGAGGTAAGAAGAAAGAAATAGAGAGAGAAAGGTGGAGAGAGAGAGGGAGTGATAAGGAAGATAGAGAGAGGGGGATAGAGTACAGCAGGAGGGAATAGAGATAGAAGTGGGGGAGAAGGAGAGAAGGGGAAGAGAGGGAGAGGAGGAAGGAGGGATAGGTAGATATATTGGAGAAAGAGAGTGTATGTTTTGGGGGTGATATAGAGAGACAAAGGGAGATAGAGATATAGATGGAAAGTTAAGAGAGAGATGGAAAAAGGGAGGAAGGGATAGAGAGATTGATATATGCAGTGAGAGAGTGTGTTGTTTGGGGGGTTGAGATAGAGAAACAAAGAACGAGAGATGGAGGGAGAGATATAGATATATATGAAGGGGGGAGAGGGAAGAATAGTTATTGCACTAGATGCATTGATTTCAGTGTAGATGGTGATTTCTAATCCTATTTGCTTGCTTGCACTAGATGCATTGATTTTAGTGTAAATGTTGATTTCTAATGATATTTGATTGCTTACACTAGATGTATTGATTTCAATGTTGATGATTTATAATCCTATATAATTGCTTGCACTAAATGCAACATTGATTTCAGTGTAGATAGTGATTTCTAATCTTATTTGATTGCTTGCACTAAATGCATTTATTTCAATGTAGATGTTAATTTCTAATAATATTTGATTTCTTGCACTCGATGCATTGATTTAAATGTAGATGATTTATAATCTTATTTGATTGCGTGCACTAAATGCATTGATTTCAGTGTAGATGGTGATTTCTAATCCTATTTAATTGTGTGCACTAGATACATTGATTTCAGTGTAGATGGTGATTTCTAATCCTATTTGATTGCTTGCACTAGATGCATTGATTTCAGTGTAAATGTTGGTTTATAATCTTATTTGCTTACTTACATTGGATGCATCGATTTGAGTGTAGAAGTTGTTTTCTGATCTTATATGATTGCTTGCATTAGATGCATTGATTTCAGTGTAGATGTTGATTTCTGATTTGATGTAATTGGATGTATGATGGTACATTAGTTTTAAAGTGATTGGATTAAAATTGTGCATGGATTTCAATGTAAGCACAAAAAATTATTAACAATGTACATTGATTTTTGTGTTATAGTAATTCAACCTATTAATATTAGAGAGAGAGAGAGAGACAAGGTATGATGTTTGCTACAATAGCTCGAGCTAAAGATTTAAGTGGTTTATGATTTAACCTATCATTTTCATATAATCAATATGAAAAGATGACAATCAGTATGAAAAGATGACAAAAGTAACGAGGGTGACAATAAGAACGGTAGAAGAAAATAGTTTGAGATTAATCACAATGAAGACTATTTATAATTAACTATATTCTTATTATTCACATTTTCTATCATTCAACACTATTACATTGTCACTTTACATTCAAAATTTGTATTTCATCATTAACGTTATTAACAATATTTATCATCTCAACAAACTGAGGTAGCTAAGCAAATTTAAAATTAAAATGACCAGATTAATCTGAGACATATTTAGCATATTTAAAATGGTTATATTAATATTAGATGAATTTACATATTATTGAAAAAATTAAGCATATGTTCGTTAGATTTTCTTTGGTCACACACGATTGAAACTAGCCTAAATCCATCTAAACTCTGGATCTATCAAGCTCCGAGAGGGATCAAATCTCTCGAGGTGCAAACATTCCTAAAGTTTTGCACTCAAAAAAGAGGTTTACACCTCGAGAGATTTGATCCCTCTCGGCACTTGATAGATCCGAAGTTAAGATGGATCTAGGCTGGTTTTTAGTTTTTAGTTAAGTTACCGAGTTTGATGGAAAATTAACATGGTATCAAAGTAGAGATCAACATAAAGACTAGCACCAAATTGATCAGTTAGTGAACAGCATAGATCAAGCAGAAGGCTTGCACTAGAGTTTGAAGAGCAATTATTTGGATAGCAATATGGTGTTTCTAGGACCAAGGGCTAATCACAGTTTAGAGAGAGCCTCAAACTTCTATTCAAGGAAGGAGCGGATCTCAGTAGTGTTGGCAGATAATGGGGTGATGGAATTTGTGGCAAATCAAATAAATCCACCTCAAGATGCCCAACAGTTGATCCAGCGTAACAAGAATGACACCAAGGCAACGTTACCGCTCAAACTAGCGGGGTCTTAAGAGGACATCCTACAGAGCAACTACTAGGTCAATGGCAATAATGGAGAAATTATACGAATGACACAAAGGCAATGTTACCGCTCAACCTAGCAGGGGTCTTCGGAGGGGATCCTATAAAGCAACTACTAAGTCAAAGGCAACAATGAAGTGATACCCGACTGTCACCTCAGCTAAGGCTCCCTGTTCTCTACGAACTTACACTGATGGGAGGAGACCCAGTATAAAGGAATCACAATAATGAATATGTTAATGATGAAGGGTGATTCCCAAGGCCTATTCCCAAGAGAGACTCAATTGTATGGCTTTCTTGCTTGAGAAGCAAGGTAATAGGCTTTGTAGGAGGGCTAAGACGATTCTTGAGGCTAGGGTTTGGGAATGTATCTTGTAAAGATGACTCCTAGGCCTAGAAATCCTTATGGAGAATCGGTCTTTATGTAATCTTTGTGGAGTTGGAGTTGCAAAGTTGTGGTGCCATACGGGACCAAGCAAACCTAGAATTAGGTCAAGGAATAGGAATTATTCACATTTTCTATCATTCAACACTATTACATTGTCACTTTACATTCAAAATTTGTATTTCATCATTTTTCATCATTAAAGTTATTAACAATATTTATCATCTCAACAAACTGAGGTAACTAAGCAAATTTAAAATTAAAATGACTAGATTAATTTGAGACATATTTAGCATATTTAAAATGGTTATATTAATATTAGATGGATTTACATATTATTCATAAAATTAAGCATATGTTCGTTAGATTTTCTTTGGTCGCACACGACTAAAACCAGCCTAGATCCATCTTATCTCTGGATCTATCAAGCTTCGAGACAGATCAAATCTCTCGAGGTGCAAACCTTTCCTGAAGTTTTGCACTCAAAAAAGAGGTTTGCATCTCGAGAGATTTGATCCCTCTCGGCACTTGATAGATCCAGAGTTAAGATGGATTTAGGCTAGTTTTTAGTTTTTAGTTAAGTTGCAAAGTTTCATGGAAAATTAACATGATATCAAAGCAGAGATCAACATAAAGACTAACACCAAATTGATCAGTTAGTGAACAGCATAGATCAAGCAGAAGGCTTGCACTAGAGTTTGAAGAGCAATTATTTGGATAGCAGTATAGTGTTTCTAGGACTAAGGGCTAATCACAGTTTAGAGAGAGCCTCAAACTTCTATTCAAGGAAGGAGCAAATCTCAGTAGTGTTGGCAGATAATGGGGTGTTAGAATTTGTGGCAAATCAAATAAATCCACCTCAAGATGCCCAACAATTGATCTAGCGTAACAAGAATGACACCAAGGCAATGTTACCACTCAAACTAGCAGGGGTCTTAGGAGGAGATCCTATAAAGCAACTACTAGGTCAATGGCAATAATGGAGCAATTGCAAGAATGACACAAAGGCAATGTTACCGCTCAAACTAGCAAGGGTCTTAGGAGGCGATCCTATAAAGCAACTACTGGGTCAAAGGAAACAATGAAGTGATACCGCACTGTCACCTCAGCTAAGGCTCCCTGTTCTCTACGGACTTTCACCAATGGGAGGAGACCTAGTATAAAGGAATCACAATAATGAATATGTTAATGATGAAGGGTGATTCCCAAGGCTTATTCCTAAGAGAGACTCAATTGTATGGCTTTCTTGCTTGAGAAGCAAGGTGATAAGCTTTTTAGGAGGGCTAAGATGATTCTCGAGGCTAGGGTTTGGGAATGTATCTTGTAAAGATGACTCCTAGGCCTAGAAATCCTTATGGAGAATCGGTCTTTATGTGATTTTTGTGGAGTTGGAGTTGTAAAGTTGTGGCACCACACGGGACCAAGCAAACCTAGAATTAGGTCAAGGAAGAGGAATTGATCAATCAAGGGGGGGGCTTGACCTAATTATGGAAGGGAAGAGGATCAATGGACAAATCTTCTTGGGATAGAATACAATGGTCCAAATAAGGTCACAAGCCAACGGGAACCTAGGGCAAGAAATCATAGGGCTAGGGCTTGCAATATCTCGAGATCCCACCATCAGAATTTCATGAAATTTGGAGGGCCTCTAGAGGAAACCCTAACGCAGTAATGGGCAAGAGATCGAATTCTTTTGTGGCTAGAATGTGAGATAAGTGATGCCCTAGATGACCTATGGAGTATAGGCCTAGTGACAAAAGGAGAGGTGAGAGAAATATGTGTTTAGAGTGACCGCCTACGGAAGGACCAGTGCCTTATCCTTTGGGAGAGATGGAATCAAGAGAATTTATGGTTTGGAAGATGTTTACCCAATCAAGGAGGTCATCAAGCAGCTTCGCATGGCATTAGGGCATGAGAGCAGCTATTTGAGACCTTTATACTTCAATATGCAATAATCGATGAATTGTCAAGATGTATTTGAACAAAATAATCTCTAGGAACATTCACCCATTCATACATGGGCCATGCAATAATGCAACGTTGTAAAAGATTAAAATTTCCACAATTTCGCATAGGAAAGCAGTAAATTTCATACTTGTAAAGCGAAAAGCCTAGCAACATTCATGTGACAAAGTAAATAACAAGAATATGCATGAAAAGATTACTTCTATGTACAAAAGAGTATATCCAATCATCATGTTATGCCAATAATGAAGCTCAAGACAAGAAAAATAGATCCAAACATCAAAATTCATCCATAACATCCAAACTCGTGCCCCAAAAGGGAATTTGAAATTCTCAAGAGCTACCAAATCCCAAGAGTCAAGTGATGATGATGAACATGAATCACCTCACTTGTATTTATATAATCACTAATGAGTTCGACTTGCCTAATTTCACCTAATTGATCCCTAAATAATAAAATATTGTACAGTAATAACATCCCTTGGTGACAAGCCCACTAAGAGAGATCAATGACATAATAATAAGCCTCTCGAGAGGGTAGAATGATCAATAAAGTGAGTCGATGGACCTTTAAGGAGGTTTAATGAAGTCTTGAGTGTGCCATGATGTGAGAATAGACCTCAAAGATAGTGTAAAAGGGTTGGCCCCTATTTCCAAGCAAATCCTTGTGGTGCCCCCAAGTGTGTGTGAAGGGCACAACGACATCCTTATGGGTCTCCAAGTGGATCGAAACTGTCTATAAACCATCTGTAAGGGCTAGAAGGATGTCATAAGCCCTCATCTGGACCCCAGATCATCTGCCAAGTGTATGGTGCAGATGTGGAGTTGGTTGGACATGGTGAACCAGGTGCATCATCCTCATCCAAAACGGTGGAACACGTGCAATCAATGTGTGGTGTTGGGGATCCATGAAGTACTCTCCGCTATGATGGTAGCCCATGGCTCTTAACGCTCACCCTACAAGTGCCAATGTGGCCCTCTTGTGGCCTACAACCCCGTATAGGCAGACCAGGCTCCAAATGGAGACCCACATGCAATCCTGCATAAAATCAAATGCGTCCCCTTGCCCTCCAATACAACAAATCATCAAAATAATCAAGTAAAAGAGCTTAGAAGTGATGGAACCAATGGGGCACTTCATGGCAGCATGCCCTTCCATAGTGGGCTTTGGCATGTACAAGTGCCTCCAAGCTCAATAAGGGGGTTAATCAAGGACCCTATTAGGTGGTTTCATCTTTCAAAGGGGGTGACATGTCCATGGTACATCCCTCAAGTGGTAGGTGGAAAATGATATGGTAATGGAATGAAGTGGGATCAGGGGAATCATGCGGACCACATGTCATGGTACAAGGGTAGCTATAATAAGGTAAGCCCACACCTGGGTATATGAGTGTAAGAGGGAGCCAATTTTGGTACATAAGTTACCCTAGCCTTTGTTTTTCGACCCTTCTTCATATGCCTTTTTCCTTTGATTGATTTTCTTCATAACACCTTGAGGCTCTAGGGGATGAGAGCATATTGTGTAAGATATAGCAATGGATACCAACTTAGGGTAGGGCAATTCATCGCCCACCAGGGGTTGGGAGAATCATGGGTTCCTTAATGATGGAGGGGCTTCATCTAGGGCCCATAGGAACCAGGGTGATGGCCATGGATAAACGGGTAGAGTTCATGTTTGGCTTTTTCCCACGTGCTAAATTTGTATGTCCCAGGCATCTTTTGCATTTTGTGGTACAATTCCTATTGAGAGTGGCCAAATTATTCTTTTTATTTTCTTTTTTAGTTGCATCGACCTTCAGGCATCGTTCCAGGCCTGACCCAAGGTGTGGGTGACAAGAGGGGTAGGCTAACCCCATGTGGACCCAACGGACACATGTGGACCCAAATGGGAAAAGAGATGAATGGGGCTAAACTAAATGCAAGGGAGTTCCCGTGTAGTGCCAACTCTAAAGCTAATGGCCAGTAAAGAAGATCCCATGGGACTAGGATACAAGGCTAACCATGAAATCAGGCAGTGGAGACAAGAGAACGAACCTAGCCCACTCTTTTCGTCGAATCCTCCACCAATCCATGCCTAAAAGTGCCCATGACAAAAAAAAATACTCAACTATACCAATGAAAAGCCATACCTTTGAGGTCAGGAAGCCCACCTTCAAACATACAATCATAACAAGTGGGCCAGGGACCACATGGTTGGCTCAAGTGGTGAAGATAATGGCACATCGAGCTATCTGGTGGCTACAAGGGGTTACTTGTTGCCGACTAAGGACCATCTAGGAGAAAAATTGTCTCCTATATACACTACCCACAGGTGATGGGTAACATCTGGATCCAACTAGGACATGAGCTCTCGAGGGGATGCGTGAAGCTAAACAAGAGGTCATGAGAACACCTGCAATCTTCTAGTACCACAAACCTGTTACCTGCACATATCAAAGACCAAGCACACAGGACAGCGTGTTTTTTGTGGTGTCTTATGATCACCCATGCTTAGTATTAGGCCATAAAAATCAACAAGAAAATAAAAATGCATATTTAATCTAAATGCGACTAACCTATCATGAAAATATCATATGATGTTAGTTCTAATGAGAAAATGAACATGCAATGCATCCTACTCTAACATGCATATAATACAATGTCAAGTGTCAAGTAAAGGGGTGATACGACTCAACTTGACCAGTTGTGACCACAGTTCGTCGCTAAGTTTGGCAATGTAGTAGTAATCTTCTCCAAATTCCCGTGAATCTTGATGGGTATTGGATTTTTATCTACCAAGACCACATCCCCAACCTTGTATTCCCTTTTGGGCTTCCATTTCTTATTTGCTTTGTGATTTGGTTGCTTGAGAATACAGACTTCTTGTGAAGGGAGAATGGGAGAAGGCTTCTCAATCTCATGTGTCTTGTAATATGGAATTGGCCCTATCTTGACCACATGAGTAGGGTAGGCAAGTTCTCTATAAAGTATGAATAGGGTCCCATCAAATTGCGGAATGGTGACATATCACAAATCCATTTGAAGCACCAACAGTGGCTCCCCATTTTCTTGATAACAGAATCCCCCAAACATCATGGATATTTATGACCACAACATCCATAAGCAGTGATATATCGAGGTCCATAGCTGAAGAAACCTTGAGGTCTTTTATGAGGCCTATGAAAATTCCTACACTGTAGGAACCCCTACTGCAACAAATCCAAATCTACTTCACCTACTTGATTTTTTTTTGCATACCTTAACTAGTTATTCTTCTGAATACTGAAGCAAATTACTTCTGCAACCTACACTAATTAAATATTTGATCTCATGAAACAAAAAACAAAGAAAAGAACAAGATACATAGGACACACTTAGTTTTGGACACAATAGTCCCCAGAAAAACCCAATGCGGAAAAATTGGTGCAGCAACTCTGAGGGTTTATTATTCTGTAGGAGAAATATATGAATACAAATCTAGGATGCTCATCTAGCAATCCCTTACAGAGAAAATATTTGTGAAAAATCTAACTGAGTTATACCTCACTTCACCCGGCAGAATTCCCGTTGATCCGGCAACAAGACTGGCTAACCCCAACTACTTCTGCGTTGGCTCTATGTCAACCCTGCGTCACCTTCTTTTCCCTTTGCGTCAGCTCTCTCGACTGTTCTAACAGTTCCCGGCAATTCACAGCAGTTCTAGAAGTTCTGGATTTTGCATGACAAGCAGTTTTTCTGCGTCAGCTCTCCCGACTACTACGTTGCCTCTGCATCAGCTCTCCCAGCTACTCTGTTGCCTCTACGTCAGCTCTCCCGGTTGTTTCGACAGTTCACGACTATTCCAGCAGTTCCTAGTAGTTTCGGTTGTTCCTATAGTTCTGGATTCTGCGTGACAAGCAGTGTTTCTGTGTCAGCTCTCCCGGCTACTGCACTGCCTCTCCGCAAGCTCTCTTCGCCTCTTTGTCAGTATTCTCCAGAAAGTCCTTCTAGATTCTCATTGTCCCTCTGCTGTTGAATGATCACTTAGTTTGAATTTCTCAGCTTCCTAACCCCAAAAATCGAACTCTAGATCAATTCATTCTCTCCATGTGTGTTTCCAAATGAACCCCAAGCCTCCATTTTATACTTTTCTTGTTGAGTCTTCAACAGCGAAGATTAAGTGTTTAATCAACAGCTAAGATTAAAACATGACTTGATTTGACTTCTAGATCATTCTCACCCATATTTTGATTAATACCCATTAATATTTTAATTTCCCTAAATTTAGACTTAAGAACTCCATTAAAAACATTAACTATTTTAATACAATACAATCCAAGTGGAATTTCACCAAACAGTTTATGGGTTCTTTAGAGCTCATGTGACTTAGCCTCTCCACCAGTTTTCAAGGCTTGAGAACTTCCGATGCTACCAAAAACTAACACTCCCTCTTAGCGGGGAACATGCTCTATCAACAATGTCCACCTGCATGCTACTTTGTTTCTAAAGCACCTCCTTTTTGCACTGTTGTTGCCATCAACACTGTGTTGTTCTTGCTACTGTACTGCTGCCCATGACATTGCCACTTCCACTGCTACATTTGTACTACAGCTCCCTCTCAAACGCTACATCTGCTATGCTTCTAGCACTACCACTGCAAACACTACATCCATACTGCAACTCAGTTGCTGAGAGAAGCAACTGGAAAACATCCAACATTAGCTGAACTTAACTATGTTTAGCATAATACAAAGAATGTTGGAATCTCTGCTATTGATTTTGACCCTCTGAATCTTCTGCACTGCTGCTGACTCCTGCACTGTGCCAACTGCATTGCTGCCAACCTTGCTCTGCGTTAATAAGTCTCTGGTCCCTAGCTACTGCATTTGTCCTCCAAACACTCCATTGCATCATTTGGCACTAAGTCCATCTTGCTACTGTTTAATCTTGGGCTTCCGAAGCAACGAATTGATCCAAGAGGTGGACTCCTCAAGGATCCTAACCACATGTAGTCCTCCTAACTACAGCTCAATATCGCCCCATCTCCCACCTGCAGATGCGTGGGCACTCATGGCAAACTAATCCTCGTCAATATTTGTTGAAGCAGCCTTAGGATCATGTTTCTCATCCTTGTCCTTATTCTTCAAAGGAAACTGGGATGCATAGTGGCCCATCTCGCCACAACTGAAACATTTCACCTTCGAAATGTCCTTTCACTTCAACTTCTGTTGTCCCTTCAATGTTAGAGCTACGTTCTCCTCCTCCTCCTTTGTCTTTGAGCCACTCCCACTACTACCACTCAGGTTAACCTTTACTAAGTCCCTCCTTAACTCCTGTTGAAGAGTTGCCCACGTCTCCTCCCATGAAGGTAGTTTTTCTCTGCCCAATATGCTTTTGGACAAAAACTTGCCATTTATCCAAGACTCCATTCGGGGCTATCCTCACCATTGCAGTTCGCTGAGGAGTGGACCCCATTGCAGCAAGTTGGTCTCTAGTGTCCTGAAGACGCTGAAGCTAAAGGTTCACCCCTTCTCCTTTCTACGTCAAAGTCCGCTGCAACTTCTGCTCTAAATACATCTTCCGTTGTTCGGAAGAGCCTTCATACAGAGAAGACAAGGCTTCCCACATATCTCGAGTTGTATCCTTACCCTGCAAGTGTGAGACAACACGATCTCGAACTCCATCGAGAATGAGCCTTTTTGCCTTCCCCTGCTCGGCCTTGTACTTCCTCTTTTAATCGTTGTCAGTGGGAACAACTACAACACTTTTGATGTAGGCCTCGTTATCATATACCTCCAGAACAGCTACGATTTTGGTCTTCCATATGACATAGTTGGAGGCCTCATCCAACCTGTCCTGATCTTTGAGCCCATGTGATGCCATCTCACCCAACTGTCGAACTGACTCCTATAGTTATTGCTCAAAACTGTTGCCCGGCAAGTGAGAAATTCAAACTTTTGGCAAAAAGTTCTCTGAGGAGAAAATTCCCCTTCTATGTGTCTTCGCTCTTTTTCGACGGATTTTTGCCCCGACAGAAACTGCACCCTTCAAGCACTGCACTGAGGCTCTGCGTCACTCCCTCTGACTCTACAAATGCACGAACTGGAAATCGTACCTCTACGTCGTCTCACTCAAAGAGAGATCTCCTCGGATCTGCTTCCCGGCAAGGACTGCACAATCCCTTCAAGGGGATTCGAATTGCTTCCAAGTGCAGCGTTCGGCCTCATTGCTCAGCACTGGATCTAGTCTTCCTGTTTCAAAATCAATGCTTTGATACCATGTGAAAATTCCTACATTGTAGGAACCCCTACTATAGCAACTCTGAATCTACTTCACCTACTTGATTTTTTTTAACATGCATTAACCAAGTTATTCTTCTGAATACTGAAGCAAATTACTTTTGCAACCTACACTAATTAAATATTTGATTTCATGAAACATAAAAAATAAAAAATAAAAATAAAAAAGAACAAGATACATAGGAGACACTTATTTTTGGACACAATAGTCCCCGAAAAACCCAATACGGGAAAACTGATGCAGCAGCTCTAAGGTTTATTATTATGCAAGAGAAATATCTTAATACAAATCTAGGATGCTCATCTAGTAATCCTTTACAGAGAAAATACTGGCGGAAAATCTGAGTGAGTTATACCTCACTTCACCCAGCAAAATTCCGGCTGATCCGGCAACAAGACTAGACAACCCCAGCTACTTCTGTGTTGGCTCTGCGTCAGCCCTACATCACCTTCTCTGCCCTCTGCGTCAGCTCTCCTGGATGTTTTGGCAGTTCCCAGCGGTTCATGGCAATTTTGGATTTTGCGTGACAAACAACTTTTCTATGTCAACTCTCCCGACTACTACGTTGCCCCTTGGTCAGCTCTCCTGGCTGTTCTGGCAACTCCAGGTAGTTTCAGTTGTTCCGACAGTTTTGGATTCTACGTGACAGGCAGCTTTTATGCGTCAGCGCTCCCGACTACTGCACTGCCTCTCTGCAAGCTCTCTCCACCTCTCTATCAGTATTCTCCGAAAAGTCCTCCCAAATTCTCGTTGCCCCTCTGCTACTGAATGATCACTTAGTTCGAATTTCTCAACTTCTTAGCCCCAGAAATCGAACTCTAGATCAATTCGCTCTCTACGTGTGTGTTTTCAAATGAACTCCAAGCCTCCATTTTATACTTCTCTTGTTGAGTCTTCAACGGCCGAGATTAAGTCTTTAATCAACGACTAAGATTAAAACGTGACTTTATCTACCTTCTAGATCATTCTCACCCATATTTTGATTAATACCCATTAATATTTTAATTTACCTAAATTTAGACTTAGGAACTCCATTAAAAATATTAATTTTTTAATAAAATACAATCCAGGTGGAATTTCACCAAACGGTTCTTGGGTTCTCTAGAACTCATGTGCCTTAGCCTCCACAAATTTTCAAGGCTAGAGCACTTCCGATGCTACCAAAAACTAACAAGGCCTTCTACTTCCACGGGTTTAGAGTTAATGCCACACACACTTTTATACCTTCGAGAGATGTTAAGACCAAATTGCTCCATGACCTTTAATGGCATGATGTTTGCAGAAGCCCCTGAGTCTAGCATGCAATTATGTAACAGAAAGTTATTTACGGCTAAGTTAAGCAAGATGGCTCATGTCTTGGGTTTAGATCAGGAAGGTGAACGTTCTGTAATGTCATGGGTAATTCCTCCCTTTCAAAGCCCAAGGACTTCTTAACTTGCCATTGTTGTCGAGGAAGTTTCATAATCTCCTTTAATGGAATTGGCATGGTCATCTTCCCTACAGTTATCTCTAAAAATCAATATCAAGCTCGACCTCTTTACCTTTATCCCCTTTGGTAGATTCTTTCTTTTGAGGATCCTTCTTGGGATTAACCTTTTTCGAAGGATCCTTCTTAGGGGGATCTTGAAGGAGGGGTTCTTTGTGAGGGACTCTCTTAGGAATTGAGTCATTTATGTTGGATTCCTTAGAGGTTGTGGGATCTTTTTTGTTGTCGTTTCGTGAATGTTGGACCCCTTTGAATCTTCGACTATCATCAGCATTAAGGATTGGATCTTTCTTCTCTTCTTGGATAGAGACCTCACTAATGGGAGGATGAGTATATGAAACCCCCAGCAAAATATTGAAGGCTTTGGATTCTATGTGATTAGCCTACTCGTTGAGTTCATCATCATCACTCTCATCCTCATCACTTTGTTCATCTTCAGAGGACGAATCTTGCTTCACAGCGTTTGTTGGAGCCAAAGTGTTTAGGACTTGAGATGAGCTTGGCTTATCCTCCTCATTTTGCTTCCTAGGGAAAGGCTTCCCTTTTGGGATATAGCTTGATTTTTGGGCCTTTCCAAGGCAGTAAACTCGTTCATGTAGGGCCTATCTCATGAATTAATTTCTTCGCTGAGCTTTTCCATTTTCTTGAGAAGGACCAAAAGGGTTTCTTCGGGTTGATCATTGGATTTTCCCTTTTTGACTTCGATCTTAGCCTTGGGGTGTGCATCAATGTCCATCTTGGAGATTCGTACGTTTTGTTCAACTTCCATGGTTATTTCTTTAGCCTTAGCCAAGCTTTTGGGTTTCTTATCCCTCAATGCATAGGTGGCCACCCACGGCTTTGATGTTGATTTGGGGTAGCATTGGATGTGCTTTAGCCACGAAATTTGGTGGAGAGGCTGGGGCACATGAGATCTCCAATACCTAGAAAGGGTTTGCGCAGATTATAAACAGATCAGGAGATATTAAAATAACTAATATTTTTAATGGAGCCCCTAAGTCTAAACTTAGAGAAAATAAAATATTAATGTGTATTAATATGAATCTGCGTTAGAATGGTCCAAAAGACATGGATCAAGCCAGATCTAATCTTAGTCATTGATTAGGGACTTGATCTCGGCCATTGATATGTCAACGAGAAAATTATAAGAGGAGGCTTAAGAGTCACTTGGAGAGTAAACCAAAGTGATTAGTCATTCTATTCTCTAAAGCGGGGTTTGCTAAGAGACATAGAATTAGTGATCGGGAGAGCAGCGGAGGGGCATTGAGTACAGAGAGACAGAGAGGCAGAGATAGTGTCGGGATAGTTGCGCAGAGCACCAAAGGGGCCAGTGTCGCTAACGCAGAGGCTCAGAGACCTAACGCAAGGCCTCCTGGGGCTGACGCAGGCCAAGATAGGCTGACACAGGGCCAACGCTGGGCTAGGAGAGGCTGACGCAAGGCCAACGTTGGGCTAGGAGAGGCTGACGCAGTCCACAATGGGCAAACACTAGGGTTTCTAGGGCAAATTGGTGCTGAGTAGCTGCCGAAAGGATTATCCAGGGTTTCAGCCAGTAGATTTGTCAAAAACAGAGAGGTATTTCTGCTAAGAAAATTCTCTGTTGGGTAGGCCAGTTTCAGTGCCCAGATTGTACTCTGATATTGCTTAATAAGAAAACCCTCAGATAGTTGCACTAGTTTTCCCGCATTAGGTTTTTCCGAGAACATTAGTCCAAAAATAATGGTGTCATGTGGAGTGTTTGTTCTTGTTTCTTTTAGTTGTTGATCTGTAATATGTTGAGCATGCACTAGTGTTTATTTTCAGTAATTACATTGTAAATAATTTGTTAAGAAAAATAACAAGTAGGGTAGGAATAAATCAGATAACGCAGAAGCCAAGGAGTGTGACGCAGAGCCAGCCAGGGCCACGCAGAGGAAGTCAGGAGCTGCACAGAGTCCCAGAAAGGTCGGCGTTGCTGACGCAAGGCATCCCAAGGCTGACGCCGATCCATCTGGGTGATGCAGAGCCAGCGTGAGGTAGTGGGGCTGACGCAGTTCAAAGAGAGGCAGTTGATGGGGTCTAGAAGACTGCAGGAATATTGCAGAGTAGAGCTAGTGAGGTACTGTAATCAGAACAGTACCTGACAGGGCAGAGACAGAGGAGTTGTACCGAGGGTTTCTAGCCAAGGAACCTGGATCAGCAATGCAATTGCACAAGACGATCACGGTAGGGAGCATCTCAACAAGCGGCAGAAGGATTTCCAGGAGGGAAATCAGGACTTAGAGGGAGTCCAGAAGAGATCTTCCAAACGAGAAGTAAATACTCAGAGGAGTCAAACAGAGAACTTCTAGGAGGGAAGTAGAGGAGCATCATGGCACTACATAGGGTAAGAGACCGGGATAGACTGGACGAAGCATCGAACTTCAAAGTTCGGAAGGCCAGAATCTTATCAGTGCTTGACAGGAATCGTGTCAAGAATTCGCCTTGAAGGTAATAGCCATCCCAGTCGACCCCAATGATAATGACAGGTACGAGGAGGCGATGGCGAGGGCCAAGTGCATTATCCTTGACGAGGTCAAGGATCATGTGGTACTACATATAATCGACAAGGAAACGACATTTGAGATGTGGGAGGCTCTCAAGAAGTTGTATCAACATACTTTTGTGCAGAGAAGAAAGTTGCTCGAGAATCAGATGAGATCGTATCAGATTAAGAAGTGGACAATCGATTGACACCTTCCTCGGAGGACTGAATGGGATCCAAGATCAATTGACTGCTATAGGGGCGACACCGGATCAGGAGCTAATGGTGAGGACAGCCCTGAATGCTATCCTAGTCGACCCCAATGATAATGACAGGTACGAGGAGGCGATGGCGAGGGCCAAGTGCATTATCCTTGACGGGGTCAAGGATCATGTGGTACTACATATAATCGAGAAGGAAACGACATTTGAGATGTGGGAGGCTCTCAAGAAGTTGTATCAGCATACTTCTGTGCAAAGAAGAATGCTACTCGAGAATTAGATGAGATCGTATCACATGAAGAAGGGACCATCAATTGACACCTTCCTCGGAGGATTGAATGAGATCCAAGATCAATTGACTACTATAGGGGCGACACCGTATCAGAAGCTAATGGTGAGGACAGCCCTAAATGTTGTCTCAGAAGACTGGTAAGTGTTTGTCCAGAGTATACTAACAGAGGAACACTTCCACCTTGGGACGAGATGTGGGCAGCTCTTCACCAGGAAGAGATCAGACAGTAGTCGAAGATAAGTAGCAACAGCAAGGGGATCAAAGTCAAGCAGGAGGAGGAAGATGTGGCCCTAGCATTTGAGGGGAAGCAGGAAAAATGAAAGAAGAAAGATCTCTCCAAGGTCAAGTGCTTACACTGTGGGTAGCTCGGTCATTATGCGACCTAGTGTCCAAGGAAAAAGAGTAAGGGAGAGTCTTCTGAGACTAAGGCAGCACCAGCATGGGCAAAGAAGGAAGTTTTGACAGAGGATGACTGTGCCATGAGTGCACAAGCACCACTTGAGCGGAAGTGGAGAGACATCGAGTTGTAGTCAGGCGAACTACAGGGGACGAGGGGCAGGATCCTCGAGGTACCCAACCTCTTGGATTAGACCTTGCTACAGGAGCCCCGAAGAGGAGTAGCAGGGCTAGCTAAGTCGGGTAGACATGGATGAAGATGGAGCAGCAAAGAGAGCTACAGTGCAGGAGTCCCGAGACAAGACAAGGCCAGCAGGCTGCAGCAATGCGAGAGGCACAGGAGTGTTGCACCAGTGTAGGATGGCACAGAGAGGTGTTCAACGATGCGAGATGCAGAGAATTGTTGCAGCAGCGTAGAGGTCAGAGAGTGAGCACTTGTCAGAGGCAAAGGAAGCTTCAACATCAGCGAGCGTCTCTAGCCCAACAACGAGGTAAGAGTTGGGAGATCAGTTACTTACTTCTTAGTAACTGAGTTGTAGTGTAGCAATAGGCAGCACGATGCAACATGATGAGAGGAGGTGCAGTGCGGATGCAGTGCTGGGAGAAAGGACTAGCAATAGCGCGAATGCAGAGGGAGCTGTCGTACAGATGCAGCAGTTGCAGTGGCAGAACCATGGGCAGCAGTACAAGATACAGCAGTGCAAAGGATGGTGCGCAGCAGGCCTAGCATTAGCACAGGGACTGATGCCAGATGATCAGGGTGATACTCAGTGAGGAGTATTACTAGAGCACACTCCTCGCTAAGAGGGAGTGTTCATTTGGGGTAGCATCGGATGTGCTCTAGCCATGAAATTTGGTGGAAAGGTTGGGGCACATGAGATCTCTAATACCCAGAAAGGGTTTGGGCAGATTCTAAACATATCAGGAGATATTAAAATAATTAATATTTTTAATGGAGTCCCTAAGTCTAAACTTAGGGAAAATAAAATATTAATGTGTATTAATATGAATCTGTGTTAAAGTGGTCCAAAAGACATGGATCAACCCAGATCTAATCTTAGTCGTTGATTAGGGACTTAATCTCGGCCATTGATATGTCAACGAGAAAAGTATAAGAGGAGGATTGAGGGTCATTTGGAGAGTACACCAGTGTGATCAGTCATTCTATTCTCTACAGCGGCGTTTGCTAAGAGAGATAGAATTAGTGATCGGGGGAGCAGTTGAGGGGCATTGAATACAAGGAGACAGAGAGGCAGAGATAGTGTCGAGATAGCTGTGCAAAGCACCAGAGGGGCCAGCGTAGCTGACGCAAAGCCTCCTGGGCTAACGCAGGCCAAGATAGGCTTACGCAGGGCCAAGACTGGGCTAGGAGAGGTTGACGCCGTCCAGATTAGGCAAACGCTGAGGTTTCTGGGGCAGATTGGTGCTGAGTAGCTGCCGTAAGGATTATCCGAGGTTTCAGCCAGTAGATTTGTCAGAAACAGAGAGGTATTACTGCGAAGGAAATTCTCTATTGGGTAGCCCAGTTTCGACACCCATATTGTACTCTGATATTGCTTAACAAGAAAACCCTCAGATAGTTGCGCCGGTTTTCCTGCATTGGGTTTTTCAGGGAACATTAGTACAAAAATAATGGTGTCATGTGGTGTGTTTGTTCTTGTTTCTTTTAGTTGTTGATCTGTAATATGTTGAACATGCACTAGTATTTATTTTCAGTATTTACATTGCAAATAACTTGTTAAGGAAAATAACAAGTAGGTAGGAATAAATCAGATAAAGTGCACGGAGGGTTTCTATCTAAGTAAACTTAGAAACTTCAACATTTGATAAATTTGTCAAGTATGTTAGCTTCAGGGGGGCTCAAATGGTCAGGCATATCCCTAACAAATTTTAAGATGAATTCTCTAATGTTTTCCCTTCCCCTACTTATTTGATAGAACTTCTCAATGTTGAAGGTTCTTTGTGCATAATGTGATGATCGCTTTGTGAACATATCCTCCAGTTGGTCAAAGTTGTCAATGCATCACAGGGGAAGACATAGGTACCATTCCCTTGCTTGTCCTTCAAGAGACAAAGCAAAAAGCATCATGATCCTATGTTCATCGAATATCAGCATAAGAGAAATGTTCTAGTAAAACTCTTCGATATGGTCACGAGCACTTATGGTAGCATCACCCTTGAACTTGGGTAATCAGTTATTGTATTTCTCGGGTAAGGTTTTTAGGGTCATTACTCAAGTTCAAGGGGCAAAAGACACTAACCAACCGCCTTTCACTCCAAGTCATTTTAGGTTGGTCTTGGCTTTGCTCAACTCTAGAGTAAGTTGCTATCTTTGGGGTCGGATTACTAACCTTTTCAAATTCAAGGAGAAGGGTAGCTCTAACAAGTGATGGAGTTCGTTCTTGTGAAAATTCCACAACTGGAATCTTATTGCAACAACTGGTATTATTTCTCCTAATTGTTAATTGATTTAACAATTTATTTGCTATGGCAAATATCAAAATAAACACACTGCAACCTTCACAAATAAAATTTTGCGGAAAAAGAAAATGATGGAAGCTGAGAAATGCTAGCATACACATAAAATATAACACGACTATTTTTGGGAAAATCGGTACAGCAATGAGGGTTTTTATTATTATGCAACAATGAAATTCTGAGTATAATCTGGATGCCTAAAACTAGCAATCCACAGCGAAAAAATATGGGCAAAATTATTGAATGGAATTTACCCTTCCTCCACATGCAATCCCAGCACAACTTGCCTACAAAAAACTCGGCCTCCTAAAGCTTTTCTGTCACCCTCTAAGTTGGGCTGCGCAGCCATTAAGACGTCAAGCCTCTGACTGGTCTTTGATGAAATCGTTCTGCCTTCTACTGCTGAGAAATTCGTCTCTTCAGCCCTTTGGACCCTTTGCCCAGCCTCTAGATCTGAGAACGACTTTCTCTCCAGCAAATTGAACTACCCTCTCTCAAGCTACTGCGCAGAGCTCAACGCTACCTCACTGGGATAACTCAAGCCTCTTGTTGTTGCCCCTTTGGATCTGGAAAAGCTTCCTCCGAATCACTGTCCCTACCCCTCACTCACTCCTTCGATCTTTGGCTTCTCTCTAGCAACTAGTTGTTGCTACTCTCGAAATCGATCTAACAAGAAATCGAACTGCTCAACTGTCTTATCCATCACCACATCGACCTCCTCTTATAATCCCCTATCAAAGCACCAACAACCAAGATTAAAACTTAATCGGTGGCTAGGATCATCTTTGGATCGATCCATGTGAGTAGATGATTCTCGCCTTATCTCAACCCATACTGATTAATTACCCATATTCCCTATGTTTAGACTTAGGGAATATTAAAAAAATGGTTAATAATCTAACTGAGACACTTCTAGGTGGAATTTCCAGAAAATATTTTTGGGTTTTGGAAATCTCATGTACTCTAGCCTCTCCACAAAATTTCAAAGCTAGAACACGTCCGATGCTTCAAAAACTAACACTCCCTCTTAGCAAGGAATGTGTTCTAGTGTTACACAACCTGCCACAACAACTTGTCCCTACATCAACTCCTGTCACGTTGTTGATGCCTGGCCACACTGCCCACCAACCACTGCGCAACTCTGATATCTGTTGCATCTACGATGCTGCTGACCCTATTGAATTGTTACCAACACTGCAACTCCCTCTCATTTGTTGTTGTTGCCGCTGAGAAGCATACTAAATACTGAATCAACTGTGATCAATATGACGCATTTGTCACCCGAATATTGATTGCTACTAGCTACAGCACTGTCTACTGAAGATTTTGTGTTGCTGTTGACTTTGTATTGTTCCAACTACACTGCTACCAACTCTGCACTGCTCTCCCCAGCATCTGACTGCTACTAGTCTCTACAACTTTAACTCTGGCATCTGACTACACCTGCTACCACTCATCCATCCTACTACTGAATACTTAGGCCCTTCTAGCAAGGTATTGATCAATGAGGTGGACTCCTCAAGGATCCCCCCCAACTGTAGCTCTCTGGGACTACAACTCCAAATCACCCCAACTCATCCCTAGAGGTACTGTAGTGATCGAGCTCACCACATCTAAAGCACTTGACCTTTGACAGGTCCTTCTTCATCATCTGCTCCCCCCGCCCTTGATTGGGACGTTTAGATGTGAGGGCCACATTTTCTTCCTCCTTCACCATCTTTGACCAACTGTTGCTACCAATGATGCAGCTGCTTTTTAACAGAGCTCATCTCAACTCCTCCTGCTGCAAGTAGTCCCACATTCTTTCCCCATCTAGTAGCATGTCTCTGCCCAATATGCCTTGGACAAAAACCTACCATTCCTTTACAACACTTTTTAGTGTCATTCTTACTAGCTTCGTGGATTGAAGCGCTGCCTCAACAACTGACACCTGGTCTCGGACTTCTTGCATTCTGGTAAGGGATCTATGCCTTCCCTTTTCTACATCCTTATACATCTCAGCTTCTCCTCTAGGAATATTTTTCGTTGCTCGGAAGTACCCTGGTATAACATGATGAGAGCATCCCACATCTCTTTTGTCGTTCCCTTGGCCGCTATGTGTGAAACTATATGACCCGAACTCCATCTAGAATCAACCGCTTCGCCCGCACCATCTCCTTCGATATTCCTTGAGTTAATCTGGATCTTGGAGATCTGCCACTACATTCTCAATGTGGGCTTTCAGGCCATATTCATCAAGAAGGAAGGATATCCTAGCCTTCCAGATGACATAGTTGGATGAACCATCCAACCTATCCTCATCACGAAGCTGTACAGTGGCCATCTCAAAGAACTGTCGAAAACTTCCTATCTCCTTCTGCTTGGTTGTTGTTCTAACTTCTGCCATTGCTCACAAACTCTGCCAATCCACAAGGAAAAGTCGAACTTCTGAGACTAGAAGTTCCCTAAGGAAAATTTTTCCTTTGTGTGTGCTTTTCTCTCTTCGACCTGACACTAGCTTTGCTCTAGCAAACTGCTACAAAAACCTCTGCATCCAGCCAGAAATTTGCCCAATGAAGAATCTAAGTTGCTCCTCTACCTCTGGAATTACTTGATATGGAAGGATCGAATTTTTCTGCCTCTCTACCCAGAAAATCAAGCTTCCTCAAGCAACTTGGCCTGCCTAGCAAAACACTGTGTTGCCCCTGGGAATTTCAGCCTGATGCTCTTACATAATAGCAAAATTCATTCTTTCGCCTCTGAGCTCTCCGACTGATCAATTGTGCTCTGATACCATGTGAAAATTCCACAACTGGACTCCTATTGCAGCAACTAGTATTATTTCTCCTAATTGTTAATTAATTTAACAATTTATCTGCAATGGCAAATATCGAAATAAAATTATGCGGAAAAATAAAATGTTGGTAGCTGAAAAATGCTAGAACACACACATGAAATATAACAATTATTTTTGGACAAAAGTCCGCGAAAAAACACAACTTGGGAAAATCGATGCAGCTGTGAGGGTTTTTATTATTATGCAGTAGTGAAATTTTGAGTACAATCTAGATGACTGAAATTGGGAATACACGGCAAGAAAATCTAGGAAAATTTATTTAAGTGAATTTACCCTTCCTCCACAAGCAATCCCAGCACAACTTGCTTATAGAAAACTCGGCCTCCTAAAGCTTCTGTGTCACCCTTTGCGCTGGACTACGCAGTCACTATGACATCAAGCCTCTGACTAGTCTCTCATAAAGACGTTATTCCTTCTACTGCTAAGAAATTCGTCTCTCCAACCCTCTGGAACCTCTGCCCGACCTCTAGATCTGGGAATGGTTTTCTCTCCAACAAATCGAACTACCCTCCCTGAAGCTTACTGCACAGAGCTCTACGCTGCTTCACTGGGATAACTCGACCTTCTTGCTGCTGCCTCTCTGGATCTGGAAAAACTTCCTCCGAATCACTGTCCCTGCCCCACTCACTATTTCGATCTTCAGCTCACTCTGGCAATTGACTGTTGCTACTTTGGAAATTGATATGCCAAGAAATTGAACTACTCAAGTGTCTTCTCCATCACCACATTGGCCTCCTCTTATAATCCCCTGTTGGAGCACCAATAGCCAAGATTAAAACTCAATCAATGGCTAGGATCATCTCTAGATAGATCTGTGTGAGCTTCTAAATGATTCTCACCTTATCGAAATTAATACTGATTGATTAACCATATTGTCTAAGTTTAGACTTCGGAAATATTTTAAAAAATGGTTAATAATCTAATTGAGACACTTAGGAAATATTTAAAAACAAACGGTTAATAATCTAATTGAGATACTTCTAGGCGGAATTTCCAGAAACAATTTCTGGGTTTTGGAGATCTCATGTATTCTAGCCTCTCCACAGAATTTCAAGGCTAGAACACATCCGATACTACAAAAACCAAACTCCTTCTTAGCAAGGAATATGTTCTAGTGTTGCACACCCTGCCACAACACCATGTCTTTGCATCATCTCCTGTCACGCTACTGATGTCTGGCCATACTGCCCACCAAACATTGGGTAACTTTGATAAATGTTGCATCTGTGTTGCTGCTAACCCTGTTGCACTGCTACCAACACTGTATCTGCACTGCAACTCCCTCTCATCTGTTGTATGATGCATCTGTCACTCGAGTCCTAACTGCTACTAGCTACTGCTATGTCTACTGAAGACTTTGCGATGTTGCTAACTATGCATTGATGCCAACTCTACACTGCGCTCCCCAGCATCTGACTGCTACTAGTCTCTAAAAATGTCACTCGAACATCTAACTACATCTGCTGCCACTAATCCATCCTGCTACTGAATACTATGGGCCCCTATAGCAAGATATTGACCCATGAAGTGGACTCCTCAAGGATCCTGCCCAACTGTAGCTCTGGGGGGCTACAACTCCAAATCATCCAACCTCACCCGTGGAGGTATATGGGCAATCATAGTGAAGTCTTCCTCCAACCTGGAGGACAACCAGTCGATCTCTGTTGAAACTGTCTGTTGGTCCTGCTTCTCCTCCTCGTCCTTCTTCCTGAGAGGACATTGCGTACTGTAGTGACCGAGCTCACCACATTTGAAGCACTTGACCTTTGACAGGTTCTCGCCCTTCTTCTTCTTCCTCTTCTCCCCTTGCCCCTGACTGGGACCCTTAGATGAGAGGGCCACATTTTCCTCCTCCTTCACAATCTTCAACCCGCTGCTGCAACCACTAATGGAGCTCTTTAATAGAGCTCATCTCAACTCCTCATGCTAGTAATCAGCGCACATTATGTCCCATTCTAGTAGCATGTCTCTGCCCAATATGCTTTGGACAAAAACCTGAGAGTCCTCTCAAACACTAATTGACTGCCAATCTTACTAGCTTCATGGATTGAAGTGTTGCCCCGACAATTGACAGTTCGTCTCGAACTTCCCGAACTTTAATAAGGAAGGGATATATGCCTTTCCCTTTCTACCTCCTTATACATCTCAGCTTCTCCTTTAGGAACATCTTCCGCTACTCGGAAGTACCTCGGTACAACGTGGAGAAAGCATCCCACATCTCTTTAGTCATTCCCTTAGCCACTATGTGTGAGAATATATGATCTCGGACTCCATCCAGGATCAATCGGTTTGCCCACGCCATCTCCTTCTGATATTCCTTGAGCTAATCTGGATCTTGGGGAACTGCCACTACATTCTCAATGTAGTCTTTCAGGCCATATTCATCTAGAAGGAAGTATATCCAAGCCTTCAAAATGACATAGTTGGATGAACCATCCAACCTATCCTAATCACAAATCCCTGCAATGGCCATCTCAAAGAACTATCGAAAACTTCCTCTTTCCTTCTGCTTGGCTGTTGCTCTGCAATTGCTCACAACTACTGCCAATCTGCAAGGAAAATTCAAACTCCTGAGACTCGAAGTTCCCTGAGGAGAATTTTCTCTCTGCATGCGCTTTTCTCTCTTCCTCTTGACGCTAGCTCTACTCTAGAAAACCGATGCAAAAACCTCTACGTCTAGCCAGAAATCTGCACAACAAAATATCTAAGTTGCTCCCTCTGCCTCTGTAACTACTCGATCTAGAAGGATCAAATTTTTCTGCCTCTCTACCCAGAAAAATCAAACTTCTGCAAGCAACTTGGCTTGCTTGGAAAATGACGACGCTACCCCTGGGAATTTCGGCCTCCTGCTCTTACTTAACAATGAAATTCCTTCTTTCGCCTCTAAGCTCTCCCGCTGATCAACTGTGCTTTGATACCATGTGAAAATTCCACAACTGGAATCCTATAGTGGCAATTGGTATTATTTCTCCTAATTGTTAATTAATTTAACAATGTATCTGCAATGACAAATATCGAAATAAATGCAGTGCAACCTTCACAAATAAAATTCTGCAAAAAAATGAAATGTTGGAATCTAAGAAATATTAGCACGCACACATAAAATATAACACAATTATTTTTGGACAAAAGTTCCCGAAAAGAACCAACTTGGGAAAATCGGTGTAATAGTGAGGGTTTTTATTATTATGTAGCAGTGAAATTCTGAGTACAATCTGAATGCATGAAACTGGAAATCCACAGCAAGAAAATTTCAGCAAAATTATATAAGGGAATTTACCCTTCCTCCACAAGCAATCCCGGCACAACATGCCTACAGAAAACTCGGCCTCCTGAAGCTTCTGCACCACCCTCTACGCTGGACTGCGCAGTCACTATGACATCAAGCCTCTAAATGGTCTCTAATGAAGTCATCATGCCTTCTGCTACTGAGAAATTTGTCTCTCTGGCCCTCTGGAACCTCTGCTCAGTGTTTGCATATGAGAACGGCTTTCTCTCCAACAATTGAACTGCCCTCTAAAACTACTGCGTAGATCTTTGCATTGCCTCACTAGGAAAACTCAGCCCTGTTGCTACTGCCACTCCGGATCTAGAAAAACTTCCTTCGGATCACTATCCCTGCCCCTCACTCAGCTTCGATGTCTGGCTCTCTTCAGCAATTGACTATTGCTACTCTGGAAATCGATATGCCAAGAAATCGAACTCCTCAAGTGTCTTCTCCATCACCACAACGACCTCCTCTTATAATCCCCTGTCGAAGCACCAACGGCCAAGATTAAAACTTAATCAATGGCTAGGATCATCTCTTGATCGAGTCATGTGAGTTTCTAAATGATTCTAGCCTTACCTCAATTAATAGTGATTAATTAACTATATTCCCTAAGCTTAGCTTTTGGAAATCTCATGTATTCTAACCTCTGCAAAATTTCAAGGCTAGAACACATCCAATGCTACAAAAACTAACACTCCCTCTTACAGAGGAATGTGTTCTAGTGTTGCACACACTGTATCTACATCATCTCCTATCACACTACTAATGTTTGGCCATACTGCTCACCAACTAATGTGCAACTCTGATATCTACTGCATTTGTTCTGTTGTTGACCCTGTTGAACTGCTGCCAACACTACATCTACACTGTAACTCCCTCTCATTTGTTGTTGCTGCAACTAAAAAGCATCCTAAATACTGAATCAACTGTGATCAGTATGATGCATCTGTCACCCAAGTCCTGATTGCTACTAGCTACTGCTCTATCTATTGAAGACTTTGCATTGCTACTAACTCTGCATTGTGCCAACTACACTGTTGCCAACTCTGCACTACGCTCCCCAGTATCTGACTGCTACGAGTCTTTGCAAATGTCACTCTAGCATCTAACTACATCTGTTGCCATTGATCCATCCTGCTTCTCAATATTGTAGGCCACTGTAGCAAGGTATACATCCATGAGGTGGACCCCTAGAGGATCTTGCCCAAATGTAGCTCTTTGGGGCTACAACTTCAAATCACCCCACCTCACCCCTAGAGGTATATGGGCAATCATAGCGAAGCCTTCCTCCAACCTAGAGGCTAGCATATCGATTTGCGCTGAAACTGTCTTTTGATCCTGCTTCTCATCCTTGTCTTGCTTCCTAAGAGGACAATGGGTACTGTAGTGCCTAAGCTCACCACATCTGAAACACTTGACCTTTGACAGGTCCTTCTTCTTCTTCCTCTGCTCCCCCTACCCCTGACTGGGACCCTTAAATGCGAGGGCCATATTTTCCTCCTCCTTCACCATCTTTGACCCACTTTTGTTGCCACTAATTAAGTTCTTTAACAAAGCTCGTCTCAACTCCTCCTCCTGTAAATCAGCCTACATTCTTTCCCAATCTAGTAGCTTGTCTTTGCCCATTATGACTCCATCCAAGATCAATCGCTCCGCGCCATCTCCTTTTGATATTCCTTGAGCTGATCTGGATCTTGGGGAACTGCCACTACATTCCCAATGTAGGCTTTTAGGCCATATTCATCTAGAAGAAAGGATATCCTAGCCTTCCAGATGACATAGTTGGATGAACCATCCAACCTTTCCTGATCACAAAGCTCTGCAGTGGCCATCTCAATGAACTGTCGAAAACTTCCTTTTGCTTGGTTGTTGCTTTGCTATTGCTCACAACAACAGCCAATCTGCAAGGAAAATTCGAACTTCTAAGACTCAAAGTTCCCTAAGGAAATTTTTCCCTCTGTGTGTGCTTTTCTCTCTTCCTCCCAACGTTGGCTCTGCTCTAGCGAATTGCTGCAAAAACCTCTACGTCCAGCCAGAAATCTGCCCAATAAAAAATCTAAGTTGCTCCCTCTGCCTTTGAAATTACTCGATCTGGAAGGATCGACTTTTTCTACTTCTCTGCCCAGAAAAATTGAACTTCGTCAAGCAACTTGGCCTACATACCAAAAAACTCCACTGCCCCTGGGAATTTCAGCCTGTTGTTCTTACTGAACAAGGAAATTCCTTCTTTCTCCTCTCAGCTCTCCCGTTGATCAACTGTGCTCTGATACCATGTTAATTGGAATCCTATTGCAGCGACTGGTATTATTTCTCCTAATTGTTAATTAATTCAATAATTTATCTACTACAGCAAATATTGAAATAAACACAATGCAACCTTCACAAACAAAATTCTGTGGAAAAATAAAATGTTGGAAGCTAAGAAATGCTAGCACACACACATAAAATATAACACAATTATTTTTGGACAAACTCCCTAGAAAAACCCAACATGGGAAAGTTGGTGCAGCGGTGAGGGTTTTTATTATTATGCAACAGTGAAATTCGAAGTACAATATGGATGCCTGAAACTGACAATCCACAGCAAGAAAATCTGGGCAAAATTATTGAAGGGAATTTACCCTTCCTCCACAAGCAATCCCAGAACAACTTGCCTACAGATAACTCGGCTCCCTGAAACTTCTCCATCACCCTCTGTGATGGACTGTGCAGTCACTATGATGTCAAACCTCTGACTGGCCTCTGATGAAGTCATTCTGCCTTCTGCTACTAAGAAATTCATCTCTCCAACCCTCTGGAACCTCTGCCCGGCCTTTGGATCTGAGAACGACTTTCTCTCCAACAAATCGAACTGCCCTCTCTGAAGCTACTACGCAGAGCTTTGCTCTGCCTCACTAGGATAACTCGGCCCTCTTGATGTTGCCTCTCCGGATCTGGAAACAATTCCTCCGAATCACTGCCCTTCACTCACAACGTCGATCTCTGGCTATCTCTGAAAATTGACTATTGCTACTCTGGAAATCGATATGCCAAGAAATTGAATTGCTCAAGTGTCTTCTCCATCACCACATCGACCTCCTCTTATAATCCCCTGCCAGAGCACCAACGGCCAAGATTAAAACTTAATCAATGGCTAGGATCATCTCACGATCGAGTCGTGTGAGTTTCTAAATGATTCTCGCCTTATCTCAATTAATAGTGATTAATTAACCATACTCCTTAAGTTTAGCCTTTGGAAATATTTAAAAAAATGTTTAACAATCTCATTGAGACACTTCTAGGTAGAATTTCCATAAACGATTTCTGGGTTTTGGAGATCTCATGTATTCTAGCCTCTCTACAAAATTTAAAAGCTAGAACGCATTCGATGATACAAAAACTAACACTCCCTCTTACTAAGGAATGTGTTCTAGTGCTACACAACACCTTGTCTCTGCATCATCACCCCTCTGCATCATCCCCTGTCACACTGTTGATGTTTGGCCATATTGCCCATCAACTAGTGCACAACTCTGATATCTATTATATTTGTTCTGTTGTTGACCCTGCTAAACTGCTGCCAACACTGCATCTACACTATAACCTTCTCTCATTTGTTGTTGCTGCAACTGAGAAGCATCCTAAATATTGAACCAATTGTGATCAATGTGACGCATTTGTCACCTGAGTCTTGTCTACTCCTAGCTATTGCTCTCTCTACTGAAAACTTTGCGCTGCTGGTGACTCTGCATTGTGCCAACTGCACTACTGCCAACTCTGCACTGCGCTCCTCAGCATTTCACTGTTACTAGTCTCTGCAACTGTCACTCTGGCATCTGACTACATACGTTGCCATTGATCCATCCTACTACTGAATATTGTGGGCCCCGATAGCAAGGTATTGATCCATGAGGTGGACTCCTAAGGGATTCTGCCCAACTATAGCTCTTTGAGGCTACAACTCCAAATCACCCCACCTCCCCCCTCGAGGTACATGGGCAATCAGAGCGAAGTCTTCCTCAAACCTAGAGGACAACTTATCAATCTCTGCTGAAACTTCCTACTTCTCCTCCTTGTCCTTCTTCCTGAGAGGACACTAGGTTCTATAGTGACCAAGATCACCACATCTGAAGCACTTGACCTTTTCCAGGTCCTTCTTCTTCTTCCTTTGCTCCCCCTACCCCTATCTGGGACCCTTAGATGCGAGGGCCACATTTTCCTCCTCCTTCACCATCTTCGACTTGTTGTTGTTGCCACTGATGGAGCTCTTTAACAGAGCTTGTCTCAACTCCTCCTGTTGTGAATCAGCCCACATTTTGTCCCAATCTGGTAGCTTGTGTCTGCCCAATATGCTTTGGACAAAAATCTACCAATCCTCTGAGACACTATTGAGTGTCAATCTTACTAGCTCCGCGGACTAAGGCACTGCCCCAATAGCTGACAGTTAGTCTCGGACTTCCTAAATTCTGGTAAGGAAGATATCTATGCCTTCCCTGTTTTGCATCCTTATACATCTCAGCTTCTTTAGGAACATCTTACGCTTCTCGAAAGTACCTTGGTATAACGTTGTGACAGCATCCCACATCTCTTTGGCCGTTCCCTTGGCCGCGATATGATCCTGAACTCCATCCAAGGTAAACCCCTTCACCTGCGCCATCTCCTTATGATATTCCTTGAGCTGATCTGGGTCTTGGAGAACTACCACTACATTCTCAATGTAGGCTTTCACGTCATATTCATCTAGAAGGAAGGATATCCTAGCCTTCCAGATGACATAGTTGGATGAACCATCCAACCTATCTTGATCGCGAAGCCCTATAGTGGTTATCTCAATGAACTGTTGAAAACTTGCTCTTTCCTTTTGCTTCGTTGTTGCTCTACAACTACTCACAACTACTGTCAATCTGAAACAAAAATTCGAACTTCTAAGACTCGAAGTTCCCTGAGGAAATTTTCCCTCTGTGTGTTTTTCTTTCTACCTCCAAATGTTGGCTCTGCTCTAGCGAACTGTTACAAAAACCTATGCGTCCAGCCAAAAATCTGTCCAACAAGAAATCTAAGCTGCTCCCTCTGCCTCTGGAATTACTTGATCTAGAAAGACCGAATTTTTCTGCATCTCTGCCTAGAAAAATCGAACTTCCTCGAGCAACTCGGCTTGCCTAGCAAAAGACTGCACTGCCCCTGGGAATTTCAGCATGCTACTCTTACTAAAGAGCGAAATTCCTTCTTTCGCCTTTAAGCTCTCCGGTTGATCAAATGTGCTCTTATACCATGTAAAAATTCCACAACTAGATTCCTATTACAGCAACTGGTATTATTTCTCCTAATTATTAATTAATTTAACAATTTATCTGCTATGGCAAATATCGAAATAAACACACTGCAACCTTCACAAATAAAATTCTGCGGAAAAATAAAATGTTGGAAGCTGAGAAACGCTAGCACACACACAAAATATAACACAATTATTTTTGGACAAAAGCCCCTGAAAAAACCCAACTTGGGAAAATCGGTGCAGCAATGAGGATTTTTATTATTATGCAGCAATGAAATTCTGAGTACAATTTGGATGCCTCAAACTAGCAATCCACAGCAAGAAAATATGGGCAAAATTATTGAAGGGAATTTACCTTTCCTCCACAAACAATCCCAACACGACTTTCCTACAGAAAACTTGGCCTCCTGAAGCTTCTGCATCACCGTTTGCACAGTCACTATGACATCAAGCCTCTGACTGGTCTCTAATTGAAGTCGTTATGCCTTTTGCTTCTGAGAAATTCGTCTCTCCGGCCCTCTGGAACCTCTAATTGGCTTCTAGATCTAAGAACGGATTTCTCTCCAGCAAATCGAACTGCCCTCTCTGAAGCTACTGTGCAGAGCTATACGCAGCCCCACTGGGATAACTGGACCCTCTTGTTGCTACCTCTCCGAATCTGGAAAAACTTCCTCCAAATCACTCTCCCTGCCACTCACTCACTACTTCGATCTCTGGCTCTCTCCAACAACTGAATGTTGCTACTGTGGAAATCGATCTGCGAAGAAATCAAACTACTCAAGTGTCTTTTCCATTACCACATCAACCTCCTCCTATAATCCCCCATTGAAGCACCAACGGCCAAGATTAAAACTTAATCAATGGCTAGGAGCATCTCTAGATCGATCCGTCCGAGTTTCTAGATGATTCTCACCTTATCTCAATTAATAATGATTAATTCACCATACTCCCTAAGTTTAGACTTACGAAATATTTAAAAAAAAAACGGTTAATAATCTAGTTCAGATACTTCTAAACAAAATTTCCTGAAACAATTTCTGGGTTTTGGAGATCTCATGTATTCTAGCCTCTCCACAAAATTTCAAGGCCATAACACATCTCATGCTACAAAAACTAACAGTTCTCCCCTACTTACAGTGGCCCTAGTTATACGAGGAATGTTGTCACCTTCAAGCAAACTAGGGGGCTTGACAATGAATGTAGTTGCCAGAGGAATATTTGAAATGTCGTCTATGAATCAATTCCTCAATGATTCACTAAGGAGGCATACATGCTTCCTCCCAGGCAACCGCGCTAAAATGTTACTGCTCAAACTAGCAAAGGTCCTAGGAGGGGATCATATAGGGCAACTACTAGGTCAAGGGAAACAATGGAGCGATAGCTCATTGTCACTTCAGCGAAAGCTCCTTGCTCTCCATAGACTTTCACCGATGGGAGTAGACTCGATATAAAGGAATCACAACAATGAATATGTTAAGGACGAAGGGTGATTGCCAAGGCCTATTCCCGAGAGAGACTCAATGTATGGCTTTCTTGCTTGAGATGCAAGGTGATAGGCTCTTTAGGAGGGCTAAGAGGATTCTCGAGCCTAGGGTTTGGGAATGTATCTTGTAAAGATGGTTCCTTGGACTAAAAATCCTTATGGAGAATTGGTCTTTATCTGATCTTTGTCGAGTTGGAGTTGTAAAGTTGTGGGACCACATGGGACCAAGCGGATCCAGAATTAGATCAAGGAAGTGGAATTGATCAATCAAGGATGGGCTTGACTTAATTGTGGAAGGGAAGAGGATCAATAGCCAAGAATACAACGATCCAAATGTGGTCACTAGCCAAGGGGAACCTAGGGCAAGAAAGGACCATTGGGCTAGGGCTTGAAATATCTCGAGATCCCACCCTCAGAATTTCATGAAATTTGGAGGGCCTCTAGAGGAAACCCTAGCACAGCAATGGACAAGAGATCGAAGTCTTTTGATGGCTAGAACGTGAGATAAGTGATGCCCAAGATGACCTATGGAGGCTAGGCCTAGAGAGAGAAGGAGAGGTGAGAGAAATGTGTTTAGAGTGACCACCTATGGAAGAACTAGTGCCTTATCCTTTGAGAGATATGGATTCAGGAGAATTTATGGTTTGGAAGATGTTTACCCAGTCAAGGAGGTCTTCAATCAGCTACGCATCACATTAGGGCATGAGAGAAGCTACTTGAGATCTTTATACTTCGATATGCAATAATTGATGACTTGTCAAGATGTATTTCAACGAAATAATCTCTAGGAACATTTACCCATTCATACATGGCCCATGCAATGATGCAACGCTATAAAAGGTCAAAATTCCCACAATTTCGCATAGGAAAGCAGTAAATTTCAGACTTGTATAGCAAAAATCCCAACAACATTCATGAGAGAAAGTAAATAACAAGAATAAGCATGAAAAGATTACTTACATGTACAAAAAAGTATACCCAATCATCATGTTATGCCAATAATGAAGCTTCCAAGACAAGAGAAATAGTTCCAAACATCAAAATTCATCCATAACATCTAAACTCGTCCTCTAAAAGCGAATGTGAAATTCTCAGGAACTATCAAATCCCCAATCACCTCACTTGTATTTATGAAATCACTAATGAGTTCGATTTGCCTAATTTGGCCTAATTGAGCCCTAAATAATAAAATAATGTGCAATAATAACATCTCTTGGTAACAAGCCCACCAAGATAGCACAATGACATAATAATAAGCCGCTCAAGAAGGTTGAATGATCAATAAAGTGAGTCGGCCCCTTATTTCCAAACGAACAACTGTGGTGCCCCCAAGTGGGTGTGAAGGGCACAAGGACATCCTCATGGGTCTCCAAGTGGATCGAAATTGCCTGTATACCATCTATAAAGGTTGGGTGGATGTCATAAGCCCTCATCTGGACACCAGATCATCTGCCAAGTGTATAGTGCAAATGTGGAGTTGGCTGGGCATGGTGAACCAGGTGCATCATCCTCATCCAAAAAGGTCAAACACAAGCAATCAACGAGTGGTGTTGGGCATCCATGAAGTACTCTCTGCTATGGTGGAGGCCCATGGCTCTCAACGTTCATCCTACAAGTGCCAATGTGGCCCTCTGGAGGGCTAGGACCTCGTATAGGGAGACCAAGCCCCAAATGGAGACCCACCTACAATCCTGCATAAAATCAAATGCATCCCCTTGACCTCCACTACAACAAATCATCAGAATAATCAAGTAAAAGAGCTTACAAGCTATGGAACCAATGGGGCACTTCATGGCGACATGCCCTTCCATAGTGGGCTTTGGCATGTACAAGTGTCTCCAAGCTCAATAAGGGCGGTTAATCAAGGACCCTATTAGGTGGTTTCATCTTATAAAGGGAGTGACATGTCCATGGTACATCCCTCAAGTGGCAGGTGGCAAATAATATGGTAATGGAATGGAGTGGGGATCACGTGAATCATCCAGACCACATGTCATGGTGCAAGGGTAGCTATAATAAGAGAAGCCCACACCTGGGTATATAAGTGTAGGAGGGAGCAAATCGTGGTACATGAGTTACCCCGGCCTTTGTTTTTCCACCCTTCTTTATATGTCTTTTGCCTTTGCTTGATTTTCTTCATAACTACTTGGGGCTCAAGGGATAAGAGCATGTTGTGTAAGATATAGCAATGGATACCAACTTAGGGTAGGGTAGTTCATCGCCCACCAGTGCTTGGGACAATCATGGGTTCCTTAATGATGGAGAGGTCTCATCTAGGGCCCATGGGAACCAGAGTGATGACCATGGATAAAGGGGTAGAGCTCATGTTTAGCTTTTGCCAACGAGATAAATTTGTATATTCGGGCTAGCTTTTGCATTTTGTGGCACATTTCCTGTTGAGAGTGGCCAAATTATGCTTTTTCTTTTCTTTTAAGCTACATCAACCTTCGGGCATCATTCCAGGCCCGACCCAAGGTGTGCTCGAGGGGACGAGGAGGCTAACCCTATATGGACACATGTGGATCCAGATGGGAAAAAAGATGAATGGGGCTAAACTAAGGGGAAGGGAGTGATGTATATGGTGTCGGAAAGCGGTCCCATGCAACCAAAATTGGGATTTCCCATGTAGTACCAACCCTAAAGCTAATGGTCAGTAAAGGAAATCCCACGGGACTAGAATACAAGGCTAACCACAAAATTGGGTAGTGGAGACAAGAGTACAAACCTAGCCCACTCTTTTTGTCGAATCCCCCCACCAATCCATGCCCAAAAGTGCCCATGACAAGTAAGGAAAATTACTCAACTATATACCAATCAAATGCCATAGCTTCGAGGTCGAGAGGCACACCTTCAAACATACAATCATAAAAAATGGGCGAGGAACCACATGGTTGGCTCAGGTGGCGGAGATAATGGCACATCGAGCTATCTGATGGCTGCAAGTGATTGCTAGCTGTCAGCTAAGGACCATCTAGGAGAAAAAAAAATCTCCTATATACACTACCCACAAGTAGTGAGTACCACGCAAGAAGAATCATTCTTGAAGGGGTCAAAGATCATATTATCCCTCATCTCCATGGAAAGAAAATAGCATATGAGATGTGGAAAGCCATCTTAGATTTGTATCAAGGTTCTAGTGATGCTAGAAAGCTGCTTTGAAGGAGAAGATAAGAAATATCTGGATGAGCAAAGGAAAGCCCATCATCACGTATCTTTATAAGTTCACTTAGGTTCAGGATGAGCTAGGTGGAGTGGGTGTGATTGTAACAGACAGTGATCTTGTGAGTCTCATGCTTATGGGACTTCATAAGTCTTGGGAGAATTTCCAAGATGCAGTCAGTGGCAGAGAGAATATTCCCAGTTGGGAAAGGCTATGGAGTGACTGCATTCAAGAAGAAATTTGGAGAGGAACAAGAGTTGGGAGATCAGCTCTGACAGAGGACGAGGACAACTTTGCCCTAGCAAGAAAAGGAGCGGTTGAGTTCAATCAAAAGGGGGAGACAAAGAAAAAGGATTTGAGCAAGATCAAGTGCTTCCATTGCCATGAGTTTGGACACTATACTATTAAGTGTCCAAATCGGAAGGAGTCTAGTAAGGATCATGTGGCTACATCAGCAGAGGTAGATGCGTTTTCTTCTCAATTCGACAAAGATTTCTCATTGATAGCTTGCATCGCAAGCTCAACAAACAGCAGTGTATGGTATATTGATTCAAGAGCATCCTCCCACATGACCAGGAACAAGGAGTATTTCAGCCACCTCAAGGAGAAGGACATGCAATTTCAGATTGAGCTAGGAGATGATGGCAACTCTGCAACTACGGTAGTTGGTACTGTCATTTTTGAGAGGGAGTCAGGTAGCTCTATCCATCCCAAAGATGTCCATTATGTTCCAAGCTTGAAGAAGAATCTTGTTTCAATGTCTACCCTAGAGGACAAGGGTTATGATGTCATCTTCAACAGAGGTAAGGCTTACCTCAAGCACTTAACTTATGGTTGTAAGAAGTAGATAGGTGTGAGGATGAAAAATTTGTACCTGCTACAGGTTGCGATAGGGACAGCCTTGAGCAGTAAGGCAAGAAGTGCACAGATTAGAGACATGAGGGTTGAGGAGAGTAGAGCTCTAAGGGAGTTCTTAGAGAGAGTAGGTTAGAGCTCCCAAGAAGGAGCCTTAGCCAGTATCACAATTTGAGTCTTCGATAGTTGGCAAGTGAGTTGTCCAGCAAGATGATGAGGAAAAGAGACCAGGACGAGTGGAGGCAGACACTCAATCAGTGACTCCCAGCATAGGCAAAGCAAGCAACCACAGAGGTAAACTGGGTATGTGGCATTGATGACCTAATTGATAGACTCAAAGCCAAAGGGAAAATCAGTAGTAGACTCAAATGGGGGGTACAAGGTGGATCATAAGAGCATGGTTGGAAGGAACAAGTCTTCAGACCAGATTTCGCAACAGGAAGCAAGGAAGTCTTCTAGTTCAGAGGGAGGATGTTCTTCCGAAAGTACCTTCCTCACTAAGAGGGAGTGTTGAAAATGTAGCGAGTAAAGGTCTTATGGCTTGTGCCTTAGCCAATAAAGACCTCGATTTGTCTTTCTCTCAGTATGAGGGCGAGCTCATGAGTTAGACTTCAGTTAGGATGAGTTTATTTCCAATTTACTAGAATAATCATCAAGATGACATGCGTAGAGTTGGAGCTTTAGTTGAGTGGAATCTTCATCAATTTGACTATAGAACGAGGTGGCAGTTACAAGTTCAGTTAGAGCAATTTAGTCTTCAGTCTTGATTGAAGGAAGAACGAGTTAATACTCCAAGTGTTGATTGGAGAGAGAGTCAATTGGACTCTCAATTAACTCGTCAATCAAAACTCGAATTTCTAAATTGCGCTAGGCCACTTGCATGCTCGAATTGGATCTATAAAGAGGAGTACAAAGGCACAAGAAATCATAAGTTGTGTACGTAAGGTTTGTGAGACAAGACAATTCATAAGTTTATGAGATCATCTTTGATTGTGGAGAGTGCAAAATGGAGAGCTTATGTCCTAAGAAATAGGAGATCACAAGTGCGTAATGATTTAGGAGATTGTGTACCCACATAGATTTGAGGAAGCTTGTGTCCTAAGAAATAGGAGACCACAAGTGCCCAAGAGAATAGGAGGAATTGCGCTACAAAATAGGAGGCAAGCTTGCGCTAGGAAATAGGAGGATTTGCGCTAAGATTTAGGAGGCTTCTAGTGCGCAAAGATCAAGGAGCAAGGATAAGGGATTGCAAGGGCAAGTCAATGAATTCAATAAGGGAACAATTGCGTGCTAGAGGGCCAAGATCAAGCAATGATTTAGGCAGGCCGAGATCAATTGTATCAATTGAGATTAGTGAGAAGAAGCAGAAAGCTTTCTCAGAAATAGATTGCTTTGTAATAGATACAATTGCTCAAGAATAATCAATAAAATACCACAACAAAGATAGCAAGTTTTCCCTTTTGGGTTTCCTAGGTAAACAAGCATGTCAATTTGTGTAATTATGTTTTTATCAATGTTGCACATATCGCAATATTATCACTAAAATCACCTGTGCCAATATTATCGCGATAATTTGGCGAAATAGAAATTATCGTGATAATTTACAAAAATTATCACGAGTCGAACCAATTTATTACCCTGTTGTTCCGAAATTCGTTTTTAAGCGTCCAAATCCGATTTTTTTGGTCATTTCGGTTTTTTGCTTGTTGGGATTGAGCTTTGAGAGGTATAATGACTTTGTGACCTAACTACAACCAGTGAACAAAGGGATTCCCATAGATATTTTTTCCATTAGCTGAGTATTTGTGGAGTGGATATCTACTCCAATATACCATTTCCACATTTCCAGGTATGTAAAAAAAATCTCCTTCATTCTCTTTGTTTTTCAAGATCTAGTATAGGGTATGCAATGTTCATTAGATATACCTCTTTTTTCTCTCTTTGATTAGAGGATTTAATACTTATGTAGCTAGGGTTGAGATCTAAAGGGCCAGGCATTGTGGCCATTTTTCATCAAGCAAACAAGGGGAAATCCATAGTTTTCTTTGCCATCAGCTAAGCATTTTTGGAGTGAGAATTTACTCCAGTATGCCGTAATACATATCCATATTTATTATTTCCAAGTATGTAAAAAAAATTGCCTTCCTTCTCTTTGTTTTCCAAGATTAGTGATATACTATCAATTTAGAGTCTACCTCTTCTTATCCTCTTTTGAATTTCCACATTTGTTTTGTGTCGTAATCAAAGTCTACAAAATGGCAAAGCCATTGGACCAAATGTGTGATTATGGTGAGCCATGTGAGGATGATAATAGAGAAAAAGCTAAGGTGTCAGCTCTATGGAATGGAAATGTTTGGCGGAATCACCTGCTTGAAATACCACCTTGCCAAAATCCCAGGGCATGATGTGCATATTTGCCCTACAGCTACCCCTAACATTGTCCTTATTGCAAAGAACTAAATTTGTGATACTACTACCACAAGCTTAGCGATTATCGTTACAGACTTATAGTATCTAGAATCTAGATGCCTCATGATGATCATCTCATGAGATACATTTATTTTTGTTTTAAAGTGAATTTGTATTAAGTTTTAACTATTATCTTGTCAGTACTCGGAACTCTTGGCTGAGGACTCAACACAAAATGACAAATATCATATTTCGGCCTTCAGTATCTAGTAGTAGTATATTACTATCTACATATTATACATTTTATATTGTAGTTTTATAATTTTATTTTCATATTTGTGTGACAATGTGTTTGTTAATTGTTTGATGTTGATGTTTGATAAGTGTTTTAAATGAATACAAATTTGAAAAAATGTCATATTTCAGAGTTTACTATCTAGTATCAAAGATTGATGTACCACTTGACATTTTATACATTTTGTATAGTAATTTTAAACTTTTATCTTCATATTTATGTGACGATGTGTTTATTCGAAGTGGATGTTGCTTTAGAAGTTTAAAATTTTGAAAAGAAAATCCTGATAATTTCCCCGATAATGCCGATAAATAAAATTTTGGACCCCAGCAATAAATTGTCGATAACGCCCCGGATGCGGGTGTTAGATAAGTCATTAATGTGCATGGACCGCCGGACAAGAAAGTGGCTAATCCGTATGGCAACCTACGCCTTCCCCTGTGGGAAACTAAGGCAAGTCCTGGCTCCTTGGCCGGCACCATCAACCAATTTGGAAAATCGAGAAATTCTCTGCAAATTCAGAAATATGTAGCAGAGCCCCCCCGCATTCACCTATTCGGCCTCTCAGTTGCTCTTGCCATCCCTCTACAGCAGAGCCGAGCCTTCGCACTGCTTCGGGAAGACGTTGCAGACTCCTCTGCTGCGTCGACCTGGGCAATGGTCACCATTTTTCTCAGTCCTTTCTCTGCCACCTACGTTTTGAGGTCTCGACCCTTCCTCTAGTCTAGATTTGAATTCCCCTGCTCCTCACAACAGACCCTCTGTCGCTCTTGGCCCGCCTCCTAACCCTACAATTCATCGTTCACCGCAGCTTTCTAGACGAAGAACCATGCGCCAACGTCATAGAATGAGGTGCAAGCGCATTGGTAGTCGGGGCAACACCACTCGCCCTTTATCCCTGCCCCCTTCTATCTCCACTTCCCCCTCTGCCTCCCCTCCCCTAAGCCCCTCCAATTCCTGCTTCCTTGGCAGATACCCAGACATCCGCAGCGGGCGAGGTAGAATGGGCACCAGTGACGTTCGACATTCAGGGGGAGTCGCCCAGCACACCGCTACCACTCCTTCCTCCCAGCAAGCACCATTCCAGTTTCGCTGCACCATGGACAAGCCGCTCATCATTGCCACCATCACGATGGATTTCAGAGAGGTCTCTGACTCCTCTCCCGAACCAAAGCTCAGCCCAGAAATTAACCAGGATCCTCCAAAGCTCGACATCTTTCAAGGGGAGCTGAGCTCCAGCCACCTGCCGAGAGACATGGACAACCCGTCCAGCAGCCGACAGCAGACTCTGGGAGGCGAAGCCACCCGCAAGGACAAAGGAATTCAAATGGAGGACTCTACAGGTGGCGGGCATGCAGTGGATACTAGTTCAGAACAATATGGCTGGTGTCCGATCATGGAGGAAAAGCCAACAGAAGCCACCTTGCTGCTGCATGCCAGGTCACGTGTCGGGTCCTGAGTTCGGTTTTGCTTATTTTTGTTTCCAGCACAGTTTTGAATTTTGTTTCGTGTTGGGTCAATTTTGAATTTCGTTTCCAGCTCGGGTCACAAGCATTGGTTCTCATGAGTTGTTTTACTGTGGAGAATTTTGAGCTAAACTGTGCGTTTTACTATGGATGTATTACTGAAATTTACTATCTTTTGGTTAAATTTTTGAATTTTGGAACTGTAGCCCCTGAGAGGGTAAAATGAACTTTCCTTATCTCGTTCTTGGACTGGTTTCCCCAACTGGGGCAGTCGCGATATCAAGGCTTGATGTTTAAAATGGTCATATAACTGACCCAGTACCACAGAGGCAGGAGCCTCTTTGTACATTATGTCTTTATTAATAGATCAGTTTTACATAGAAAAAAATAAATAAATTGTCGATAATGATAAATGTAACATTGGTTTTTACCTCTGGTGTTTTATTCCGCTACTTATAAATTGTTAAGAAACTTTGTATCTTAGTGAAAGTAAATTTGGTTTTAGTTTTCAGTTGCCTTGTTTTAAGTTATTCATCTAAGTAGTTGCAAAGTTTCATGGAAAATTAACATTCAATTTGGGGTTCGCTAAAAGAGAAGATTGAGAGGCTATAGCACTAGCTCCAGTATTACTAGAACTGGCTCCAATGTTATTTCATTAGCACTAAATGGTTCAAACCCTTTTGGGCCTATTACAACAAAATATAGCACCCCCACATGATGTAAAGTCCTAAGCATCAAGGGGCTAGTTTATGCAACTCAAGTCTTGGAAATCACGATTATCGTTAGACCAAAACCCGCAGGTGTTAGTCAACGATCGCATCGCCAAAGATAAGGATCCACGAGAGGCAGTTAGTCCATGTTGCAAAACATACGAGGAGCGTTGGTTTATCCAATGTCCAACAATCTCCCCCCCAACGTGAGCCGGGTGTATATCAAACTCGTGACCTATGCTCTTATAACACTTGTTGGGAATCACGATTGTCGTTAGCCCAAAACCCACAGGTGTTAGTCAATTATCGCATTGCCAAAGATAAGAATCCACGAGAGGCGGTTAGTCCGTGTCGCAAAACACACGAGGAGTGTTGGTTTATCCAATGTCCAACATCAGGAAGGCTACCCACTATTACCTCAGTAGCTCTTCCTCTCTCTTTAGGTTGGATCTTCTCCAATTCAAGGGGGGTTCCCTAAAAGATAT
Organism: Pinus taeda; assembly: GCA_000404065.3. Classification (NCBI taxonomy): domain Eukaryota; kingdom Viridiplantae; phylum Streptophyta; class Pinopsida; order Pinales; family Pinaceae; genus Pinus; species Pinus taeda. The sequence goes on from APFE030510175.1 coordinate 53,326, forward strand.
GATTGCTAGGCTATAGACTGTGGGCACAAGTTGATTCAATGAAGAGTTAGACTAAGCAATACAGGTGTTAGTTGCAATTTATGAAATAGGATGGCATTGGAAATGGGAAAAAGACGATATAGGAAAAAAGCAGACAAAACAAAGAATGAAAAGAGATGGTAGGAAACCAATGAGGAAACCAATGCCCATAAGTCATGGGCTAATGGGGTCATAAGGCGTTGGATAAATGAGAGAATAAGTGTGTCACAAACAACTACTTTGAAACAAGTCATATCATAGAAGCGGCTTATTTACCATCTTACACCAATTAATAGATGAAGAAATTATTTGATACATTCATCATTAGGGTGTGTACTTAGGGTAAAAAGAGCCTAATGTGATACATTTGAACCTTAAGCATTCACTAGAAATGTGTTGTAGAAAACTACTCTTTGAGGGCTAAGATTGCCACTCGTAAATCAGTTGAATCTAAAATTCTACTTACAATGAGGGTAATCTTTAAAACAGATTCTTTGCTAAACCTATAAAGACAAGGCAAGGTAGAGGCTTTTACAAACACGCTTGAGCAACTGAATAGCGGAAAGAAAGCAGGCAGCCAACAACGAGGCTTTGCCAAGCAGCACATAGTTCGAGACAGCATTCCATACACTTTTTATATTGTATGGAAGTCTGTACCATCGTACGGACAGATCCATACAAGCCATTCAAAGTGTCCCACAGGTTGTCCAACAGTATTCTGTTGTTTCCGAGTTTTTAAGCAAACTAAACAAGTTCAGTTCAGGCATTTTTTGGTTATCCATGCATGTTTTTTTAGCAACGTGCGGAGGTTTCCTTGTAAGTTATTTTTCGAAGGAGAGAAAAGATGATTTCAAGGAGTAATTACCTATGTGAATGTGAAACTAATTTTTATGCTTCTGCTATTTAATTTCTAGCTATGTATGATTGATGCTATGGTCTGAAATTTAATTCCAGCATTAATTAAATTCAGTTATATGGGGGACAGATTCGCGGATTCAGGTTCGCTTGGATCCGCCTAAAAAGCCATTTAAAACATTTAACACGCATCCCGATATACAAACTGCAGTTCCTGCAAGTTGGGATTTTTACAATACAAAAGTACCTAGCTTACGGGAGATGTTCATATTCGCTGAATTAATACTCTGTTAATGTTCGCTGAATTAATGCCTAGCTTCGGGACCATTTGCTCATGTGAGAAGTTAATATTCGTTGAATTAATACTCTGTTAATATTTGTTGACTTACTACCGAGCTTTGGGTCCATTTGATCATGGGAGAAGTTCATATTCGCTGCATTAATACCTAGCTTCGGGTGCATTTGCTCAAAAGAGTTCTTCCCTGGCTTAATACCTGACTTGTAAATGGATCCGGTGAGTTGTTTGTACCCACCATCGTTGCACCCACGTTGGGTCGTCTCCGCACCCTGAGTATGGTTAGAAATACTATGGTATCGAAAATTGGCTTGACTGACCATTCATGGGGACATTCGACGGAAAAATGAGATTAATATTCTAGAGATTATTCACGTACAGGTGTCCGAAGTCATCCTATAACTTATCAATATTAACAACTATATAAATTATAACATATTAAAATGATAATACAAATATTCTATAAAAAAATTAAATTTATAATATTGTAAGATTATATATATTAATTAAACTTCAAATTTTTTTATTTTTAAAATTAACTTATCAGTTATATATATATATATATATATATAGATATATATATTATACAAACTTATAATTTAAAATTAAGTTCTATATATTGTATTATAATTTATATTTTGCAATATAAATAGAAATACTAAAATTTATATATATTTATAAAACTAAATATATTAATTTATTGTGTCATATATTTAAAAATATATATTAAATAATCACATAAGTAGTTAAGTTATATATATATTTATACAAACTTATAATTTAAGTTATATATATATATATATTATACAACTTATAATTTAAAAATTAAGTTCTATATTTTGTATTATAATTTATATATTGCAATATAAATAGAATACTAAATTTATAATATATATTATAATAAAACTAAATATATTAATTTATTGTGTCATATATTTAAAATATATATTAAATATCACATAAGTTATATTTTTAAAATTTTGTATTTCAGGCTAATATTTAGCTTTTTCAAAAGTAAGGAATCATATTAATGGCTCAAGATTGAGAGGGAAACATATTAATGGCTCAAGACCCAGAGGCATCTTGCAGGGGTGGAAGTCACCCCTATTACATACCACATAAAATTTATTTTTAGATGGCCAATTTTGTCTACACATAATGATGTAGCTGCATGTTGAGGTTAACCATGAATATTGTAGAGGTTAACCATGAATATTGTAGCCTTTACCCTACTATGGAAAATTTATATACTATACCTGTCGTTTCCCTGCCATATCCAGATCCCCGGCTTTTAAATAATTTAACAGATCCATATCCGGATCCTGGTAACTTAGGTTATATGATTGAAATCATAATGACATTACTCACCTAGGGCTTGAAATTCTAACAATATGCAGGCTGTAATTTGGTCACACACATTTTTAAAAATTCAAGCAGTCCATCACAACTCCGCCTAGTAATAAAAAAGACAAATATGTGTACAAGTTTAATTTAAGAGCCCTTGCGGCATCTCTTCTATTATTTATCACTTCAGAGCGCATTATGGGCAGTTAACTATTATATGGAAGCTTATGCAAGTAGGGACCAAACATAAAGTCCTTTAGAATTCCATTTCTATTCTCTATCTCTAAGTTCCCTTTATATTCTCTAATAACAATGAAGTATAGTATGAACACAAGTTGAGGAACCATATTAGGGAGGTTATGTTGGAGATTGACTTCTAACTAAGACAGATATTATTAGAAAGTTGGAAACACAAAAATATTTGGATTTAAATGACTTCATTAAGATGGAAGATCCTGAATCTGCAAGATCGCACAAACATCTATGCATTGAACAAGGAGACGATAAGTACAGGAGATGAATCATTAATGGCATTGTGACAAAAATTTGTAGAGTGTATGCATTCATGGTCAATAATTTTAAGACACTCATCGAGATAACTATGACAATTGGAAAGTTGGGCAATGCTTACAAGGATGTTCACATAGTGGTGAAATTAACAGAGAAACTTAAAAGAGAGAGAAACAACTAATGAATAGAATAGGATGAGCTTGAAGGCAATTGATCATAATCTAAGGGCAAAGGATGTGATCCAAAAATTTTGTCATGCTTGTGGAAGGATTCCTAATCCTGGCAATGTCACCCCCCTTGGGAAGCACAATCATTGTCAGCAATGTTACAGCAAATCAACTCCAACAAAATGAAGGTCAAGAAAAGTCTATTGACACGAACATTGACATGGTCTCTGCAAATATTACTTTCCCCCATGCTCAGTCTTTGTTAAAGTTATCTTTTGCAATATTTATCAATAAGTTGTTTTATAGAATCAAGTAAAAAGGGACTTTTTACTTCACAATAGTGAGGCCAACTAAAGTAATAATTTTATGCATGTGCATGCATACACACATAAGACATGTGAACTCCATTTTGGTGGAACAATGACAAGCCTGAAGCCACAAAAACATGGCTGTGAATTTGAAGGAGAGATAAAAATATGAAACCATCTTTGATAGTGTGGTTACGTAACTTTGTTTGGCTATTGTATAAAGCTTCTTTCCTCACTGTCTTAGTAGGGGGGCCTTCTATATTTTTGATATTTCACTAACGTGATTTTCAGTTTTCTTTGAAAAAATGCATGTCAACAAAAATTGTCGAGAATGGGATAGGGAAGAAAGCACTTCTAGAAATGTTCTCATTACAACTTGCACAATACAGTGAGCAATACACTAAGTGCTAATCTAGAAATGATTTTCACCTGTGGGACCAGTGAAAAATGCTAGCTGCCTGCACAACAAAACCAGAGGCAAGTGTATCAACTAATGCCATCATAACCCTCAACAACATTAAGGAATATGATATCAATTCCAAAGGATATCCATCAGTATCTCTTACTCTGTTACAAAACCTAGTCGCTCAGCCAAAGGTGTTATGCCCAACAAGCTGAAAAAGAAAATCCATCCCTGAAATACATAAAATCTTCATATTAGTGTCTAGACATAGAGCTAAAAACAACTCAACTATGATTAAATTTTACATGTGTTCTACTATATTTACTCAAAATTAGGAGGAATAGCTCCTCCTAATAAGAACAACCAAAAATTCATCCATCTCGCAAAGCAACTGGCTAAAAGCATCCTCTTAAAACACAATATGCAAACCAAAAGCCATGGTGATTTTCTTAAACCAAATTTATTTAAACCAAAAAAAAAAAAATCAGCAAACTAACATTAGTTCTCACTTACATGTTCTCCCTTCGAAAAATGAGCTAAAATCACTGCAGCAGGACCAAAAGGAAGCAACAGATTTATTTTGTTTTGCATTGTGACAATGCGAATGCTTCCAAATATTCGATTTTTCACTCTTTTCAATGTCCACATGTGCAAGACATCCACCAATGGTCCATTCATTGTAGACTTGAATTCATGGTCCTTTCTATCGGCATCTGAAGGGATTATAAGGACCTGATCCTCATCTTCATTGTCTATGTCATAATCTGACAATCCCAACTATAGAGTGCCCAACGAAAACTCATGTGAGAAAATAAAAACAAAAAAAAGTTGACCACCAAGCAGAGAAGTGCTCCATGAAAATAATTTTCTTAACTAGACCAGTCATTACAAATTCCATAATAGTTTCTTTTTCGTCTGTCAAGATTCGAGAAGACAAAGTATGGATGTTGTTCAAGCATTGTTAACAAAAACCGATATCAGTTAGTTTTTCAAGACATGCCTCGCAAAGTTGAGAAAACAATGAAATAATAGAAATTTAAAACTTTAAAAGTTACTACAGCAGAACACAAATACTTCACACCTTCCTCAACAGGAAATCAAAGAACTTACTTCTATCTGAGTCTGGCCAACATTTCTCTGAGTTCTTGAACCAGCAATATCATCCATTTTTAAAGAAACTGTGGCATGCATCCCATTCCAAATATGGCTACAATCACTGCCAAAACCCATGGTATTAGTTAACCATTGACTAAATAAAGCAAAGAACATGTAAATAAATATGCAGTCTACAGTCAATTGGGTTAACCTTGGGTGGTTGGGAGGAATGATCATTATCCTCCCTGCACAGGTTCAATTCCTGCATGTGACACATGAAGCTTGTTGCAATTTGGTAGCTCGGAAGGTATTTCTGAGTGAAAAAACCCTGAGGGTTTTGCGGTTTTGAGTTTGGGGTTTTTGACCTGTTGTCACTCAAAATGTATAAGCAATGTGACAACGACTCAAGTCGAGGGTTGTCACCTAATCCCCAACCTCTCCGTTTAAGTTGTTTCCCAACAGCAAACTATGGGGGGGTAAACCCTATGGAAATGGAATGAAAAAAGACAAGTTGAGAACCAACTAATCCGGGAAACACAATTGAGTGGCCAAATACTTGTTTAGATTTAGCATGATATTAAGGACTCGATTAAATAATTGAAACCTGTGCCTTATGGAGTCAACACTCTTGCTTTACAAATTTAAGAACAAGTACTAGATGGACAACTGTTGCTTTGATGAGTAACTATCCTATATGCAATGCAATTCCTAGGACTTATGTGAAATGCAGAAATCTTGGTTGATTTTACTTAAATGCCTAGTCTAAGTATGTCATTTGATCTTTGTCTGTATTGAGCCTAAACTTTATAGCAAATGGCAAAGAGAAGTCAAGGTGAAGCACACGAGGGTGTGATTAACAATCCTTCTCCTTGAAATCTAACATACCCAGTGCCTCCAGAGCTGTAGAGGCTGTGGCTCTGACGCCTGCAAAGTCACCATTTTAGATATTAAAAAGAGTAGACTTCTCAAGAGAAGATGTAGAGGTGTTCCTATCTCTTTATCAACCAAGTTTATGCTTGGAGGTAAATTTTAATATGCACAACTTTGTTAGGATGCAATGCAAGGAGGAACTTAGAGAATGATTAGTGAAGCGAGACTTTTAAAGCCTTGAAGTACTTAGATTATGATTTAATATGAGTTATATCGCTAAGTACTTAAACAAAGATTCAATAGGCAATTTCAATCACAAAGATAAATGTCAATCCCAGAAAGTGCCAACAAAGTAAAATAGAAGACTGAAATGCACAATTTACCACAAATCTACAATAGAGCACTTGTTCAATCTCAATGTAAAATGCCAAGGACAATTGCTCGAAATTCCAACATAATTTATATTAGAATAATACTATTTTAGTTTAATGCTCATTCTTTTTAGTTGTTGCTAATTTTCTTACTTTAGCAGTTTCTTAGATGAAACTGATTCTTTACATAGAAACTTGATGTTTCTATCTTTGTAAATATCTTTGTATTATTATTGAGTATTGTTGTTCAATCAATCAATAAATCCATTTTGGAAATCCATATGCGTGTTTCGCACTGTTTTATGGTATCAGAGCCAGAAAAAGAGATTTCTTGAGCAGTTATTCTCTCTACATCTTAATCTCTTGAGTTCTTTCTGTCAATCCTTTCTAAGGTCGAGCCCTCTGTAAGCCAGATAGCCTTCACTGAGTCTTAGCTTCGGCTCTGCTCACTGTGATAAAAGCTTACAGTCATCTATCTCGATACAGAAGTGGATTCTTTGTTTTGTGGAATTACGAGGGCCGAGGGTTCTGCGATTTTTTTTGGCACGTTTTTTATTGGTGCAAATTTCAGTTTTTTATTTTAGCGGAACGGATCCGATAATGTGGAGATCGTCTCGAACCACGTGACAGGCACCTGCGCAGGCCTCACTACAACCCTTTTTTCACAGTGCGCTTCGGCTTAACTGCAACAGTGCCATTATTGTTCTCCTCGCTCTCGTCTCCGTTAGTCGCAGGTAATAATCTGCGGCCCAACGTGTAGTACAAAAGCGCTGCAACTCCTGGCGCGGTAGCATGGTTGTCGTGGCCATAATTATTATTGTTCTCTATATGCCCCGCGCCACCAACCCCAGCGGAACAAAGAACGCGTGTGCATATGAATAAATTTCTCTTCTTCGTAACAGGTATCAGCAATCAACCGTGGCTCGTCACGAGTTCGATTCAACGGGCGTGCGGCTTTTTCTTTATAACTGCGTTATCTGTCTTGATCTACATCCCAGGGAATTGAACCGAGGTTGCTTAATTGATTCACATCAATAGCTTAATTCTGAAGCTTAGTCCACGATGCTTTTAAAAGGAAGTTTGCCCTAGCTTGGCGTCGCCTGAGAGATAATCGCATCACGTTTCTGCCATTTTATGGTATATCGTAACAGGTATATCGTATTAGGTATATTCGTAACAGGTATATCGTATCACATTTGCGTATTGTTCAGCATTCCGCCAAATTTATGCCACAGTCAGCACTCGGCCCCACAAATTTGTGTCTCTGTCAGTTTTTTTTTCTCCATCACGAAATTCATGTTTTAGCCGTCAAAATTCACCTGAAATTTCAAACTATTAGACCTCTGACTTCCCTTTGATGTTTGTGCCAGTCAAACCTGCGTAACATCAATTTTAGCACTGAATTGATTGTTTATGCTTGCAATTAATGCATTGAAAGTACCTCAAAATCTGTGTTGGAAATGACTGTTGAACCCTCTCGGTTTATGGGTACTACTGAAAGTCAGTTATTTTGGTAAAAGATCGTGCTATACATAATTCCTTGAACCCGCTTCTCAGACCGATTTCTAGTTATATCACATCAACACCATTTGTGCCGAATTTCTTTTTCTTTGGTATTTCTTGTGTCTTGGGAAACGTGCAGATGGCTTCGCTCACCAATCTGATGTTGGAAGGCAGTCAGCGCTTTAATGGCACAAATTATAACATCTGGAAACAGAGAATGTTAACCATTTTTGAATATAGGCGTCTTGATCAGCTCGTTCTCAACAAAGAGCTCCGTCCTGGTACAGTTGGCACCGATCAAGATAAGTTTGATGATCGAAATCGAGAGGTTGCTATGCTCCTCAAGCTCTCTATGACTGATGATCAGTTCCGCAGATTCCTTCTGGCAAGACAGCTGCCGAGATCTGGCAACAGTTGAAGGAATTACACGAGACATCCGACAAGAGCAGAGCTTTCTTTCTCAAAAATCAGTTGTTCTCCATCATGATGGACGAACATATGTCTTTACAGGAACATCTCAACAAGATTAAAGACATTCGAGATCAGCTCGAAGTCATTGGTCGCACCATGGAGGAAGAAGATATGGTAGTCATAACTCTGAAAAGTCTACCTATCTTATGAGCACTTCATAGAAACACTTAACATTACCACCACTAGTGTTGATATGAAGTTTCCAGAATTATGCACCAAACTCATGCAGCAGGATCGTTGGAAACAACAGTTTGGTAGTGGTGCAGCATCAGCCTCCTCAGAAAATGCTTTTGCTGCCAAATATCAGTCCTCTCAGTCCTTTCAGCAGAAAGGTATTCTTCTCAGTCTTTTGATCCTGCTAGGAAGAAAAATGTGCAGTGTAATTACTGTCACAAGTTTGGCCACATGAAGAAAGATTGCCGACAGAGGATTGCTTCTGAACAGAAGAAACAGGGAGGGCTCCATCAGACAACAAATGTTGCAGAACATTCAGAGCAGACAAATTCTGCCTTTTACGCCTTTATGACTAAAAGGTCTTCAGATCATGTTCCAACTTCTGCCTGGTACATTGACTCTGGTGCATCACGCCCTTTTTCTCACACGCGTGACTGGTTTATTGACTTCTCACCTTTCAGTGATTCTGTGGTATTTGGTGGAGGTGAACAATACACAGTAGTTGGCAGAGGTACAGTTCAAATCCAGTCTGGTGGCCGCACACTCATCTTCCTGAATGTGTACTATGTTCCTGGTATGGAAATTAATCTGTTGTCTGTCAGTCAGATTATGAGAAACTCTCCTCAGCTTGATGTAGTGTTCAGAGCGCACAAATGCTCTATTATCGACAGGGAGACTAGTCTTACAGTCGCTGTTGGCCTAGAAGATCATGGTTTATACAGGCTTCTTGACACTGGTGATTCCCCCGAAGTGGCTCTAGCAGCTCGTGTTTCTCCCATCAGCACTCTATGGCATCAGCGATATGGGCACCTAAACATGCAGTATCTCTCTCAGCTTTCTCGGGAAGGACTTGTGTCAGGGTTACTTGATATTCAGACTCAGCAGTTGGGCGTATGCGGCGCTTGTCAAGCTGGCAAACAACATCGTTCTTCATTCACGAATGGAGAATCCTGGCGCGCTTCTAAGGTACTCCAGTTAATTCATGTTGATATTTGTGGTCCTATGAATACATCTTCTATCACTGCTTGCAAATGTTTTTTGCTTATTGTAGATAACTTCAGTAGGAAGATGTGGGTATATTTTCTAAAAAATAAATCTGATGCATTTAGTATATTTCAGAAGTTTAAAACCTTAGTGGAAAAAGAGTCTAGCTGTAATATCATGACTCTTAGGACAGATAACAGGGGGGAATTTTGTTCTTCTGCTTTTTCCAACTTCTGTGATACTCATAGCATAAAACGCCAGTTCACTACACCCTACACTCCTCAGCAGAACAGTGTTGTTGAACGTCGCAACCATACGCTTGTTGAAATGGCTCACTCCATGTTACAGCACAAGAATGTTCCAAACAAATTCTGGGCTGAAGCAGTCTTTACTGTTGTTTATCTTCTTAACCGATCATTCACTCAAGCTGTTAAGGGGAAGACTCCCGAAGAGGTTTGGTCTGGCCGTAAGCCTAAGATCAGTCACCTCAAAGTATTTGGCTCAGTTGCATATGTTTGGATTCCAACTGCTAAGCGCTCTAAGTTGGATTCCAAAAGCCAGAAACTCATGATGACAGGGTACAGTGATCATCACAAAGCCTATAGACTAATAGATATTGCCACTGGTCGTCTTAGCTTCAGTCGGGATGTGGTATTTGATGAAAACAGAGGATTCTTTCAGTCTTCTTCTTCTGAGCAGTGTTCTACGGATCAGCCTCACAGTGTTCTTCTTCCGGTAGGTCCACCTGATGGGAGGGATGATGCAGCATCAGTGATTGATATTACACTACCTGAGCTTCCTCCGGAAAATAACCCTTCTCTTGCTACTCCTATTGCTCTTGAACCTTCTTCCTCTACTCTTCGGCCAAAATGGTGGGCTAAAACTATTAGTGATCTCAGAGATGATGAACTCCTTGAAGGACGAACTTCTAGACATAAGAGCAAATAGCAATCTACAGTAAACTTTGCTCTTATGGCTAATCTACACAGTATCTTTGAGCCTCAAACTTACTCAGAGGCTAAGGGTACATCTGAGTGGGAACAGGCTATGGACGTTGAATTCCAGAGTCTTCAGAAAAATCACACATGGACCCTTTCTGATCTTCCTGAAGGAAAAGAGCCCATTAGCTGCAAATGGGTATATAAAGTGAAATACAAAGCCGATGGAACTCTAGACAAGTATAAAGCTCGCCTTGTGGCTCTAGGATTCTCACAGAAGGAAGGCATTGACTATGAGGAGACTTTTGCTCCTACAACCAAGATGAGTACCATACGTCTTGTCCTTGCCCTAGCAGCTCAGTTCAAATGGAAAGTTCATCAGATGGATGTAAAAAGTGCTTTCCTAAATGGTGACTTACAGGAAGAAGTCTACATGA
>APFE030510190.1:4502-60693 GCA_000404065.3 Pinus taeda
TTCGAATTCCACCAGCTCAAAACTCAACCGCTTCTGATCTAAAATTTGTGAGAACAAAGTATTTCTCGTACAGAGATTGACTGTATGGGAATTTACCGGATATCTCACCTTCCAAAAGAAGGATGAATCCAGCGGCTACTTGGCCCAATTACAGATTCTGCCTGAAGAAATAAAATGTAATCACTTTTTGAATAATAGATCTGATGATCAATTCTCGCTCTGATACCATGCAGAACTTTTTCTACAAATCGGCTAGCTCTGATACCATGTAGAAATTTTGAATAATATAACACTTATTCACAGAGATTATCTCGATTATACACTATTTGTGGAATGCATGCATAATACATAACCTCCTCTACTGTTGATCATCAATTTGCAGAATTAAGAAACAATCGCATGTGCACATTGAAACATCAATTACACATATCAACACAGTATGTAATGAGGAAAGCATCTAGCTGAAAACCCCAAACTATCTATATATTATAATGATTGAGAACATGTAACAATACATGGTACAATACTCCTCGCAAGTACTCAGTAATATATCCACATGCTACACACAAACTAGCTCAGATCCGAACAAGTCACAGGTTCAAATCTCCTCCGCTGTTTGCCTGCCTCCACTGCACAATACCTGTTGAGAATAGATCTGCACCAAATTCAAATTCCCTTGGCTGGTACCATGCAATCCTCATTGGTAATCTCAATCAATGTTTGTGCAAATCTCATGCACAACTATAGTCACAACTGATAGTAGACTCACCCTTTCACCCACCTCTAACACTTGTCTCCACTGAACTGTCCATGCACTGAGTTAACTGATGTATTCTTCAGTTGATTTATGAGTTAATAATTAGTGAGTTAATTAATAATTAATTCACACCACTCATCACTAGTGTATTTTTTAGTTAGACTAAATACAACTAGTTCAACTAAGTCAAACTAAACACAACTCCATCAACTCCTCAATCAACTCCACCAAACTCAATCACTTGAGTTCTAATTGAAGTCCATCATGCAATAGCTCAACTAACCCATAGGAAAAGCGTATTTCCTTCTGGCAGTTGCATGTGCCACATCCGTAACTCGAACTGAAGTGCTGCAAGAGGATAAGATAATGTTTATAGTCCAAATATTATTAAGAGCTAATAATATTCGACTGTTCTATTTTTTGACTGGCAGTCTAAAAATAGACTCCGCCCATATGTCTAAAATAGAGGTCCATCTATTTTTACCAACATGACCAATCATCCATAAATAGCATCCTGCAACTCATAGACCATGATACATATGTCTAAAAATAGACTTTGCGCCAAAAATAGCCTGCGGGCCCACTTAGTGAAGGCGACTTCTTTTCACTAAGCTCCATCATCTTGTTGCATTTTCAACAAGGACAAGTGGCAACATATTTTTTGTCAAAGGTGACATCAGCACCAACCTAATAGGAGGTGGACAAGTGGCTGGAAGATTTGGTGTTTTTGGACACCCAAAGGGCCCATTTATAATTATATGTGGATGAATCAAAGGTCGACAAGTGGCACAAGTGACATCAATGTTACGTTATGCTAGAGGCCACAACCCGGAAGACTTAAAGAGAATTGCACAAGGGACGTGTCGGGCAAAAGTAATCTAGCTGACGAGGCTGGTGTCAGAGTTGACTTAGCCCGAAGTAATTTATATTGCCTCTTGAGGCGTCGAGAGGACCCCGCAGGATAGCTAATCCCACAAGGCTAAGCATGGTGGTTTATAAAGGGGCACAAGTTTAAAGAGTTGAGATAGAAGGGCTACGAGCTAAGTGTGAACATAAGGTTTTGTGGAGAAAATGAAGACCAAGAGTGTATAGGATTATAAAAGAAAATAAATCCTCAAAGGCCTTAAAGCAGTTAAGTGCCTCATTAGTAATAGCCTATCCAGAGATCATAGTGCCTAGTCTTGTGCCAGAAAATAGGTAAAGGGGCCAACAAAAGGAGCTAAAGTCAAATTCGATAGAATCGACAAAATTTGTAATGAAAATAAAAAAGGGGCATGGAGTTTTATTTAATAGTGTAGTTATTGTTAAAAATTATTTGGGCCTAAAATAAAATGCACATTCATGGACATGATGAATCGGCAGCTAAATATTTGCAAAACTTTTGATATAAATCTTAAGGGATTTGGCATGGATGAGTCAACAAATTTAAAGTGGCAGATCTACAGCCTTGATTTTGGTGTTATGCCAAATACAAAAAAGCAAACCAGTTAAACTAAAAGTGCAGGCATAACGAGTTAGAGTTTTGATAGTGGCATACATGAGTTAAGAGGCAGATTTGGTAGTTAAGCCAAACTTGGAGATTCACCATATTTAGAAAAACTCAGCTAAATCCTATAACGAGCTTTATAACAATAGATTTGAGTAGTTAAGCTCAATTTTTCAAGCATAAACAGATGGGCAGTCAATGATAACTTGAAAATCAGTTCAAAAGACTTGAAGAGCAGGTTGAGCAGGACAAAGGAAAAAATAAGAAATCCACACAACAGATCGAAGAACTAGCTAACCAAAGATCAAGCCAAAAATATAAGTCCATAATTCTTTAAAAGTGGAATTTTAGCAACAAATTGTGTGTGTGAGTTGGTGTGTGGATGAGAGTTGTTGGTGCAGCATGATGCATAATAGTATCGTGGTATGCATCAAGGTGAATTAGAGACCAATATTGGTATTTGAAAGGTGTTTTAGGGATGCAAAGAAGTGAATTGGTGATTAGTAAATGGATTGATGATGCTGGTAAAGTTTGGTGATTTGTTTTAGTAATGATAAATTACTGAAGGTGATGGTGTTTTATCAGTAATCAAAGATTCTTGAAGATGTTTGTATGGTGGCTTTGGTGAGAAGTTGTAGTAAGAAAATTTATGACATAAGTGGTCTATTGGTCCTAGTTTGAAAATGGATGAAAAATGAATCAAAAGGGCCAACAAGTGGTAGTTTTCATATTATGGGTAGCAGATCCTTCCAGTGGGTGTTTTTAAATGTTTAGGGGCAAGATTCCCTTTCAATAGTAGTTGCTAAAGGAGTAGGGACAAGAGTTCCTTTCAGAAGAGTCCAATAAACGAGTAGGGGCAAGAGTCCCTTTTAGCAGGGGCCAATACATGAGAAGGGGCAACAATCCCTTTTAGTGAAGACTAATAAACAAGAAGGGATAGAAGTTCCTTTTAGTAGCAGTTGATAAACCTACGAGTAGTAGCTTGTGGGGCATTGATGTAATCAAGTTGGATCTTGTAACAAAAGTAATATTGGTGTCTTTTGCATATGTTTTTTATGTGCTTAATGATGATTATGTTATGATTGTGTTGTGTTTTCGATCCATGAACAATTTCTAAAGTGATTGAAAATTATAATTTGTGAAAAATTATATAATTTGGCCACATTACTGATTCGCCCCCCTCTTAGTAGTGTCTTAGTTTCCATTGTTTCTAACAATTGGTACTAGAGTGAGTTCCTTCAATATCAATTTAACAACTGGAAAGAATATCAGGGATCATGGAAAACCGAGACTAGATTATCTCAGATGGAGTTTCATTTTTGAATGGCTCAAATTATACAACTTGGAAGGTAATGATGAGAATCTAATTGCAAGCTCTTGATTTGGATGTATGGCTATATTTGGAAGGTGGAGTAATAAATGATAAGTTTGATAAACAAGCTAAGAAGAAAATCATGATAGGGTTGTCTAAGTCATATATTGAGAAAGTAATATATTGTGAGACTGCAAAGGTCATATGGGATAAGTTGTAGTCCATCTATGAAGTAGACATGCAAGTTATCTGTGATGTCAAGAGACTTTCCCTAGATGATGAAGTAGTCAAAGATTCAAAGAGCCTTGGAGATCATGAGTCAGCGGATGATTCTCCTGTAATTAGAGGTTGAATTGTTGATTAACACTTAGAAACGATGCATCTGTAATAAAAATTTTGTTCTATTGTTATTGTAGAACAATAGGCCATTTGTCTTCAAATTTCTCAGTTGTAAGTATTGTTGAAAGTGAGAGTCACACATCTAGTTTTATTGAAGAAGGAGATACCTTAATAGCAATAGCATATCCATACATTGGTCAAGAAGACAATGGGTCCACCTCTGGTGAATAGGAAGAACCAACTATGCTAATTCCAAGAGTATCTAAGCTGATCCCTTGAGGTAGAATATCCTCCAAAGTTTGGGCCTCTCAACCACCATAGTCATCATTTTATAGCTTCTCTAGTAGGCCTACTACTATGATGATTCTCTACTTGAGATTGCAGCAACCATAGGACTCCCCCTAAGCTTGACACATTAAGCATATCAATTCTAACATCTTCTACCATCACAACTAGCCTAGTGGACATCAATGTTAGTCTTCCTAACATCACGCTAACACATACATCCATGCTAGTATGGTTGACATCAATGCCAACGCACTTGCTTACTTTCAGGCAATTCCAACTGCCCAACTTGATCTCACATCATGACTGTTGACATCAATGCCAACACAATTACTACCAATAGCGAAACATACAATGCCAATTGTCCAATAGTTCATTTCATCTTGGATCCAAAATAGCTTGAACAAAATGGTTTGGTAAACACTATGCCATCAAGGAAATCATGCAACAACATGAAAGAAATTTTCATGTCTTCTAAAATGCGTGACTAGACACATATATAATTGTCCAAGGGATGGACTTGGTTGTATTTAGATGCTAAATCAAGGATGTAGTTACTTCATGGAAAATTGATTGCTTAGTTAGTTTCATTTTGGTTTGTATAAATATCCATAAGGAGTGGAGGCAAGGGGATTTAATTCCTTTATACAATTTTCTTTCTAACTAAGTGTTGTACCAGTTTATATCATTAGTATATAGTAGCTCTAGTTCTCTAAATTCAATATATTTTACTATGGGCAACTCAAAGTCTAGAAAGCCCCCAAACTGTGGCATGTGCACTCATTTTTCAGTTGTACATCTCTTATTTTCCTTTGCACCATTTCCTGGTAAATACTTCTCTTTATTTTCATTAATATATTATATATGTGTATATCAATATTTTTATTGCAAAAAAAAATTCATTTGATTAAGTAGAGTTTTCTTTCTAACCAATTCTAAACTTGCTTCTTAGCAAGGATTGGAGTGGTCTGCAGAGTACCGCTACAAGCCTCTTTCAACCACAAGAGTTGAATAGATACCCTAAAACCTTTTTTTTCTACCCATTTAGACCCTAATGGATATTAATGAGCAAGTGAAACTTGATCAAGTTGATTTGATTCAATTTGATTTAAAAATTATTTCTATTTGATGCATGAATGTTAGAATTCTTTCCCAAACAACAAAATCCACAACTGAACAAAGTATTGTTGTAGGAGCCACTTGAGGCATGAGATACCACAAGTTGATTTTCTACCTATCAAATTTTTGGAAACCTTAAAGTGGAAAAATTAGTTCGTATTTTGCTTTGAAAGTTACATTGTCAGTATAGAATTTTATCTTACATTGCGATAGTTTGAGTGAAGATAATTTTTATTTTGCTTATAATATCAAGATTGAATTTTAAATTTTTCATTGCAATGATTTGTTTAGCATTTATATTTTTGATGTACCTCCCAATTAGGTAAACAATAAGGCCCATCTAACCTTTCAGGCACATAAAGGCTATATTAGACTTCCTTTTTGTACTTAATAACATTTTCTTGGCTTAAAGAAGTTCTTATGGAGGTTAAACATATTTATCATGTTTTATGTGCCTAAAATGATTATGATGCATTAATTTTGAGAATATTTTTCATAGATTACAAGGATATTCAGTCAAATAGATTCATGGGACATATCCCCTACTATAGAAGGTTCAAACTTGGCTAGTTTCGAGCAATAAATACTCATCCATGTAGCTGTGAGGTCACTTAGGGGGCATGAACCTATTTTCTAGGAGTTTTGGAGTGAGATAAATCCTCCTTTCAAGGATACTAACCCTCATTCATTTTGTATAAATAGAGGGCTTGAGTAGCCCATTAGGACATTAGTAGTGAGTATAAGCAAGATGATAACAATGTAGAAAGTCTAATTTTCAAGTTCTGCTACTTTTCACTATGTATAAGTGATTCTTCAATTAATGAAAGACAAATTTGGTTTCAACTCTTATTTTGTTTCCCCTTCAGATATCTAAGCTTCCTTAGGTTAGGGCCCACCCCAGGTGCTCAAGACCCTTTCTATATTATTATTCTTTATGCATTTGCTCATTTCTAAAATTTATTTCTAAGTATTTTTTTTATGCACAATTAATTAGCTTGCTTCTAAATAGTATTCTCTTGCACAATATTTGAGAACTATATGATAACATTGGTAGTGATTATATTGTTCAGTTACCACATTTATTTAGGCATCTAAGTTCACTTTGATGTGACTGCACAATCCCTTACTTTTTAGCTATAGAAGAATACACAACCACACATTTTGCTAGATAAATCCTTCTACCACTAATGTGATGAAACAGATATGAGTGCTTTATCATCTCTTAGCCTTTCCTTCGCCCATTTTTCTCTCCAACCGCACCTTTAGCACATTTTACTGGTCATTGGATTGTCTCTTGTAGAAAAACATAGACAATTGTAGCAGTTTGCATTTTGCTTCTAAAACTCATGCAAACTTGCATCAAACTCATGATTCACCTTATTTGATGTGTTACAACATCCATGGAACCCTAAATATGGAATTTAGAAGCAAAGAGACCAAGTAAATTATTTGACCTAATTTGTTCTAGAAATTGTCTTTTTATCTGCATAATTAGGGTTTGTTATTTACAAGCTATATTTCAGTTGTGAGTTTTCTTTCTTTGAATAGTAGAATATAAATGATTTCACTTCATCATAGTTAATATGGTGTTCCTCCTTTCATTTTAGTTGCCATATGTTTGCTTACTATCTTTCAATTCCTGCAATTTTGGATTTTATTTATAGTGTAGAATATTTAGAATGGTCTCCATGTAACTAGATATTATATCAGTACTTCCGCCCCTATAAAATTCATTAAGAAAAAAGGATATTTCTTTCTGCACACATAGTGTTGAGCCCTCTTAGTTTTATACGAACCTCAGGTTTACAATTAAGTTTAGACCCTTGGGAGTTGCAACATCGTTGCTGCAATATTCAAGGCCATCACTTTTTGGTGTTATTGTCAAGGAGGTGTCAAAGTATGTAATGTATTCTTCCCTAGTTGATTTACTCTTTCTTTCATATCTCTTTATGCCAAAACAACAAAAAATGCATTAGGTATTCTTCATTTCAAAAACAAAAAGTTGCATTGCATTACCATTTTCATTCCAATATATATATATCTCTATATATATATATATAATATATATATATAGATATATATATATATATAATATTAATATATATATATATATATATATATATATATATATAAATATATATCGCTCAAAGGGTTAGGATAAAACAAAAAGTTTTTATAAAGAACCCCACTTCCACCAGCATTCAACCTCTTTTTGTTGACTGTAAGCCTTCAATCTTGTCCACAGGGACTATTGAGTACCTTTTAGGAGATAAAGAAAGGATCTTTGAGGAGATTGCAAAAGAATAAAGACCGTCACAACCCACCAATACCATGGCTAAAAATAGACAAATTGAATTGTTCACATTCCCTATTAGAGAAATGGATGGAGAAGCTAAAATTAAGAACATCAATCCATCTATCCTTTCAAACTTCTATGGTTTGACTATTGAAGATCCTGACACTTTTATGTTTGATTTTATTGTAGTTTACAAGACTTATGACTACACAACTAATGAGAATAATCTTAAAATGTTCCCTTCCACTCTTAAGGATGCATCCCTTCATTGGTTCATGAGCCTAGAAGGGGATAGACTCAGTTCATGGGAGCAGATGCAACAAGCCTTCAACACTAAGTATTGGGATTATTGTAGAGCAAGAGACACCATAGACAAGATATTTAGGATGACCCAAGGAGTAGATGAGTCTCTAGAATATTTTGAGGAAATATTTCATTTGAGTTACATAAGAGTGAAAAACTACACTCTAGATATAGATTCCTTAAAGTTAGTCCCATTACAAAGATTCAAAGAAGAATTTATGGAAACACTTAACCTACTGGCCAATGGAGACATATATCAACTCAGGTATCATGATATCAAAACAATATTCAAATATCATTCAAGGGTTGTTAGAAAAATAGATAGAGCAAACAAAGGCTTGGTAAGTCCATGTTCCTCCTCCACAATTACTAAGAATGATATAGGAGGTGTGCTAAAGGACCTAAATTCTGAGATATTACACACATTTTCTATCCATATGGATACACTATAGGTCAAGAGGAAACAAAAAGAAGAATAAAGGGAATTATCTATATTTTTCCCTAAATGCAAGTCTAAAATACATCTTAGCAATGAGTGTCCTTTAGATGTCATAGAAATTTGTTTTGTATGTGAATAAAATCACTCCACTGGAAAATTTCCATCTTTACAAGGTTTGGAAGTTGTATACCAACGAGAAAAAGTGAGCATGGAGCTACTCTACTTTGTCAATAAAAAGAGGCCACAAGCCCCAAAGAAGTTTCAACAAGGTATGAACTTCCCCTCTCCTTTCAATTGAAATTACAATGCACATTTTCAACCTTGGTGTCCTCCTAACCCTTCAACCTCGCCTATGCCCACTCCATGGCCTTATTCTTCCCAAAATGTTATTCCTCCTTTTGGGCCATATCCACACTAGCCTCCTTAATGAGGTAATCCATATTCAAGATGGAGGCCTCAATTATCCCAACCAAATGCCTTGATTCCTTCTCCTCATCAACCATAAGTACCCAAAAAAATCCTCCAAAACAACCTCAAATGCCTACTCAACCAAACCCAAATCCCAACAATAAGCAGGTTCAACCAGACTATAGTGGAGAAGCCACTTATCCAACTTATGTTGTAAAGATTCAAGAGATCAACCTTAGGTTTGGGAAGGTCCTTATGGATGCTCAACCACCTTCTCCAACAAAAAATATATAGGAAGAGAAGGAATAACGCATGCCTCAAGTCACAAAATTAGGCCTCCCTATCTTTAAAGGTTGACAACTCACAAAGAACACACCCTAGAAGAAGATGAACTTATGGCAGATTTGAAAAATATGTGTGTCAAAATCCCTTTCCTTCAAGCCATCATGGATGTCCCTATCTACAATAATTTCATTAAATAGGAATGTCTTAGAATTCCAGGGAGGAGAAAAAGAGGTGCCCCTACTATCAATGTCATATGGAAGTTAACCGATCTTATGCTTGGGAAAGTCATCATCCCCAAGTACCTAGATCCTCATAGCATGGTAGTAGATGTCCACATCAATGATATTTAGTCCCTAACACTCTAATTAACTTGTGAGCTACAGTAAAATTTCATCACTAAGGATACTATGCTCAAATTCAACCTTCAAGGATCTCAAAGGTATACCACCACAATGATATAAATTGTTGATAGATCTATAGTAGCACCTAAAGGAATCATCAAAGATATTATTGTATCTATTGGTTCCTAGGAGTACCCTACATATTTCCTTGTCCTTCAACCCAAGACCAAGTTTAATGGATACCCTCTCATCTTACGAAGACCGTGGTTAGCCACTACTAATGCGTACGTGAGTTGGAGGGATAGAAATATGACTATCACTAATGGGAAATACAAAAAACAACTTGTACTATATCCACCTACTCAACCTCTCATTGAGCTTGATTTTCCTATTTTGGTAGAAAAAGGACTATGGTCTATTACCATCCTACCCTATGTGCATTAGAAACCACTATTGGTATTAGAAAAAAATATGAAGATAATCTAACTGATAAATTTCTACAAAATAAATACCCTGCTGCCATAAATATTGATGGCTTAAAAGAAGAATCTACATGAAAACCTAGTTGTTCTCAAGATAGTTCATGGGTATATTTTATAATTGTTGGTTCTAAGCAAAATAATTTAAAAACCATAGAAATCATCCACTCCAAAACCTTGAAAAACAACCCATTTCTCTCATATGATCAGTAGGACCAACTACTCGCTATCTTGAAACAATATGTTGATGAATTTGCATGGCACTGTAAAGAAATGAAGGGGATCCATCCTTTTATATGCACTCATCATCATCATCATCATATATATAATATATATATATATATATATTATATATGAGGAGGATCATAAACCTGATTGTGAACCTCAGAGGTGAATGAACCTTTCATTAAAAGATATTGTGAAAGATGAATTGTAAGAATTGTTGGTTGTAGGATTCATTTATCCAATCTCAGATTGTGAATGGGTGTCTCCCTTATTCATTGTCCCTAAAAATAATGGCAAATGGAGAATCTGTGTTGATTATAAGGAACTCAACAAAGCCACTATAAAGGATTATTTTCCCTTGCCTTTTATTGACCAAGTCCTTGATGTCGTTACCAATAAAAAGGTCTTCTCCTTCCTAGATGGGTTCAGTGGGTACAAACAAATCAAGATCAACCCTGAAGATCAGGATAAAACCACCTTCACATATCCATGGGGAACATTTTCTTACAGAGTTCTCCCATTTGGTCTATGCAATACCCTTGCCACCTTCCATGGAGTTTTGTTGAGTATATTATCACCTTGTGCATGATTCAGTGGAAATCCACATTGAGGATTTTACACCCTATGGGGATGATTTCCAAGATGTTCTCTCAAACCTATGAAAATTCTTGCAAAGGTGTAAGTAAATGAACCTCTCCTTATGCCATGAGAAATGCTTATTTTTTATGAACGGGGAGATTTTCTTAGGGAACTTTCTCTTTGAAAAAGGAACCCAAGTAGATCATAACAAAATATCCATCATCAAAAATGGTCTTGTTCCTAAAAAACAAAGAGATGTTAGTAGTTTTCTAGCCCAAAAAAAAAGGAAGAAAAATATGAAAATGATGAAATTTGTTTATCTTACCTTGAATTATATGAAGATGTCATAGAGGAAAATCAATAAGATAGGATAGAAATACCAACTTGCACATTTGGCCCAAGGCATCAACTCATGCACTCACAGAGGCTATTAAAGGTATCCTTACACCATTTTCCACCATCATCCAACACATCATATCCACATTTCCAAATCATTTCCATGCTTTTCTTTCCACTTCCATGAACTACTACATGAAGGGTCTTATAATGCTATAGTATTGTAGAAATTCTCACTCTAGATTAATCTGATAATGCAATATAACTAAAGTAAAATACTTCAATCTACTTCTATAATCAAACTTGTGTAAGCTTAATATATTTGAGCAAGATCAAGCAGAACAAATATAATCAAAAGCAGAATCAATGCACATGAAACACAGAAGAATACTCAGGGGAAAGCCCCAGCTAAAAACCTCGATATATGTATAGTATTATCATACAAGTAGAAATATATCAGGATTACACAAAGCTTTAGCTCTCATAGCTAGCCAGCTCTTAGTACAATCCTCACAGATGCTCACAGGAAATATAAACTTCTCATTAAGTCCTCCACACTGCCCTCCAAGCTTCTATTTCCTAGCGCAGTTTTTGCTGGGTGATCCTACTGTTACCATGTGTAACACTGATCACTGACACTAATCTAACACCCTGTAAAACTACACAAATCTCAAGGAATGAATTCCTTATGCATGCAAGAGTTTTCCTTATAGGAAAATTCTAGCAACTTATAGTACATTGTCCCCATATTTAATCTCAACTGGGTCTTTCTCTCAATAGACATGCATGAGTTATTTATGAGAGAATCTTCAGTTAGCTGCAGTACACTAGTTTGATGCATCCATGAATTAACTAATTGAACTCACAATTAGTTCCTCAAACTGTTTGGAACAAATTTAACCAGAAAAAACTCAGTTAACTGAGCTAACTAATTACAACTCAATTATAACTCGTCCTTATCTCCTTAATTAAGGGATAATCTCCTTAATTTAAGGGATAATTGTTGCATGACTTCACAAAGACTTCTAGCTTGAATTTCTCCAACTAATTAATCCAAGATGAATTAATTAATTATTTTTCAAGCAGCTGGTGAGACTAAATTCGAATTTTAATTCAAGGACAAATTAAAATCAAAATATTCTTGTTGCCACATTTCAACACTCCCCCTCAACAAGAAAGGGATTATCTGCCACCTCAATCCTGTCTCTATGGAACTCGAATTTACACTTTGACAATGCCTTAGTCAAAATGTCAGCATCTTGCTCCTCGGTCGAAATATATTGCAACAACATGATCCTCCTCGCCACACAGTCTTTGAGATGATGACACTGAATGCCGATGTGCTTGGACCTATCATGAAATACTGGATTCCCAGATAGTTTGATACAACTCTGGTTATCAATAGATCACAGTTGGATCCATCCTCTGATCAAACAAACCAACTGAAATTTTCTGCATCCAAATGGCCTCACATGCTACCTGACTTGCAGCCATGTATTCAACCTCTGTCGTGCTAAGTGAAATTGAACTTTGTTTCGTACTGTACCAAGAAACTGACACCGGCCTAAGGTTGAAAATTCCACCTGATGTGCTCTTTCGATCTGATGGACTCCCTGCCCAATCTGCATCAGTGAAGCTCTGTAGCTTCACTCCCTCTATCCGTCTGTACCATAAGCCATACTGAGATGTTCCTCTAAGGTATCTTAATACATGTTTTTTCACCTTCCAAAACATCTTGGTAGGCTGAACCATATCTTGAATCAGTTGGTTCACCGCATAGCACAAATCTAGTCATGTGTTCACTAAGTACATCAGTGAACCCACAAGCTGCCTATACATAGTAGATTCTACTACTTCTCCTGAAGTAGCATCCTCCTTCCTCCAGTTACCTTCTAGAGGAGTCTCCATGGGCTTGCACTTATCCATGTGGAATCTCCTAAGTATCTCATTGGCAAACTTTCCCTAGGACACAAACAAATCCCCATCCTTCTGCCATACTTCCATGCCAAGGAAGTAATGCATGAGATCCATGTCTTTCATCTTGAATTCTCTTGCAAAGTCCTCCTTGCAAGACATGTTCAACTGATCATCACCTGTCAATATGAGATCATCAACATAAAGTACAATGATCAACTACTTACCTTTTACCATGATGTGGTAGAGGTTTGCATCCGCTTCACTCTTTGTGAAGCCCAACCTGGTGAAGTAGTTTTCTATCCTGGTGTACCAAGCACGAGGTGCTTACTTTAGCCCATACAAAGCTCTCTTGAGTCGGCACACATGCAACTCACGATCGAAGGTCTCAAAACCTTCCGACTACTCTATGTACACCTCTTCCTCAATCTTGCCATTGAGGAATGCAGTCTTCACATCCATCTGATGGATCTTCCAACCCATCTATGATGATAGTGCCAACATCAATTTGATAGATGAGTACCTTGCTACAAGAGAAAAAATCTCATCATAGTTGATCCCCTTGACTTGTGAAAAACCACGGGTAACAAATCTTGCCTTATATTTCTACACACTACCATCAGCAGGTTTCTTTACCTTGTAAATCCAACGGGAACTCACAACTAACTTGTTCTTCGGTCTTGGAACCACATCCCAAAATTTTTTCCGAACTATGGATTCAACTCCTCCACCATACCATCAACCCAAATCAGATGTTGCATTGCTTCCTCAAAGGAAGATGGCTTGGTCTCAACACATTCCCCAACAAGGGCGATGTATCCAGTGTACTTCTCAGGTGACCTCCTCTATCTACGCTGAAAAGATGGTTCTCCCACATTCTCTCTTGTATCCAACAACAATCTGTCAGCTTCTCTTGTGCGCTTCCATCCATCTCTGGAAAACTCTGCTTGAGTGGATGTCTCCACTCCTGGAACCTCTACATGCGGCTACTCTGCATCAGTCTGAGACTCCTCCTCCTTAGGAACCAAAAGTTCCTCCACATCCTCTAGTTGGAGCTCCCTCTTAAGGGAAACTTGCATGGCCTTCTGCTCATCAAACTTGAGATCTCTGTGAACCACTATCCTCTGACTGGTAGGAAAGTACACCTGATAGTTGTGGGGTGTATCAGTGTACCCCACAAGTATCCCCAACTCAGTTGTTGGCTCAAGCTTCTTCTGTGCATCCTTTGTCACATGGCAATATACTGATGAGCCAAAGATCCTGAAGTGACCCACATCTGGTCTCTTATCGGAGAAGGCTTCCTTTGGTTTTTTCATCCCAAGTATGTGATGCAGGCTTCTATTCTGCAAATAGACTGTTGTGTTGCATGCCTGAGCCCACAAATGAAGTGTTAGGCCTTGGTCATGTAGCATCGCCCATGCTACCCCTACAATCTTTCTATTCTTCCTCTCGGCCACCCCATTCTGTTGTGGGTTATGAGGTTCCATCAACTCTTGTTTAATTGCTTCCGCTACACAGAAGTCCTTAAACTCTTGAGAGACATATTCTCCACTATTGTCACTTCTCAAGGCCTTGATCTTCTTCCCTAATTATTTCTCAACCAAAGCTTTGAACTGACAAAACTTTGAGAAGGTTTGGTCCTTCTTTTGCATGAAATAAATCCAAGATTTACGAGAAAAATCATCAATGAAAATCACATAATACCTTTGCTTAACTTTGGATGCCGTTGAGAATGGTCCGCACAAATCAGTATGAACCTGCTCTAAGATCGCTTCTACTTGACTGTCTCGATCATGAAAGGAAGACTTGGCATACTTTCCCAAGGTACAACCTTTGCATGTGTCAAATTTCTCAAGTTTAACTTTGGGAAGTCCTGTAGATATCTGCTGCATCATCTTCAAGGCCCCATGATGCAAATGGCCCAACTTCCTATGCCATAACTCACCAATGTCTTGGCTTTGCACCAATTCTGCTTTCGAACTCAATGTAGCACAATCATCTACCTCTAGTTTATAGAGATTCTTCACTCGAATTCCAATCCTCTTGGTCTGACTTGTGGCTATGTGTCTTCAGAATGCCTTTCCTTTACTGAAGACAACATCGTAGCCTTTGTCCTCCAACATCGCGACTGATACCAAGTTCTTCTTCAGTCTAGGCACATACTTCACACTTATCAAGGTGAGAGGAGCTCCATGCTCCCTCTGAAAAGAAACTATGCCCACTCCTGAAACACTATACTTTCCATCATCACCCATCTCTATGTGCATCTTGAGTTATTTCTCCTCCAAGGTATTGAATAAAATTTTATCGTCAGTCATGTGGAATGAGGCTCCACTGTCAAAATACCAAACACAACCCACCATCGATGAGATCATACATGCGATGAGGGTAAAGTCCATTTCGAACTGAGAGGCTAATGCCTCACCTTCTAATCCTTTTGTGGATCCCTTCTTGGACTTCTAAAATGGGAAATTAGTTGCATAATGTCCCATCTCATGACAATTAAAGCATATCACTTTAGATTTGTCACCCTTCCTCCCTCCATGAGAAGAATTCGATTTAGAATGGAAAGCCTTCCCTTTCCCTTTCCTTGCCTTACTTGCTCAATCCAGATTTTCTTCATCATCATTCTTTGATGAAGAACCATCTCGAGTGCTCCTCCTGATCTCCTCATGCATGAGATCCGTCCATAGCCGTTCCCAATCCGGCAGTTTCTCTCTTCCATTTACAGTCCTGGTAGCTATTCCAGCTATTTGGAAGACTAAGGAGAGCCAGGCTCACCATATCATCATTGGCAGTAGTTATTCCCACACTACCAAGCTCATCTCTGCCGATGGTGAACTTGTTCAGATACATAGAAATAGTATCGCCCTTCTCCATCTTTATTTTCTGAACCTTATCCTTAAGTGCCAGTTTCCTCTGGTCGCTATTGTTCTAATAGAGGTCCTTCAATGTCTTCCACATTGAAAATGGAGTATCCTTCCCATGGAAACTTGAGACAATATGGTCTCGAACTCCCTCCAGAAGAATATGTCTTGCCTTTGCCACACACTTCTTTCCTTTAGCCAATTCTTGTGCACTAGCTACAGTTGGCTTGGGTATTTATTGATCAATGAAATCTTTCAAATCATTGTCTTCTAATACAACTTCCATTATATCTTTCCATGCTATGTAATTCGAGCTGCCTTCCAAGGCATACTCGAGTCTCAAGCCATAGAATACCATTGACCAACCTGAAGTATGAGATGAATTCGATTTGTACCTGCAATCCCGAACTTCAAACTTCGAATTCTCTTCTCTGTATACTATTCACAGCTCCGATAACCTTTGCTCCAATACCATGTATAAATTCTCACAGTAGATTAACCTGATAATGCAATATAACTAAAGAAAAATACTTCAATCTACTTCTACAATCAAACTTACAGAAGCTTAATAGATTTGAGCAAGATCAAGCAGAACACATATAACCAGAAGCATAATCAATGCACATGAAACACAGAAGAATACTTAGGGGAAAGCATACATAAAAACCCCGCTATTTATATTATCATACAAGTGGAAATATATCAGGATTACACAAAGCTTTAGCTCTCATAGCTAGCCAACTCTCAGTACAATCCTCACAGATTCTCACAGGAAAAATAGACTTCTCATCAAGTCCTCCAAACTGCCCTCCAAGCTCCTATTTCCTAGCGCAGTTTTTCTTAGGTGATCCTACTATTACCATGTGTAACATTGATCACTCACACTGATCTTATACCCTGTAAAACTGTGCAAATCTCAAGGAATGAATTCCTTCTGCATGCAAGAGTTTTCCTTATAAGAAAATTCTAGCATCTGATAGTACATTGTCCCTATATTTAATCTCAAGTGGGTCTTTCTCTCAATAGACATGCATGAGATATTTATGAGAGAATCTTCAGTTATCTGGAGTACACTAGTTTGATGCATGCATGCATTAACTGACTAAACTCACAATTAGTTCCTCAAACTGTTTGAAACTAATTTAACTGGATATAACTTAGTTAACCGAGCTAACTAATTACAACTCAATTATAACTCATCCTTATCTCCTTAATTAAGGGATAATCTCCTTAATTTAAGCGATAACTATTGCATGACTTCACAAATACTTCTAGCTTAAATTTCTCCAACTAATTAATCCAAGATGAATTAATTAATTGTTTTTCAAGTAGCTGGTGAGGCTAAAATCTCAATTTTAATTCAAGGACAAATTAAAATTGGAATATTCTTGTTGCCACATTTCAACAAGTATAACCAAATTTGATCGAAACCTATAGATCAAGGAGTTTCTTTTCATAGAGGCTAAGGAAAACCTATATACGTCCATCAACATGCATTAACTCTAATTTTTTCCTCCATTGTTCATCATTCTTAATCATGAAATAACTCAAATTCCTTGTCTCTTCCATCACACCCACCATCAAAAGCATCACCAACTCCTCCTTGAATTATCATTGTCGCTTGATGTTTCATAAGAATATTTTGATGAGCATGAGGGATTTTTGTGACTGCTACGAGATATTATACAATCTTGTAGCATCCTATGAAAACCCTACAGTCCCAAGTCTCCAACACTCTTGAGAAGGAACATAGCATGCCACAAATTCCTACATCTCCAAATAAGCATTGGCAGTCAAGATACACCTTCCAGCTAAAATCATTGACCCTGAGAAGCTACAAGATTTATTGTAGACTGCTACATGATCACCTGTTCAGTAGCAACAACATTAGAACACCTAAAAAAGCATCAAAGTAACCTCCAACATCAATAAAAGGTAAAAATTATGTAAAAGGATCTAATACCCTTAACCTTTGATTCATTCAGAGCATTAGAAAGTGTTATGTGTAAAAATTGAATGGTTTTATAGCCAAATAAGACTAGCATAGGTCTCAGTCAAATTTAGCTGAAGATTTCACTTTTATTTAGAGCTATCCACACGTGTGAGGGTGAATAAGAAAACAATAGGGGATAATTTAAACTTGGTCATTGTCAATTACTGATGATAAGGAGAAGTGGAGTATGAGTACGCTAAGACTGACAAGAGGTAGGTGTGGGCCAACTCATATATTACGCATTGACTTCTCTCTCATCTCCCAAGAGCACTATCTCCACTTAACCTCGGGATCAAATTCAACTTTTCCAACTATTCTCACTCAATGTTTTGCATGAAAATAGTGTTAAATATCCTCGAAAAATATTTCCACCACTATAAGAGAAGGCTACAGATATCGGAGTCAAAAACTACGATCTACAAGAACCATTTTGTAATGTGTTACAAGATAAAGAGGGTTCTACTATGGGACACATAATTTGACCAAAACCACTCACAAAGGTCTCAAATAAGCTAATAAACGAAGGCCTTCTTAAAAAATCACAAGTCCAACTCCCTTACTCACATGTGCAACAAGGATTAATGTTTAGCAACTTGAATTTATCGATAGTCAACAAGTTTCATATGTCAAGGGTCTAAATTAAATAAGGGAACAATCAATTGTTCTTTTGTGCTAAAAGTTAAAATATGCAAAATGATTTAGAGTATGGAGTAATATGTTGTTTTTAGAAGAATTGGTTGAAGGAATATTAATTTTACCTTAGCTATAGGATCCCCTATTGCCATAGTAAAACCCTAATTCCTATAGCAACGCAGAAACAACATTTCCTTTCAAGAAAATTTATTTTCAAACTTGTGAAATTTGTGCAATTTGTTTCACATAATGGGAGGGGAATTCAATAGGAGAAAGACCACATATACCACTCAAATTCATCAGAATCCTGAGGTATGGGCTATCTTAGAAATTTGTCATTGGATATGGTTCTTTAAGAA
This sequence comes from Pinus taeda, assembly GCA_000404065.3. NCBI lineage: Eukaryota > Viridiplantae > Streptophyta > Pinopsida > Pinales > Pinaceae > Pinus > Pinus taeda. The sequence goes on from APFE030510190.1 coordinate 23,258, forward strand.
ACTAACAAGATATGATGATGAAATTTTCCTAGAATTGTATACAAAATTCCAACACCCTAAGGGCCATAAGGTAGTCACTACAGTTAAAGTGTTGATAATATACATTGATGAAGATTTAATCAACAAGGTCACTACCCTTCCAAAGGGAATGCAATGGATTAAAGAGGAGAGACATGAAGCCATCAGTGCAAAAAGAGGATTTTTCCTCCCAAAATGTGCAACTGAATAAAGACAAAAATTGGATTTGAAAAAGGGAAAGCCTATTACACCCCCAAGATGAAATAGCATATCATATCCTCCAGTATATTTATTGTGAAGTAATATTACAATAGTATTTTCCTATCAATTTAGGCTCATTTATAAATTAATATTCCAAGCTTACCTACCTATTCATGAGAGGTTGATTATCCCACATTTTCTCCTCCAATCCCTTAAAAAGGTGAGCACCAAAATGTAGGAGGGAAAACAAAATTATCTAGTTCATCATGGCCTAATCAGATTAATAGTCATTGATGCATTAGAAGATCTCAAGTGCCCTATTCCTTGGGTATACTTTGTTGACATGGATAGATACGCCTTCGTAGAGTCTCACGCTAAATTAGTAGAGCTTCAAACATAATTGGTTGAGTTAGAGTTGACAAAGATAGAGTTGGTGAAACCCCTGACTGAATTGGAAGACCCTTAGGTCAAATTTCAGATAGAGATGATAGAGATGACAGAACCTCAAGAATAGATTGAGAAACCACAAAAGAGGCCAACTAAAAAGAGGAAGAAAGAGACAAAAAAAATCATATAGCACAAAAAGAAGGAGAAGAACCCCTTGCAGAAGAAGAAAAAAAATTGCAGTTACATTAACAACACTTAGCACCCCCCATAAAACCAATGATAAGTAGATCTTCCCATTATTCTATTTACACCGGGAAGAGAAAAAACACCAAAATATGATATAGTGGTAAGCCTAGACCACCTTCTCCAACTCCTATCATTATTGAATAAACCGCTAGCCCTGAAGAAAAAAAAGATCTTCGGAATGTAGAAGGGAAACATTGAATGTACCGGAGGTAAAAACAACATAAATAAAAACATCTTTGAGGAAATAAGGTTGCAAGTGCAATCCAAAGGACAAAGTACTCAATTATAGTAGCATAATGCCTTGATATAGGAGTCGCCTGTAGAGATACAGGAATAGGATTCACTGCTACAAGAACAACCTACAAGATACAAATTGAAAGGGCAACAAGGAAACTAGTTCAAAGGAGAACCACCTCCTTCTATTCTTGGATTGAGGAAGAAAAGAAACTTCATATACACATGAAACCACATTTATTCCTTGTAGTAGAGCAGGAAAAGGTTGAGACACACCATTGGGAGAATATTAGATAATCCAAAGGAGTTGTTAATATAGGAAAGATGGAAGATGAAATGAAGAACATGAGAGAAGAAACGACACTCCTCATATTTAATGAAGCAAATAGAAGGGATCACCTAGAACTAAGAAACAAGTAGCTAAAGGCCCAACTGTAGCAGGAACAAAGATTGTTGTGGGAGAAGGAAACTCAAGTTGCAGCCCTTGAAACAAATTTTGGCACCATGGCACACCTTTCCTTAAAAGCAGTGAATTGCGGGAAACCTTGAAAAACCTACTCCTTGTTCTTGAAGGAGCAATGGTGCCAATTTCAGATAAAAATGCTTGCACATAGATAATATTTCCCTCTACAAGATTTCAAAGACTTCATTGACTTTTACCTTCAATGCAACAAAGAAAATAAGACCAAGGTTGTTGAATTTTAAATTCACAACCTTGTGCTTCCTAATTTGACCATATCGGAACCAAATCCATATATTGGTGATGCACAGCTAATGGCCCTAGCATCTTGGCTAAGGCATGAAGAGGTCAAGGCTGAAGTATTGAAAAGAACCCTAGATGCATATTTTAAAGAACCACATTGGATTAGACTTGAACATCCCAATCCATCTATCCTCACTTGCACTCATGCACTCTTGGCAGAGGATGCTAAAGTGGTGGAAATCTACAAATAGAGCCAAGTAGATTCCATCCTCCACTTTGAGGATATATTCAGGTTATTGCGAGAAGAGAGATCACATGATTTCCAAAGGAGATGGAAAGAACTACCTCACAACATGGAGATCATAGAATACCACTCCCTTGACAGGTTGCAACCTGCACTTGCCAAAACTTCCTTGTATAAGAGAATCATTCAGAGGATTGGAGTCCAATGGATTGGACTTAGATTCAATACATCTCTATTGTTAGAACTTTAAGAGCATCAAAGTCAGGACGAAGAGTTAAGAGAGTGGTAGGGCATTGAAAAAAAATTAGGTTTCTATTCAACAAACGTAACAACCTCCAACATAGCATATGATCCAAAATGGATCTTAGATAGACTCTTAAGTCTAAGTGTTCCTCACAGAGGAAAATGAAAGTCCAAGTAAGATCCTGGAAATAGCCCCATGGAAGACATATTTTCATTCTAAATCTACTGCAACTTGAATGGGCAAAAAATGGACTTAGGATGCAGAAGTTATCGCAGAAAGGAGATGCCTTTTGTTCTTTGGAAAAAGAGGCAAAATCCTCTAAAATGGGCAAAATGCCCTTATAAGGGAAATCGCATCAGAGGAGGTCCAAAAGGCAGACTTAAGAGGAAAGGGGAGAAACCCTTGATTGTCGATCTCCAATATATTGGGTCGGAGATAGGCTTGTGTGGGATGGCGGGACCCTGGGCAATGCGATTACGATCGCCGATATCGGTCGATCGGCATTGGTGATGACATAAGAAAAAGGATGAACCCCCGGGCCAATGTGACTTACGATTGCGATATATCGCATCGCAACATCGTGTCGCAGCGATATAAAGGGGCGATAACATGCCGGACCCGATGGATTTATAAGCATGACTTTATAACATTTGAGTTCCGCCATAAAGGGACTTTCCTGTGTATAAGTGTGTTTTGGTGTAAAAACCAAAATACAAGGGAAAGATGCCTGAAGTGATAAAGTTGGACCCGAAGGGGAATTATAGGCACAATTCATATGGTTTGAGTTCCGTAAGTGGGATTTCGAGTGGGCCTTAAGCGGTAAATGGTATTGGGCCAGCTCTGCCCGATCCCATACAATGAACGACGCGTGGCTTGGCGGAGTAGAGAAACCACCTTTTTGGGTGTGTAACCTCCGTACCCTTAAGCCACCCGAAACCGCATGTTGGCCATTGGATCAGAGATCACCCAGATCGACGATGGAGCTTGTGAAAGTGACCCAAGGCGGACCCGATATGGTTATAGGGTGGATGCGATAAATTTTGAAGTTCGATAGAAGGCATTTTGACGAGTTTTTCACGTATTTCCTGTGTATTTTGGATTTTACCCAAAACACTTATGCGATGCGATATAACACCTAATGGCAGACCCAATAGGGATTCTTGGGGTGATTGAATGGAATTTCATGTCCAGATTTCATGTCCAACATTGTATTTTCCAGAAATCTCTGTGTAATGAAATTTTATCCGTTTTCGGATTTTTGCCTAAGAGAAGCCCTGAAACCTCTATAACCACTCCTGCTCATCATGCCATGCTGCAAGCAGGCATTTTTACAAGAAATGATGCATTTTGAAGTCATAGATCCACATAGCTAGATGTCTAGTCTAATTGACAAGGAGCAAGGAATCCGTAGAGGCGCAGAGAGATGAAAATACACAGAGAAACAGTGGGGGTAGCCGAAAAGCCAAGAAAGTACCTCAAAGGAGGCAGAGAGCTCAATTGAGAGCAGAGCCAGAAGCAGAGGCCAACAAAAGCTGAAGCACAGAGCAGCTGAGGGAGTCTTTGGGGTCACTTGGAGGTCAAGTGAAAAGCCAGAGAGTTGAAAGTTATAGAGAGCCAAAGAAGCCAAGCCAAAGAAGCCAGAGTTGAAGAGCCAGAGCCAGAGTTAGAGCTAAAGAGCGAGAGCCAGAGCTAATAGCCAGAGCAAGAGCCAAGAGCTTCAGAGCCAAGGATAAGATGGTGTCTAAACCCATTGTTATCTGTCTAAACCAATGGAGTTGAGCCGCAGAGCTTGTAAAAGGACTTTGCCATAATCCCAAAGAGCCTAGTCAAGTTGACTAGAGCTCACAAAGACGTAGCCCAAGAGTTTTGGGTGAACTCATAATTAAATTGTTGTCTTATGTGTTTGTTTTATGGTTGCATTGTTTACTGTTATATGTATGTTATATCAACATAAACAACAAAATTTTAAACCACATAAACAGTCACAAATAAACATAAGCATACACCTATATTTTCAAGCACTTATTAATTTCGCATTGCTTAATCATAAAGACTTGGGAATATTTAAGTTTTGGAAGTGGGAGAGGTTCTTGTAAGTTAGACAAGAAGCCTAAGTGCCCCATTTTCAGATCAAGTGGTATTGGAGCTTGAGATTGATTAAACACACCTTCCAAGGAGGTTAAATAAGAATTCTTGATTGACAAAGCAAAGATTGCTTGTCTGAAAGGTGTTTAAACAATCAGAGGTTGATTGTATGCTTGTTTGCAAACTGACTATATTTTGAGTTTGCAAAGGTGAAGGGAAAGCTAGTGATAGCTTAGTCCAGGAAGGACAAGAAGGAAGAAGGGCTGAAGGCATTCTTCTTATCCCAAAGGACCTCAAGGCAATCCTTGAAGCACAAGAGGTTTGTTTTAAAAGGTTGCTTGAATAAGCTCTTTATTAATCTTGTTTGAAGTTATTTTGTTCATTGGTATAATGACAACTCCTACAAGTGAGTCCTCAAATTCTTCTTTCTTCACAAGAGTCTTTGATGAAGACATGAAGGAAGATTTGGCCACCATGATGGATATGGTGAGGGAAATGTATGAGGATGAAAGGAAGAGCAACATACTTAGAGAGCAGTTGAATTCAGTGGAGAAAGAGAAGCATTTGCTTTCTGACAAATTGCAGGAAATAGAGAGGCAACTTCATATTGCAAATATGAACCTGGAAAGGATGCATGAATTGGAGGCACAACGGTTTGTTGCACAAGAAGCCTTAGTCAAGTATCAACTTGAAAAAAAGGTAAAAATTCCAATTTGTCTTCAATTTCCTCTAAGAATGCTTATATTGGTTCTTTTGAGAAACATACCAAAGGCATAGTTTCCAAGCTAATGTCCAAGATGGGCTATGAAGGAAAAGGCTTAGGTAGACATGAACAAGGTATTGTTGAGCCAATAATAATTGAGGAAAGGCCTAAGTATTTGAGTCTTGGATATGGACAAGCTTATGGAGAGTGTTCCAAATCTGCCATGAAGACCATTGAAATAGCTCCAAGAAGGAGTTGCATTGTAGGTCTTCCACCTCAAGAGTGTGAAGGTTGTATTCAGGAGGAATGCAATAGCTTGAAACATCATTTGCGAGATGCAAGTGTTCAAAAGCACACACTTGAATCAGAGAGTTGTGGAAACTCTGAAAGCCTTGAAGAGATTGATGGTGTTCCAAAGGGAGCCACTTCTTCTTTTTCTTTACCTCCTCATGAAGGCAATAAAGGTGAAAGAGAAAGGCATAAATCTGGTTCTAATCATCTTCCTTTTGATTTTGCACAACATGATAAATTTCCACATAGATATGGGAAAAGAATTGCCTGTTCCTTTTGTGATTTGAATAACCATAATGTTTCTAGATGTTGGAAGAGAATGGCCACATACAGGAAACTTTTGAAGTAAAGGAAGCAAGAAGCCACAGGTCCATTGGACAAGGCAAATCACGCTGTCAAGACGATGCACATGAAGTGCACTTACTGCCATAAGCAAGGGCATATTGCTGAAAAGTGTTGGACTCTAAATCCAACAATGCTTCCACCAAAGCTGAAGAAAGTGGAAATAAAAGATGGCATAAATGGAGAGGAAGATTCCATGAATGATGTGTCTCAAGATGATTCACATGCTGATGCTAATGTGCAGACAAAGGTAGTACCTTTGAATGGGATTAGTAAGAAACGGTTAGAGTTCTTATCTGATTGAGATTGCATTTCTATTGATGCATCTATTTGCATTTCTTTGTTAATGGAATGCAAGTTGCAATATTTTACCAAGTAGGTGAATGGAGAAGTTGAGTAGGAGACTCACTTTGTTGCTGTAACATTATATGTTCATTTCAGCTTCGAAAGTACAATGTGCTTAAGCGAAAGTTGAAGGAAGAAATGCATGCATGAGAATATTGTGCATGAACACAGGGATGTTGATGTTGTCCTTGTATTTGAACATGTGTGTGTAATTAACTTAAAGGGTCGATTGCTTTGTTGTAACATGCATGTAATGTTGACTTGGGAGAAGTTAACTTGGTCTCCAAGATGGAGATAATGATGAAGTATTTCATCTTTTGAAGAAGAGTCCTAATGGTCTTTCTCCACATACTTGACTTGAAGGGTCATTTGTTTTAAAGGCATGTTTTGTGGGTTTGTTATATAGTCCATCATTTGTATACAGATGTAAGACATGGAGGTGTTCACAAGATGTGAAAATCTATTTCTTTTGTTGAAGCAGGAGTTTAGGCCATCCAGTTGTTGTTTGTATTTCTATTGTTGTTGGCAGTTTTTCAAACAGGTACAAATGAAAGTTTTGTGGGGTAGATGTACTTCACATTTGTTTGAGCCACCTTGGATCAATGATCAAGGCAGAGAAGTTCAAACTACCTTCTATGACCATTTCAGCAGAAGTTATGCAAGAAGGTAAGGAGGAAGACAATTCTTCCCGGGAGGACCAGCACATCCAGGAAGGAAAGTGGTCAGAGACTTTGGTTCAGATGCACTATGTAAGGTAAGCGTGTGGAGGCTGAAAGAAGAGGGTGTTATTAATCTCATTTACTATTCTGATCAGTATATCAATCTTTTGGAGACCAAAATTTCTTTTAGTGGGTAGGCGTGATCCAAAATGGATCTTGGATAGACTCCTAAGTCTAAGTGTTCCTCATAGAGGAAAATGAAAGTCCAAGGAGGTTCCTGGAAATAGCCCCATGGTAGAGATCTTTTCATTTTGAATCTACTACAACTTGAATGGGCAAATCGGAGGAGGTTCAAAAGGCGGACTTAAGCGGAAAGGGGAGAAACTCTCGATTGCTAATCTCTGATATATTAGGTCGGGGATAGCCCTGTGTGCGATGGCAAGACCTTGGACAATGCGATTGCGATCGCCGATATTGGCGGATCGGCATCGGCAATGGCATAAGACAAGGGACGGACCCCCAGGCCAATGCAAATTGCGATTGTGATATATCGCATCGCAACGTCGCGTCGCAGTGATATAAAGGGGCGATAAAATTCCGGACCCAACAGATTTATAAGCATGATTTTATAACATTTGAGTTCCGCCATAAAGGGACTTTCCTATGTATAAGCGTGTTTCAATGTAAAAACCAAAATACAAAGGAAAACACCCGAAGCGATAAAGCCAGACCTAAAGGGGAATTATAGGCGCAATTCATATGATTTGAGTTCTGTAAGTGGGATTTCGGGTGGGCCTTAAGTGGTAAATGGTATTGGGCCGGCTCTGCCCGATCCCATATAATGAACAATGTGTGGCTTGGCAAAGGAGTAGAGAAACCACTTTTTCGGGCAGGTAACCTCCGTGCCCTTAAGCCGTCTGAAATGACATGTTTACCATTGGATCGAAGATCACCCAAATTGATGGTGGAGCTTGTGAAAGTGACCCAAGGCAAACCCGATATGGTTATAGGGTGGATGCGATAAATTTTGAAGTTCGATAGAAGGCATTTTGATGGGTTTTTCACGTATTTCCCGTGTATTTGGAATTTTACCCAAAACAGTTATGTGATGTGATATAACGCCTAATGGTGGAACCGATAGGTATTTTAGGGGTGATTGAATGGAATTTCATGTCCAGATTTCACATCCGACAGTGTATTTTCCAGAAATTTCTCTGTAATGAAATTTTCTCTGTTTTCAATTTTTTGCCTAAGAGAAGGCCCCGAAACCTTTATAACCACTCCTGATCATCATGCCACACTGCAAGTAGGCGTTTTTACAGGCAATTATGCATTTTGAAGCCACAGGGCCGCAGAACCAGATGGCCAGTCTAACTGACAGGGAGCAGGGAAGCTGCAGAGGTGCAAAGAGATGATGATACACAGAGAAATGGCTGGGGTATCTGAAAATCTAGGAAAGTACCTCAAAGGAGACAGAGAGCTCAATTGAGAGTAGAGGCAGAAGCAGAGGCCAGAAAAAGCTGAAGTGCAGAGTAGCTTAGGAAGTCTTTGGGGTCACTTGAGGTCAAGTGAAAAGCTAGAGAGTTGAAAGTTGCAGAGAGCCAAAGAAGCTAGAGCTGAAGAGCCAAAGCCAAAGCCAGAGCCGAAGAGCCAGAGCCATAGCCAAGAGCTAGAGCCAAAGCCAAAGCCAAAGTCGAGAGCTAGAGCCAAAGCTGAGGGCCAGAGAGCCAAGAGCTTCAGATCCAGGGATAAGATGGTGTCTAAACGCATTGTGTTATGTGTAAACCAATGGAGTTGAGCCACAGATCTTGTAAAAGGACTTTGCCATAATCCCAGAGAGCCTATTCAAGTTGACTAGAGCTCACGGAGACGTAACCCAAGAGTTTTGGGTGAACTCCTAATTAAATTTTTGTCTTATGTGTTTGTTTTATGGTTTCATTGTTTACTGTTATATGTATGTTATATCAACATAAACAATAGAATTTTAAAGCACATAAACAGTCAAAAATAAACATAAGCATACACCTATATTTTCAAGCACTTATTAATCCCGCATTGGTTAATCATAAAGACTTGGGAATATTTAAGTTTTGGAAGTGGGAGAGGTTCTTGTAAGTTAGACAAGAAGCCTAAGTGCCCCATTTTCAGATCAACATATAACATTAAGTAGGTTATCAAGGAAATGAATGAGGAAAAACAGAGGAAGGAGGATGAATAGGTTTCTCAAAGGGTAAGCAATAGTTTTAGTAGGGGGTATGATGGGCCTCCTGATTAGGTCAAACATAAGGCCCATCTAACCTTTCCTACACACATAAAGGTTGTATTAGACCTTAATTTTTTCACTTAATAACATTTTCTTATCTTAAATGAGTTCTCAGGGAGGTTAAAGAGATTTATCATGTTTTATGTGCCAATGATATAGGATATTGAGAAGATTTTGCATAGATTATAAGGATATCTAGTTAGAGATATTCATAGAACCTACCCCCTGCTACAGAAGGTTCAAACTTGGCTAGCTTAGAGCAATGAATACTCATCCCTGTAGTTGTGAGGTCACTCAGAGAGCATGATACTAATTTTTAGGATTTTTGTGTTGGAAATATTGATAGGGGGAGAATCAATATTTCTTATCAATTAGTATTTTTTATCTTTCATAGAATTAATTATATTTAACATTTCATCAAAATAAATAGAAAACAACACCATTCAACAACGCACAATAATCAAGATAGTAGACACAAATATTTATAGGTGGAAGACCCCCTCTGAGTAAAAAACCACCGAACGCTTCTTAATATTTTCCTTTCAAAAATAATTACATCAAGTTTTCATATCCAACTAAAGGAAGCTCCAACCCCTTGATTTACAAGCTCCAACCTATAGGATGCTCAAAAACGCTGTTTACCAATTGCAAATGGGAGGATGCTCCAACACCCTATATCTCAAGCTTCAACCTAACAAATGCTCAAACAACTTGTGTACCAGCTATAACACGATGGATGCTCCAACTCCCTCTATAGTCTCCAACCTGCCCTAGCACCACCCTGTCGCCTTGAAGTGTTCTCAAGCTCCAACCTAAAGGTGACACCAATCACCTACCTTGCACCATTTTGCCACCTTAAAGATTTTTCAAACCACGCTTCACAATTTTTAGACTGGATCCCCCTATGCTCTTAATCAATATAAATGAACTGTAATGAAATTTCTCCTACTCAACTTCAGTATGTATATCACTTTAGGGTCCTGGAAACCTCACTGCTCAATTCTTCTCAATCTAACTACTTCACAATTGTACCTCAAAAACAAACCTACCTCCTCTTAATCACAAAGCCAAATAAAACCACTACATAATATACAATCAAACCCTAGAATTTTCTTATGCATCAGTTGTACTACAAAACCTTAGTTTTCACTACAACTAACTACTACACAATAATGTTTCACTAACACTGTCACTATTGTTGTTATACCAAACCAAACTCGGCCAAGTACCAATGTGATATGTCATTCAAGTACTATCATATCATTAAGAAATGATCATGTACAAGTAACACTCTCAAGTACCATAATATACTATCAAATGCCAAGTGGACTCTCATGTAGATCAATGCAACTATTGTATTCAAGTAAATAATTGTCACAACTTCTAAATTGTTGTCATTAGTTTCATCAACATTGTTATACCATGGATATCATTAAGGCTTTTAGTTGTTATAGGAAGGTCATTGCTCACAAATCATCAAGTGCATTGTCATGTCTTACCAAGGGTTTCAGTCACAATCACGTCTTCACAACACTTGTTAAAATTATCACAAAGGTTATGTCCACGATAAGGTTACTATCAATGATGGTGTCACAATTTTATTGTATAGGATCATTGTCACATCAATGTCATCACAAATGTTGCCTTCACATCAAGTTCTTTGTATAGTCATATATTGATCTTGTCTCATATCTCCAAATTTACCATAAACACATCATTGTTCTAAAAGAATTTTTACTAACACAGAAGATCAAAGTCGAGTTTGCAGTCTTATTATATGATCAAATCTTTTCAAAATAATTTAGGTATGCCTACTTGAGTTGGCATCACTAGGTCAGAGCAATAGCAATTTTTGGGCATGGATGCATAAGCCTCAATTCTGCCTTCGAGAGAATATAGCAAGCATCCACTATAGGATTCCTTGCCATTGTTTTTTTCCACAGAGTAGGTATGAATACTTCGTTGGTATTCCAAGTATTAGATCACATATATTATAGCTACTAATTCAGGTAGTTGAGTTGATGGTTTCACCTTAAAATCACAAAATGAGGACTGAATAGATACTTCATTAATCCAACCGAATAATAGACCAAACACTGCCCGTGAAACCTTCTTAATCATAGTAACCAACCTTATATATTTAGAGTATCCTCACATAAAATATCATAATCAATTCAAGGATGATTCTTCAACAAAGAGAAATCTTCGCTAACTTGTAGTAACCCTCCAATAGTATTTTTATCTTCAGAGTTGACTTCACAATCCTAGTGATGATTCTTTTAGCTTCAGGACTTTTTCCCTAGACAAGGGCCAAACCATATATATAATAGTTAGCTCCTTTAGACGTTTAGTTCTACAAAAATGTATGCCCTAATGAGGGTTGAAGGTTGCAAATTATGTAATCCCAGACCCAAAGCACAAAAAGTTTAACCTCACCCTCTTGTTGTCTTGTAATGATACTTAGGATGAATTTCCTAAAGGACTGAGCCACCAGGTGTTTATGAATTTCAAATGTGCCCTAGGCTGAAACTCTGTGCTAGATAATCTTTGAAATATTCCCACATGAATAACCAAAACTTCAAGGAATTTGATAGTTTTTTCCTCAACGAAATCCTATGAAAAAAATGACCCAAATAAATCCCAAATAACCAAAGTAAAGGAAAATTAACCCTAACCCCAAATGTTTGTGTTCCTATCACAAGGGCCGAGTTTAGAAGAATTGTATTCAAGGTAAATTTATTAAGTTCGTTTCTTTGTTTTGAGAGAGAGATCTTAATCCTTTTATATACTTTAATAGGGCATCTAAAGATGTTTGTTGGAAGAAATTTAGGATGGGATGTTTATTTGATATTTGATATTTTATTCTAAAATAATGCCTTAATATAAGGTAGTTATTCCTTTTGGGGCCTAGGATATAAGTTTTCAATACTCCTTCAATCCCTTATTATAACTTGACCTTTTGACTTGACCACTTTTTTTAAACTCTTGTACGCATTTGAATTTTGAATTGGCTAATTACCTTTTGGGGTTTTTCCTTTGAATAATAGACTATTCAATGTAAAGGTGTCACATCACCATCCTTGTAGGGTTTGTGCCCACAAATCAGGGTGCTTCATCTTGAATTTGGCATAACTCACAAACTGTGAGTCCTCTCAGGGTGTGCCACACTTCAACGGGATCAGATCGACAAGGATAATCAAATGGCAATGATGTCCATGAAAAAATTCATGGTTTGCTTCTTCAAAAACCCTCAACAAGTGTGGTGTATGTCCTTAGTCTATGGAACCCAAATCCTATAACTAGGGTTTTCAACCATCCAATAGTGGATCTTCCAACTTGATGAAATCTAGACAAAGATAACAGTGTTCATTAATAGTTTGACATTAATGAAAGGTGTTTAGTTAACGTCAAACCCAAAGGTTGACATTAATGACAACACCATTTAACATTTTGAAGATGGAGCATAACTCATTTCAAGGAGGTTTCCCCTTATTCATTTTGTACAAATAGAGGGCTTGATTAGCCCACTAGGCAACTAGTAGTGAGTAAGTTCAAGAATATAGCAGTGTAGAAAGTCTAGTTTTCAAGTTCTGCAACTTTTCACTATGTATAAACAATTCTTCAATTAATGATAAACAACTTTGGTTTTATTTCTTAGTTTGTTTCTCCTTCAGATATTTGAGCTTCCTAGGGTTAGGGCCCACCCCATGTGATCAAGATTCCTTATGTACCATTATTCTTTATGCATTCTTTCATTTCTACAATTTATTTTTTAGTATTGTTTTTATGCATAGTTAATTAGCTTGTTTCTAAACAGTGTTTTCTTGCACAGTATTTGAGCACTAGATGATATCATTGATAGCAATTGAGTTTTTTACTTATCATATTTATTTATGAATCATAGTTCACTTTATTTGTTGATATTTTTTTGTTTCCCATCATTGTTGTTTTGTTGTGACTGCACAATCCCTGGATTTTCCAACTACAAGAGAATCTACAGCTAGGCATTTTGCTAAATAAATCCTTTTACCACGAATTCGATGAAATGGATATGAGTTATTTATCATTTATTATATTTTCCTTAGCCCCTATTGCTTTCCAACCATGCCTTTACCACATTTTATTGCTTGTTGGATTATCTCCTATATAAAAACAAAGACTCATGTAGCAATTTTCATTTTGCTTCTGAAACTCACAAAAATTTGCATCAAACTCATGATTCACCATACTTGATGTGTTAAAACATTCCTAGAACCTTGAAGATGGAATTTTTAAGCAAAGAAACCAAGTATTTGTTTGACCTAGTTTGTTGTAGAAATTGTTGTTATTTGCAAGCTTTATTTCAGTTGTGAATTTGTTTTCTTTGAAAATTAGAATAGATATGATTTTATTTCATCATATTTGATATGGTTTTCCTTCTTTATTTTTTAGTTACCTTAGGTTTGCTTACTATCTTTTATTTCCTCCAATTTCAAATTTTATATCTAGCGTGGAACAGTTAGAATGTTTTTTATGTAACTAGAGCTCATCTCAGTACTTCCACCTTATAAAAATCAGCAAGAGAAAAGGATAATGCTTACTGCACACATAGTAATGACCCCTCTTAATTTTCTACAAACCCTGACTTGAAAATTAAAGTTAAGACCCTTGGGAGTTTCAACATTGTTGCTGAAATATTGAGGGCTATCAACTTCCTTTTATTATAATTTGTTAATTTACATTTTCCTCTTAGTTAAACTTATTTAGAATGTGTATTATTCATTGACATCGTAAGAAAATACTATGCTAATTATTTCACATTCAATGTGTACTTCATCAATTTACAAACTTCAAATTGATATAATGATGTCTTAATTTATATAAGTAAAGTTAACCTAACAGATCTAACCAACAAAAAACATTCTTTCATTGAATTTTTCCATACATCAGCAAACTAGTGGAAATCCACTCTATTTGATCAATGTTGCAAGCTCATTCAAGGAGCCTTTGTTGTCAATTTAGGAGATGATATACAGTGTTGTCAATTTAGGAGATGATACGTATTATCTTATCATTAGCAAGTTCAAGAGTTTCGACCATCAATTAATGGTGGACTCGAACAACAATAGGATATTGATTGCAACTTTTCAAATTCCAATGCAAGGTGACATCATGTGTCCCTTGCTTGGAGTTGAAGGAGTATGAAGTTTTCTAGGAGATATGAATTTGATCTTAATACCCCATCATCTTTGCTCGATGAGGAATATATATGAGACAAGTAGACCAACCAGAAATCCATGTCCATAGTTCAAACTTATTATCAAGAAATCCAACAAAATTAAGATCAAGAGCAAGCAACTATAATGTTTCCATCATATTCATCTTCACTCCATTATTTTTCGTTGTTACCAATTCAATTACAACCTCTAATTCGTTCTTAAAACCCTAACTAGGAAAATCATTCTCGATTCGATGAGATTTTGGAGCATGGGAAGGAAATGTTAAACTACTTCGCATCTTCTAAAGCATCAGATGATGCATATCGGCCAATGAAGTTAGAGAACATTGAATCCTTATAAAAATGCATTTTAGTGATACCATAGTTAAAACAAGCAATTATGACCACTTTGGGATTGCATTGACTAAAATTCCTCTCAATAAAACATAGAGCTCAAAGTGATCTAGATGCAAATCTAAAAATTATTAATCATACACGACATAATGAAACAACCAAGAGATAAACAACAAGATCCTGAAAAGAGCACTGCCATTTTATTATGAACAAGAGGTCCCATTTTATAAGAAAGGCATCTTCTTGTTAACTTGATTACAAATAGTTTTGCATGGAAACAAAAAAACATTATATAGATATTTCCTTGATTTTTTAAGTTTCCCAACTAGTTTGCATGAGAAAAAACAAATACATATTTTATAAATATCAAATAGATAGATGTTTTCCTTCCTCATTATGAGTTTCCCCGAAAGGGGTATGCCTTTCTTGGTTGCTCAATATTTAGGAATATTTCCTTTAGCAAGGGAGGCTAAAAATTAGGAATATTTTCCACGATATGTTGAACTATAATTGGTTCCTCAAGGAGAGGTGGTTCAAAGAGCTTCATATTGTTAACATTAAGCACATCATGGATGCCTAACTAGGAAGGAAAGTCCAAGCGATATGCATTTTCTCCAATGTGTTCTAGAACAATTGGGGACCATATCTTAGAGGATGTAGCTTATGGTGTTGGCCCTTGAAGTGTTTCTTGTCCAACAAAAACCATACATGATCTCTTGGTTGAAATGACAAGGGTGTGTAATTTTTTTCATGCCTTTATTTGGCATGATCCTGGGAAACTTGCAAATCCATGCAGTTACCTAAGTATGGCACTAAGATATGGAGTGTATAAAAATCAGAGCTAATTTTACTTCTTAATGCTAACATGCAAAACCATAAGGAGTGATATTCAATGGCATCCTGTGGGGGCCATTGGATGAAACCCAAAACAAACTTTGTAAGGGAAGAACCTAGTAGAGGATTGCATGGCCTTATTGCAAGTATGTTGAATAATGTGAAAATAGGAATCATATTGTTTGTTCTTAGAAAAATAGATGCAAAGAGAGTGAACCAGAGTACGATTGAAAACCTTAGTTGGCCATATGTTTTCAAGCGAAAGGAAATGGAGAAATGAAGTTGATGACCTAGAATAGACCAAAGAGACATCAAAATATACTGATAAAATGAGAATCTCAATCAAAATTATTGCTACTTAGAAATCTAAAGTGTGGCCAAATATGATGGAAGAAGAGATCCATAGTTTGAGCAACGAAGGTAGTCTTATTACAAGGAATAAATATAGCCACCTTATAAAAATGATAGGCCACTACCCGCATAGCATCATGTTTGCATAAAGTAGTATGAAGACAACTGAAAAAGTCCATGGAAATGGATTCCCAAGGACGAAAGGGTACAGGTAAAGACAGGGACATGCCATGCTTATGGTTTGATGGCTTGATTTGTGAATAGTTTGAACGTGCTTGAATAAATTTTTATACTTACATGGGCAAGTCGGGCTAGTAGAAGTGGTGTTGGAGATTGAGAATGGTCTTGGTTATGCCAAAACCCCCCCTGCATGAAGAGGCATGTGTTTCATAGATGAGAAGGAGACGGTCATCAAATTGTGTCATGCATAGCTGGTTAAATTTATATAACCAACCATCACGAATGATATAATCAAGAAAGAGAGTTTGGTTGATAATTGTAGGTTGTTGCAAAGCTTCCCATATCTCACCAAATATTGGATATGTTTCATACATGTCTTTCTAGGCATCAAAAGTGATATAACAGAACTCTAGAATGTGCAAGACTTGAGTAGGTGGTTGCCTTAACAAATAAGCCGTTTTATTACTTGTACCCTTGTTATATTAAATCACAAGATGGCACTGTTGAATGTAAGCAACCCACTTCAAATGGCATTACTCTTGATCTTTCTCTTTGAGTCGATGAAGATAAATGGATGATGATTGGTATGGAGTATGGTTTCTTTTCCAAGATTATAATGGCGTCATTGCTTGAATTCTTGCACTAAGTTGTAGAATTCCTTGTCAAAGGTGTTGTACACAAATTTTTCCTCTGCAAGAGTCTCATAATGGTATGTTATAGGGTGATCTCCTTGTTTAAGAACAATCCCAATCAAAAATTGACAAGCATCAATTTCTAATTCAAATGGTTGATGCATATTCAGAAAATGGAGAACATGAGCAAAGCATAAGGCATTCTTTATCTTACCAAAACAAAACTTAGCTTATATATACCAAAGAAACTTTTCTTTATTGGACAACTAGTGTAAAGGGTGGGCCAATTGGAAAAAAACGAGAGACAAATTTTTTGTAGAAATTAATACCTCCCATGAAACTCTTGAGGTCATGAGCATTGGAAGGTGTTTTCCATTGTACCAAAGCTTGTACCTGAAAGGGATATGGATGAACTCCTAAATCAAGTTTGAATCCCAAATATTGAACTGATTTTTGTTCAAAAAAGGGTTTCTTCTCTTTTACTTGAATTTTATGTGCCCATAGAAGCTCAAGTGTGTTGCAAACACATTGTAGATGTCCGCCCAAAATTTACGGAATACTAAAATATCATCAAGATAAATTACCACAAACATACCCATGTGTGGCTTGAACACATCATTGATTAATCTCATAAATATGATCGACACATTTGTCAACCCAAATGTCATGATCAACCATTCAAATAGCCCAAAATTTGTCTTAAAAGTAGTCTTCCATGTGTCTGTTGCATGCATGCGAACTTGATGGTAGAACGATCTCAATCCATCTTTGTGAAGAAGAAATCCCCTTCTAAGTGGTCCAACAAGTCCTCAATCTAGGGAAGCGTATAGTGGTTTTTAATAGTATCTTTATTAAGGGCACAATAATTTTTCACTAGACACCATTTAGATCCATCCTTTTTGGGAATAATGAAAGTGGGTAATTCACATGGGGAGGATGAACATTGAATATGGCCTGATGTCAACAATTATGCAAGTTGGAATTCTCACTGAGTTGCCTCTTGAGGAGCGAGGCAATAGGATGGTGCATTGGGAAAAGAAGCACTAAGAATAAGATTGATTGTGTCTTTAATAGTGTGTGCTAGGGGTAGCCATGGTTTGTGTGAATAAATCAGCGAATTCTTGAAGCAAGGGAACCATATTAGGAGGTACCAAATTAGTTAGGTTATTTGGCTTGACAAGGTGAACCAAAAACAAAGAAACACATTTGTTCAAACTAACTTTCTTAACGAAATATTTGTCAGTAGGAAGTTGTGTTGGTTTAAGCGAAGAGGAGGTGAGAACACAGGTGTGACCCTCATGCTACAGGTTCCATTATTGAAATTTATCATAATAAACAATGTGTCTAGCCTGTTGATATGGAATTCTGGGTAATATATTGGCACAATCGAGAGAAGAAACATCACACACCATAGTATCTTGGAAAGGGCCAATAAAAACAGCCAAGGTACAACACTAGGAGACAATAAGACGAGGGATTTCCTTTTGTACCCAACTGAGCTAATATGGGGTCAAGTGTGGAATGGTGGGAAGGTCAAGGTGTTGAACCAAGTCCTGGGCCATAATATTCTTTTGACTCCCTTTGTCAAGGATAAGAGAATCCAATCCGTGATTTATCTTACAATTATGGGTAAACAGAGGTGCAACAAAGGTGCCAACTTCATTAGCAGTCATGAGGATGAGAGAGGGGACTACTTCGATAGGATTTTTGAAAGAAACAATTGTAGGAGGGGGAGGGTAATATGGTTGCTCGACCTCGGCAAAAAGAGTTTGTTGGTGTGCATATTTTTAAGTGCTTAACAATCAGAAAAGTATGTGAATTGGTCTTATGGAAGGTACACCAAGGGGTATTGCAAGGTATGGAGGATGAGATAGGGGTCACATTAGAATGACTAGTAGGAGAAGGACCAGTAGGAGAGGGACCATATTTGGGTTGAGGAGATCGGATTCGAGGAGCCACCTTATGTTCCATAACCAAGGCTTGAAGAAAGGCCTTGTCCAAGGACTATAGAACAATTCAGCTTCTCAACAAAAAACCAATGACAAACCAGAATTAAATTTGACAATGAGTACCTCTTCCAGATCAGAGATATGTAGCTGAATGTGCAACTTTTAGAATACCTCAATGTAGGCTTGTACTAATTGATTAAGTAGTTGGTAGAGTTGCAACAATTTTTCAAGGAGAGTACAGAGATATCATTGGGGATATAAGTGTGATCTTAATTCCTTGCAGAATTCATCCCAAGATGTGATGCGAACAAGACTAGTCTCTTCTATCTCTTAAAGCTCAATGACCATGGATGTATTCTCTAACTAGGTATCCCCCCATGCTTGTGCCATGCCTTCCAATTGTAGGTTGGTGATTTGAAGCTTTATGTCCTCTTCCATCTTGAGACATGTTTGAAATAGGTGGAGAGACTGCAGATCCAAGAATTGACAGCCTCTCCATTCATTTGGCCTGAAAATTTGGACAACTTAAAGCATGTATCTAGTTGCATGTGCCCTAGAGGGTATCTTTTTTATTACAAATTCTGGAGAGCCATGGCTAAATCCTAGATTTTTGATTCCTCAGTTGAGTCCTCGAATGTGGTTGCTTTATGAGGCAGCATGATTTTGATCCACCAAAATGGATTGAAATGTAGATCTCGGTGATAAGATGGCTCCAATCACCTTGAGGAAGGCACATTGGGAAGGTGTTGAATAGCTAAGGGTGTAGAACTGCTAAGCCACAAGTCTATGAAACAATATTCTTTGAACATGTGGATGGATTCTCGTCTACTCCTTGATGTTGAGCAACAACGTGTTGAGATCGTCCTCTCTAATACCACTTGATCTACATGAAAATCTGAAAATTGCATGAAACAATGAAACAGTAAAGAGATAAACAACAAGATTCTGGAAATAATACCACCATTCTATTATGAGGGAGAGGTACAATAAGCAAGTCGAATTCTTATTAACTTGATTACAAATTTTTTTGCATGGAAACAACAAAACATTATTTAGATATTTCTTCATTTTTAAGTTGCTCAACTAGTTTGCATGAGAACAAGCAAATACATAATTTAGAAACATCAAATACATTATTATATGTCCCCTTCTTCGTTATGATTTTCCCTAGAAAGGTATGCCTTTCTTGGTTTCCCACGGAGACTCATAGCAACAAACACTCACAACAATCGACAATGTAGCTTCAGCAACATAGAGACAATTCCCAAAACCACGCATACAACTAGAAACAAATAACACATTTGCAAAATATTGTCCATAACCAAATTGAATCATTGGCAAAGTCCAAGAGAATCATTTTGATGAAATCAATTAGTCTATGCAAACAAAACAAGTGAAATATAACCATGTACAACACGTCATCTGATTGAGAAATCGATTTTTCTCTATATCTAAGGCTCTATCCGAACACATGCACGAGTGGGCCCATGAAAATCGAGCTTTCGAAGGAGCTAAAAACCCTAGTTAAGGTAACATAAAAATGGGTAGTAAATAGGCTACGTGAAAGCCCTGAATGAAATATCAATTCATAATGGAAAATCACGAAGTTGCTTGAGCATAGGCCAAATTGTTGAAGCCACCCATTATTACATCACAACAATGATGGAATGATCCCAAGAAACAATCAAGACACCTCCATCAAGCCCATTATGTCAAGCCAAGCAATAACTCCTAAAAGTTGATTTTCATTCATGTAAACATGATTATATAGCATGAGTATGTGTGACTTTTGGTATTCATATTCCAAGGTCACTTCCTATTTTAACTCTTCAATTTTCCTTAATCTACGTATTTACAATTTTCTCACTCAATTCCTAATGATCAGGTGTCTAACATTTCCCGCTTAATCTGAAAGGGTGTTTGTGAGTCCAAGCATCATTCTAAATCTTTCAGATTGTTCTTTTCCAAGTGCTACAGTGGAAGATGTTTACAATTTTCTCATTTGTGGAACAATGTTGTAGATCATTAGTCTTGGCCTCTAAATGATGTTGAATCAAATAATACGTTGTGTTGATATGTTTAGTTCAATCACGTAATTCGGGATTCTTGGTCAACTTATTTTCAAAATTATTTTCCATTAGAAGGGGAGTAGATTTCACTTTTTTCTTCTGTAAGTCTTCAATAATTTACCTAAGCCACACAATCTCCTTGGTTCTTCCTGCAACTACCACATATTCTATCTCTATTATGGAATCTATTAGAACTAACTATTTTCGTGACCTCCAGGAGACAACTCCTGATCCAAGACTCATAATGTATCCTAAAGTAAACTCTCCATTCTATTGGGTTGTGTTATATTCTTTCCATGTAGTTAACAGGGGGTTTGAGGGGTACCCGTAACCCCACTTTATGGGGTACACGGCAGCGCCCCAGAAAATTTTGATTTTGGACCCTATGTTAGGTTGGGCGGACCCACCTATGGTTTTGTGCATGATTTTGGCACATGTTTTTGGACGCGATGGTTTTTCAGTCCATGGTATTGGGCGCAATGGTTTTCGGTCCCTGGTATTGGATGCGATGGTTTTCGGTCCATGGTATTGGATGCTTCGGCATGTATAAATATGTATTATAACATTGAAAGGAACATAATGAAAAATCAAGCTGGTAGTCCTGGTTTTGGGATCTAGTGGCAAAATCTCTGTGTATATGTGTTTCTTGTGTTATGCTCTTGCATTGTTTATTTTTCTGTGTTTTAGAATTTGTATGCAGGTAATTTCTGTATGGGATTAAAACCTACATTTGGTATCAGAGTTGTTTTTGGCTTCAAGGGGACGCCTTTGTTGCTGAGGGGTTTCGCTCGAGCCTGTGTTGATATGTTTAGTTCAATCATGGAATTTGGGATTCTTGACCAACTTAATTTCAAAATTATTTTCCATCAGAAGGGGAGTAGATTTCACTTTTTTCTTCTGTAAGTCTTCAGGAATTTACCTGAGCCACACAATCTCCTTGGTTCTTCCTGCAACTACCACATATTCTATCTCTATTATGGAATCTATTGGAACTAACTATTTTTGTGACATCCAAGAAACAAATCCTGATCCAAGACTCATAATGTAGCCTGAAGTAAACTCTTCATTCTCCTTATCTCCATCAATGTCTAAATCAGAATATCCAATCAAGCTAAAGTTGTCCACTTGTGAATATTTGAGTCCAAAGTCTTGAGTTGCTTTCAAGTACTTCAAAAATATTTTTTCCAATAGACCGATGTCCTTCACAAGGCTTTTGCATAAACCTACAAAGGATTCCAATAAAAAAATGAAATGTTTGGTTTGATAGTGATGAGGTAGATAAGACATCCCACAAGTTTTCTATAATTAGTTGCATCCTCAAATTCATTTCCTTCTTTAGTTGTAAGATTCAGGTTTTGTTCCATTAGAGTAGAAAAAGGACTGCATTCAGCCATGCCAAACTTGTTCAACAAATCCCAAATGTAATTCTTTTGAGAGAGGAATATATGATTTGGATGTTGGGTCACTTCAATGCCCAAGTAGTAGTGAAGGTGTCCCAAATTTGTCATCTCAAATCCTTTCTTAAACTCTTTCTTCATGGATGCAATATAGTTTTCATTGTTCCATGTTATCAACATATCACCTACATACACCACAAGACATACAACATTTTTCCAACTTTCTTGACAAATAGAGTTGCATCATCTAGATTAAAGTGTTTGAAATTTCAATTTAGAAGATGCCGAGTCATTTTTTCATAATAGGCTTGCAGTGCTTGTTTTAGACCATATAAGGATTTGATGAATTTCCATACTTTTTGTTCTTCTCCCTTCACAACAAGTCCTTATGTTTGAGACATGATGGCGTTTTCTTTCAAGTGTCGATTTAAGAATGTAGTCTTAACATCCATTTGATGGACTTTTTCATCCATTTTGAACTATCAAAGCAAAGAAAGTTTGGATGGTGGCCCATTTTTCTACGGGGGAAAAGGTACTTTCATAATCAAAACCTTTATATGCAAACTTGTTTGCCACGAACCTTTCTTTGTGCTTGTCAAGAGAGTTGTATGATTTATACTTGTTCATGTAGACCCACTTGAAGCTAATAGGTTTGGTTCCAAGTGGAGGGCCACTAGCTTCCATGTTCCATTATTTATGAGAGCATCATACTCCTTTTGCATTAATTATTTCCATTCATCATGATAAGTGGCTTCTTTGAACGAACTTGGTTCAAATTTAGTAGAAAATTCAATTCATGATCATATGAAACATCCATATCATCAACATAATCATAATCATCTACATCACCTCCATTTTGTCTCATGGAACTTCTAGTTCCTATCTTTTCGACCTCATCAAGGTGAACATTTTCAAGTGTTTTGGTGAGCCATTTTGGGGTACCTTTCTGAGATGGTCTAAGTTTCTATGTTGATTGAGATGGGGCTACATCTAGATTTAGCCTTCCAATCCTC
Organism: Pinus taeda; assembly: GCA_000404065.3. Classification (NCBI taxonomy): domain Eukaryota; kingdom Viridiplantae; phylum Streptophyta; class Pinopsida; order Pinales; family Pinaceae; genus Pinus; species Pinus taeda. The sequence continues at coordinate 46,199 of APFE030510190.1, forward strand.
TCAATCACATCACTTAAAGGGTCTTCCTGATTTGAAGGAGTGGTGAAAACTACATGAGGGGGAGACAGTGCTTCAGAAGAAGATTCCATAGATTGATCCAAGGTGTGAATTCACTCTTCAAGATTTGGAATCTCATTAACAAATTTATAATAAGTTTTCTCATAGCTAAATCTATCCAAACAATCAAGGTTATGCTCAACAATATTGTCAGTCTTGGAAGATTCAAGAAAAAACACATCTCTAAACAATATAAACTTTTTATTTACCTCTTCGCAAATATGATATGCTTTGATGGTAAATGAATTCCCCAATAATATGCACTTTCAACTCCTTTCATCAAGGTCGATTCTTTGTTCCTTACGAATCAAGGCATAGCGGGTGGAACCAAAAATCCTAAGACACATTATCAAAGGAATGTGGCCATACCACATTTCATAAGGAGTCTTGTTTTTTAGAACATGAGATGGACATCTATTTTTTATATATACCAGACATAAAACTGCATCAGCCCAAAACATCATCTTTACATTTCTTAACATCATTGAGTGAAGCATATTTAAGATAGTCATGTTCATTCTTTCAGTACCACCATTTTGTTGAGGATTGTAAAAAACAATAGTTTGATGTTGAATCCCATGTTGGCAAAGATAATTTCCATTATCAATATGAAAATATCCAATATGTGATTGTGCATCATTTTCAATCTATGCATGAAATTTTTTGAAAGTTTCAAACATTTATGTTTTACTTTTTAACAAATATACCCAAAATATCTTGGTGTAATAATCAATAAAAATCATCATATATTTATTTCCATTTGCAAAAGGAATAGGTATAGGGCCACACAAATTAGAATGGATAAGTTAAATCTTTCTACGTGCTCTGGAAAAATATTCATGAAATGGTTGTTTGTTATGTTTTCCTAGAATACAAGCATCATGTTGTTTCAATTTCCTTGGAATAGTTGGAAAACTAGAAACACCATTTTTTTCAACAAACAAAGATTGTCATAATTTTGATGTACAAATATTGCATGCCATAGAAGACTGGATGGCAATGTTCCTTCATTGTACTACAATTTTTTTTGCATGAGCAGATGTTCCTTGCAGTTTCAACAATGTTTCCTCCTATATTATGGTCATGATAATTGTGTTTTCTAATGTTTTTTCTTATCTCAACTTTGTTTTCAAAGATATGAATGGAGTGTCCTTGCTAGAAAATGTGAACAATGGACAAAAAATTTCTCTGTAATTCTGGAAGATAGAGTACACCATGTGAAAGAAAGTCGGGTAGTTTAAGCCTGATGGTGCAAAGTCTAGATGGCTTGAGACTTAACTTGTCTATAAAGCAAATTGCTCAATATACATTGTCATTAAAGCAAATTGCTCAATCTACATTGTCTGTAAAGCAAATTGCTCAATCTACAATGTAATGAATAGATTCAAGTGCTTTACCTTTCAATGGATCTAGTGTTTCTTTTGTCTTTTTTGTGTTATTCGTGGATGCTTTCCCAAGTGATTCTGCATGTGGATGCATCATGTCCATTTCTATCACAGTAATTGCAGTAGAGATTAGACAATTCTCCTTGATGGTGACTACCCCTACCTCTATGATTATATCTTCCACGCCCTCTTTTACCGCTTCTTCCTTTAGGAGAATCTTGTGACTAGTTATTTTCTTTATGTGTAAGGCACACTGATTATTTAGGGGACTGAGAATTTGTCTTCCTCTTCTGAAAATATTTCACCTATCTTGCAAACTTCTCCATAAGAGTGTCAAAAGTAATGTCCTTGAGTTGGACACTAGCTTGTAAAGATTCAAGATAGTGGGAATATGTAGGATGCCTTGACAAAGGTTGTGAGAGGAATTTCCATTTTAACTACAATGACTTCTACATCATTTATGATGGCTCTAATCTCTTAGGATAGGGCCAAGGGGTCATCGTCCTTCAAATATAGGTTGAAGAGCTTAATCAACAACTGAACTACTTCCCATTCTGAGTGTGTCATATAAATATTTTAAATTCTTTCATGCATAATAAGAATTTGTAATTGGAATAAAATGAGGACTCACCTCTTCATTCACAAAAGCATCAATTAAGGCATATGCCTTGTTGACCTTATTCTCCCAAATGGCTAGATCCCTATGTAATGTGTGCTTGACAGGTGCATTGTCACCTTCTCCTTCAAAAATTCATTTACATAAGTCATTAAAGATAAGGGTGTGCCTAATCTTTCTAGACCATTCTTGGTAGTTATCTTTTCCAATCAGCAAAACACAAACAATAGAGATGAGAGAATGCATCTTTGAACAAAGGTCAGGACAATGCAATAGTAATATTTATTGAAAAAAAATAAAAAATAAAAAATATCTCAGTATTTACTTAAAGAAAATATTGTTGTAATATGTCTTTGTTCATTACACCAAGCACCACTCTATGTATCAATCTTGTTGAAAAAGGAACACCTCAAATATCAAACTTTAACTTATATGTAAACTATTCAGAACCATATATGTATAAATAGAAATTTTGAAGCGTGATGGTATGTGAATGCAATCTAGAGGTGCAACAAATCAATGACTATCGATTTTTGCTAGGTATTACCATAGTTTGCTTCACTGTGATCCAAGCCCTCAACCTCATCCTGCCATTTTCATTCCCCTTGTTCACACAATGCACACATCATATTTATACCCGTAGACTAACTCCAAATCCAATCATAAACATAACTCTTTCTTTGTAGAAAATTCGTGAATAATATGACACTTATTCACAGAGATTATCCTGATTATACACTATTTGCGGAATCATGCATAATACATAACCTCCTCTACGTTGATCATCAATTTGTAGTATTAAAGAAACAATCACATGTGCACATAGAAGCACCAATCACACATATCAACACAGTATTTCGCTAGGGAAAGCATCTCACTAAAAACCCCAAACTATCTGTATATTATATTGATTGAGAACATGTAACAATACATAGTACAATACTCCTCACAAGTAATCAATACTATCTCCACCTGTTACACACACACTAGTTCAGATCTGAATCAATCACTGGCTCAAATCTCCTCCGTTGCTTGCCTGCCTCCACTGCACAATCCTGCATGAGAATAGATGAGAATGACACCAAATGTGTGATCCAAATTCGTATTCCCTTTGGTTATACCATGCAATCCTCATTGGCATTACTCAATCCATGCATGTGCAAATCACATGCACAACTATAGTCACAACTGACAGCTGTCTTGCCCTTTCACTCACCTCTAACACTTGTCTCCACTGAACTGTCCATGCACTGAGTTAACTGATGTATTCTTCAGTTGCTTTATGAGTTAATGATTAGTGAATTAATTAATAACTAATTCACACCACTCATCATTAGTCTATTTGCCAGTTAGACTAACTACAACTAGTTCAACTAAGTCAAACTGAACACAACTCCATCAACTCCTCAATCAACTCCACCAAACTCAATCACTTGAGTTCTAACTGAAGTCCTCCATGCAATAGCTCAAGTAACCCATAAGAAAAGCGTATTTCCTTCTTACAGTTGCATGTGCCACATATGTAGCTCGAACTGAAGTGCTGCAAGAGGATAAAATAATGTTTATAGTCCAAATATTATTAAGAGCTAATAATATTCTATTGTTCTATATTTAGACTGGCAGTCTAAAAATAGACTCCGCCCATATGTCTAAAAATAGAGGTCCATCTATTTTTACCAACATGACCAATCATCCATAAATAGCATCCTGCAACTCATAGACCATGATCCATATGTCTAAAAATAGACATAGTGTAAAAATAGACTTTGCGCCAAAAATAGCCTGCGGGACCACTTAGTGAAGGTGACTTCTTTTCACTAAGCTCCATCATCTTGTTGCATTCTCAACATTCTTCTCAAATGCCACAATTCCAAATCCCCGACGAGTTGACCATGTCATCTATTGAAAATGCAATAAGAAATTTCTAAATTAATTTTGTCCTTGAATTAAATTAGGAATAAAATTGTAATTCCAAATCACAAGACAACGTGTACGAGTTAACTAAGTTAAATTTATTTAGTTGGCTCAGTTAATTCGAGTTGAGGGTCTAATTTGAGTCATGTAGAGTGTCTCCTACTTTATAGGAGACCTGGTTGAGTTTATTTTGAGTTGTAATTAATTAACTCAATATAATTGAGTTAAACCCAATTAAACTAGTTTCAGATGGAGGAACTAGTAGGAGGTCTAACACTGGGGTGTTGCTTCATGTGTTCAACCAGTTAAATGATAATTCAATCATAAATAACTCATTCATGTTAAATCTAAGAGTTATCTAGTTTAGATTGGAGTTCAAGGGCATTGTACTATCAGTTGTATAATTATCTAAATTGTAAAAATGGTGCATGCAGTCATAGGAAGAGTATAAAGGCACTGTGCAATCCAATGGAGGAAAATTCCTATTAAATAAGGGCCTAATTCCTCATTGAACAATGCAAGGAAGTAAGAGCTTGGAAGGCTAGGAAATTGGCTAAGTGTTGGCCAAATTCAGTCTATGAAGTTGTGAGACAGATAGGGATAGTGCAGAGGTAGCTCGAACTTGAGAAAAGCATTGTAATCTTCTCATATTTTCTGACTAATGCAATATACAAATAGCAAGGGTTTTTAGCTGTGGCTTTCACCAGGAAATCATTGTGTAATTTGTTTATTGTATTATTTCTCTTGTATGCGTCGTTATTTCTCGATCAATTAATTGTTTTTGTTGATGATTAGAGTAGATTCAAGTCTTTTGTTTAAAAAAAATACATAAGCAGTTTGAATATATAAGGAATTTCTACATGGTATCAGAGGTGGAATCACTACAGAGCAAGATACACATTAGAATTTGTCCTTGAAGTCCTCATGAATAGTAGTCATTGAATAACTAATGAGTTGTTAGGATGCAGAGTTATGGAGTCCTCGTTCAACGCAGATCTAAAAGACGCTATGCAGAGACTTCTTAATGGAGTTACAAGAATGCTAGTGGGAAGATCAGTGAGCCAATGTTCAGTGACATAAAAAATAGTTGTGATCATTGATATTGGCAGATGGAGGGGCAGAGAGATTTCCCACAAGGAGATAGAGACTTAGAGAGAGTCTAGTTTCAGAGGGGGCATCCCTATGGAAGTTAGTACTTTAGGATCTTGGGAGATTAGACTCATTATTACAGTAGTTGTAGCAACAAAGCAGTAGCAACAACAGTATGAGTAGATCAAAATTCGCCATGCGTGCAACTATATCTCCAAGAGTGAGGTGGGGTAATATGAAACCTTAGTCCAAGAGTTTTAGAAATTGGGTAGGGTCCATGGATATTTTTTTGTCTCGTGGATCATTACCTTTCTACAGCGGCTCACAATATTCAGTAGTAGGAGGATCAATGTCATTCAGAAACTGAGTGCAAAGCAGATGAAGGCAGAGCAAGAGACTTGGTAGCGAAGTCAACAACAGCACAATTTTCCTAGTAGATAGTTGTAGATTATTTTAGTGATTATTTTTATTCTCAGTTGCAGATGTTGTAGTAGCAGCAACAACAATGAGAGGTGTTGCATTCAGTACATTCCAAAGTTGTTGGATCGGGGTAGATGTGAATCCCTTTCTTGATGAGGGGGAAGTGTCGAAAATGCAACAAGAAATTCCTAAATTAATTTTGTACTTGAATTAAATTAGGAATAAAATTGTAATTCCACATCACAAGAAAACTTGTATGAGTTAACTAAGTTAATTTGACTTAGTTGGCTCAGTTAATTCGATTTGAGGGTCTAACTTAAGTCATGTAGATTGTCTCCTACTTTATAGAAGCCTTGGTTGAGTTTATTTTGAGTTGTAATTAATTAATTCAGTCCATCTGAGTTAAAGTCAGTTAAACACTTTCCAATTCATGGAGGAACTAATAGAAGGCCTAACAGTGGGGTGTTGCTTCATGTGTTCAACCAGTTAACTGATAATTCAGTCATAAATAACTCATGCATGTCAGATCTAAGAGTTACCTAGTTGAGATTAGATTTCAAGGGCAGTGTACTATCCACTGTATAATTATCTGAATTGTACAGATGGTGCATGCAGTCAGAGGAAGAGCCTAAAGGAACTGCACAATCCAATGGAGGAAAATTCCTATTAAATAAGTGCCTAATTCCTCATTGAAAAATGCAAGGGACTAGGAGCTTGGAAGGTTAGGAAATTGGATAAGTGTTAGCCAGAGTCAGTCTAGGAAGATGTGAAACATATAGAGATAGTGCAGAGGTTGCTCGGCTTGAGAAAAGCATTGTAATCTTCTCATATTTCCTGACTAATGCAATATACAAATAGTAGGGGTTCTTAGCCGTGGCTTTCCCTAGTGAATCATTGTGTAAAGTGTTGATTGAATTCTTTCTCTTCTATGCTTCGTGATTTATCGATCGATTAATTGTTTTCGCTGGTGAGTAAAGTAGATTCAAGTATTTTGTATTAGAAAATTACATAAGAAGTTTGAATCTACAAGGAATTTCTACATCATCCAAATTGAAGTAGAGAAGCATATTGAAAGTGGTTTTCGTCTAAGAATCATGTAAATTCATGCTATGAAAATTGTATGGAGTCAATCTCGTCCTGAAAATGAAAACAAGAGGCATGCCCCAAAAGAGGAAGAAGATTATAGAAAAATAGTGAGAAGAGTAAGCAAGGAGAAACAGGCCAAGGGCTTCAGCTCGAGTAAGGTTTTCAATTTCGATATGAGCGTGAAATCTCAAACCAGACATGCATTTGGTGGTAGATGAGCTCTGTGTGGGTCTCTTTCATTACAATCAAAGGCTTCGAGGTATGCCCAAATGGATATGTGCTCTCATGACAGTGTTTAAAAGCGCTTTTTTTAATTTTAAGAAGATGTGAGAGAGTCGTACTCTCAATATCTCCCCACAAGTGATACTGGGAAGTTTACGCCTTCCCCGTCAAACATCTCAGTTTCCCCACTAGACTCTCTTGAGAAAAGTGTAGTGTTTATAGTGTAAAAATAAGGGAGAGGTCGTTGGCAAGGAAAACTAAAAAACACCATTGTAATGCATCATCTAGCACCAATAATGGGCTCAAGACTATGTAAGTGCTAACAAAAGGATAGGGAAATAGAACTTCAATGGGAAGACCTAAGAGATGGCGGGACTAATCATATGACAGTGATTGTAGAAGAGTAACTAAGCCAGAAATAAAAAATTAAAAAACAAAAAAAAAGTGCCTAAATTTGGGCATGTGGCTCTAATACCATGTCAGGCCAAGGAATAGCTCCCAAGTGTTGATTTGCATTAATGTAAACATGATTTTATAACATGAGTAGGTGTGAACTTTGGGATTCATATTCCAAGGTCACTTCCTATTCTAACTCTTCTATTTTCCTTAGTTTACATAATTACAATGTTCCTACCCAATCCCTAAGGATTAGGTGATTTGTATGTTTAAACTTGAAGATTTTAAACAATTTGCAAGTTAAATTTATGTGTTTTGGGTAGAGGATCAACTTACTAAACACATAATCAAGTAAATTTTAACCACAATTTATAGCCAAATAGAGACAAAATAAGCATATCTAAATCACATAACACAAAGCATGATAAAGGAGTTCACCCCTCTCCTGGGCTACATCTCCTAGTCCAACTTCCAATTCAGGGTCTCTTTCATTAAAAATTCTCAAAAGTGTGTTTACATTCTTTACAAAGATCAAATAGAAGAACTGATGTCTCCAATAGGTCCAGCCCTGTCAAAAATCCTCATTTTGGTTCTTTCTACACCTGATTCCGCCAAAAACTGAATAAGTTATGACTGTTTCTTCATTTCTCCATTTTTTCTGACTAGTGATCCTATAATTTGCCCCAAACTTGGCTTGAGCACCCCAAATGCAGAAACAACGTGAAAACCTGGCCTACATTCCCGCTCAGTGGGTGAAATTGTAAGACCGGTAACTCTTCCATTAAGCCCCCAATTCTCAATTTTGTGGTTATGTGATGCCATGCGACCATGTTGGGTGCCGAAGATACTCTGTTGAGGGCTAACGGATCTTTGTGCCCCTTTTCCCTCAGTTGGTGGTCATATGACCTGAGGTTGGCCCCTCATTTTCTCTTCCACGCCTGTGGTTATATGGCACCATGTGCCTTGGGGCTAGCCCCCTTAACTCCCACTCGGTTAGGCATTGGTTTTGTGTGTGTTAATTGCTTGGGGTTGTGGCCGTGGGCTGGGCTAAGGCCTAGCCCCTTGGCCCCCTGCCTGCGTTCCCGCAGCGCTGGGGTGGCCAGGGACTAGGGTTTAGCTCGACCCTCTCCCCCCAAATGGCGCGTTACAGAAACTTAAAAAAAATTGTTACCATTGTAATCAAGAAACATGTGTGGCGCAGTGGTATGAGCATGTGGTGTTTGATGCTAGGTTGCGGTTTTGAATCCCGTGGAGGCAGTTTGGCCTCATAAAATTTTTTTAAACCAACCTCTAGAGGTGATGTGGCAACCCTCAGTTGGCCGATGTGGCCCTCCACTATTGGCCCATATACATAGTTAGCTTAAAAACCAATAAAATATTTGTACCAATCACAATGAGACAAATGGAAAAAACCCATTGGCCAATAAAATTTGAATTTTGAGCACTAATTTTATCCATCGGATAACTTCTCCCCATTGGAAGCTTTTGGACCTCCAAAATCTCTTTATCAATGAACAATTAGATGAGGGTGCAACTCCCTCACCCTTCCAGTCTCAATCCACTAAACTTTGCTTGAATTTATCGCTTTGAGATTTTCATGAAAGTACATCACTTTCCTTGATTTTGGAGTCTTGGACTTTCTGTCAATGATTACATCTTTATGCAATTTTTCAAGATATGTAGAACAAAAAACTTCTCTTGAAGGAATATGAGCATTCGCTCATCGATATTCAATCAATGGAAACTTAAGCAATTTCAAGTTCTTTTCACCTTGAATATTGTTGTCATGGCGATGCTTAGCATGTCTAGCCTTGCACTTAGCTTGACTCTTTATCAAATGTGATCGCCATCGCCATGCACCATCCTTCTTCAAAGCCAAAACATTATGAAACCCACAAGAAGATGTTTTGGTACCAATTTCCTCTTTGTCAAATAGTCTTTTCATTTTCTTTTTGACCTCTGCATGCTTTAACACTGACATCTTGTTCACACCACTATTCAACTATGATGCATCCTACTGCAAATTCACTTCATTTTGTTTACCTATTTTAGGAGGAAATTTGTTAGACTCCTGAAACATCTTATCACATGAATTAGAAGCCTCAATGAAATCAGATTTCAAACTTGATTCATATCCTTGAAAGGCATTAGGTTCCTCAATATCTTTGTTCTTGAACATTAGCAATGCAAAAATTTGACTGGCATTGAATATTCTCTTCATTTGTCCCGCATTTACAAAAGATGCATTCAACTTCTTGTTGTGTGCTCTAACAATGTACTCAATGCCATTCTTGAAAAAATGATATTTTTTTCTCATTTCTATGAAAAAATAGCTCTCATATCATAAATATATGGACTTCCCAAAACAATACCACATATATATCAAGTGGAACTACATTAAGTTCAACCTCATCGAGAAAGGTTGCAGTGATTGTTAATCTAAGTATGCATTTCCTTGTCACCTCCAATTTTGCATTCTCACATACCCAACCTAAAGGATATATGGACTTCCTAAAACAATACCACATATATATCAAGTGGAACTACATTAAGTTCAACCTCATCGAGAAAGGTTGCAGTGATTGTTAATCTAAGTATGCATTTCCTTGTCACCTCCAATTTTGCATTCTCACATACCCAACCTAAAGGATATATGGACTTCCTAAAACAATACCACATATATATCAAGTGGAACTACATTAAGTTCAACCTCATCGAGAAAGGTTGCAGTGATTGTTAATCTAAGTATGCATTTCCTTGTCACCTCCAATTTTGCATTCTCACATACCCAACCTAAAGGATATATGGACTTCCTAAAACAATACCACATATATATCAAGTGGAACTACATTAAGTTCAACCTCATCGAGAAAGGTTGCAGTGATTGTTAATCTAAGTATGCATTTCCTTGTCACCTCCAATTTTGCATTCTCACATACCCAACCTAAAGGATATGGTTTAGGATGAGGAATGGTTTCTAAATTCAACTTCTCGACAACGTCTTATGAGATAAGATTTGCTTGTGAACCACTATCAAATAGTGTGTCTATCTTGATATGTTTTGAAATGACTCTAATGTGCAAAATCTCTATAATTGTTTTTTCATCTTGAGTTTCATAGAGACAATTTGAAGAGCTAGTACTTGCAATGTCCTTACCTTTCAAACCCATGGTTGTGATATTTGTTTGATCTCCAGAATTAGAACCTAAACCTTGTTGTGTAGTTGTATTTGTCTTCTCTTTCTCCTTGTTTTTTAATTTTTGGGGTCTCATTTCTGGATGAAGTTCCCATCATTGATCTTCATCATGGCCCTCTTTGGAATAGTGTTTACAAGTAAGTTTTTCTTTCTCCATCTTGATGGTAGCATTCTTATTTCCTTTTCCTTTAAACTTACCCTTGCATTTTTCTCCAGACTCAAAGGAACTCTCACTAGTTTCTTCATAAAAATATTTCCATCTTGCCTTAAATTAGTTGTCTTTACACAAACTTCATCTAGTTTTATATGGAAATGACAAAGAAACTATCCAAGATTTGAAGACCCAATTGTCCTCCAAATTCGACATGAAAGATCTTGGTGTTGCAAACTATATTTTGGGTGTGGAAATTAAAAGAAATCAGGAAAAAAGGAAGGTCTAGTTAAACCAGAGGAAGTATGTCGAGACAATACTGCAGAGTTTTAATATACAGGATAGTAAACCGATGAAGGTTCTTATTCCTATAGGTGTAAAATTATCTGTTGAACAATGTCCCAAGACACAAGACGAGGAAGAGGATTGTCCCATGTTCCATATGCAAGTGCAATCAGTAGCCTGATATATGCGATGGTATGTACTATACCATACATTGCACATGCAGTGGGAGTATTGAGAAGGTTTATGTCAAAACCAAGGAAGGAGCATTGGACAACAGTGAAGCAGTTTTTCAAGTATTTGAGTGGCACTAGTGACTATGGTTTGTGCTACCAAGGAAGACCAAGATTAGACAAAGTTTTGACATCCGCGACTTTGTTGATGCAGACTGGGCTAGAGATATGGATTAGAGAAGATCTACAAGTGGGTATGTGTTTAACATATTTAGAGGTGCAGTCAGTTGGATGAGTAAGAGACAATTTGTAGTGGCACTTTCAACTACAGAGGCAGAATACATGGTAGCCACTCATGCAAGCAAGGAAGCAGTTTGGTTGCAGAGATTGTGTTCAAGTATGGGGTTAGTACAACAAGCTATAAGCATAGACTGTGACACCCAAAGTGAAATTTTCTTGGCAAAGAACGCTACTTATCATTCAAATACAAATAGCATTGATGTCTAGTATCACTTTGTGAGGGATATGGTAGAAGAGAAAAGGTGTTGTTGGTAAAGGTGGACACTTTGAAGAATACTGCAGATGCATTGACAAAATTTGTGAGCTTTGAGAAGTTCTCTTGGTGTAGAGAAACAAGGGGCGCTGCAGGGTTGGATCAATGACTAAGCTCTCATGTGGCCCCCTGTGGAAAGAAAACAACAAGTGGGAGAACGTTGGGTTGTGTTATATTCTTTCCACGACTAGCTCGAGTAGTCAAACCCTATATTAGGTGGGCAGACCTACCTATGGTTTTATGCATGGATTTTGCACATGGTTTTGGGCGCGATGGTTTTTGGTCCATGGTATTTTGTAAATCTGATCAAGGGAACTACGGTTATGTTCTAATCCAGAGTTAAGGGATTGAGGTTTATGGATACTTCGGCATGTATATATGTGTAGTGTCACATTGAAAGGAACATAATGAAAAATCAGTCTGGTAGTCCCTATTTTGGGATCCAAGGGAAAATCTCTATGTATATTTATTTTATGTGTTATGCTCTCGCCATTGTTTATTTTTTGTTTTTAGAATTCGTATGCAGGTAATTTCTATATGGGGTTAAAACCTACATTTGGTATCAGAGTTGTTTTGCCGGGGACGGCTTTGTTGCTAAGGGGTTTTGCTCGGGACTATGGTAGACCCTATTCAATGGGAGATCTGTGGGCTCGATTCTTGTGGTGAAAGAAGATGGCAAGCAGTCTAAAGATAGAGATCGAGAAATTTAATGGTCAGAGTTTTGAGTTGTGGAAACTCAAGATGGAGGATCTGTTGGTCGATAAAGATCAGTGGATCGCAATAGATCCAGGTACTAAACCAACGACGGTTTTCGATGAAGAATGGAAGAAGTTGGATCAGAAGGCAAAAAGCACAATATGGTTATGTGACTCAGATTCAGTATTGTTGAATGTATCAGGGGGAGCTATGGTGAAAGCTTTGTGGGACAAGTTAGGGGCTTTGTACCAATCTGTCTCTGGTGAATAAATTGTTCCTACAGAAAAAGTTGTATAACTTGAGGATGAAAGATGGAGACTCGAAGATAGAGCATCTAAACACGTTTAATATTGTGGTAATTCAATTATTATCTGTTGATATTAAAAATTCAAATGAAGATAAGTGCATCAATTTCTTGTGTTCTCTACCAGATTCGTGGGATAGTTTGGTTGTTCCAATAGGCAATAATGCAACTTCCTTGCAATTTGATGAAATAGTCTCGTCTGTGCTAAGGGAGGAGATGCAACGGAAAAATATGGAGAGCCAGAATGGTGATGCTTTGTATGTACGAGGACGGTCCCAGAACAAAAACAAAAATAAGTCCTCGAGTGGGAGATCTAAATCTAGAGGGAGATCTAAATAAAAACTTGTAAAGGTGTGCTGGAAATGTAAAAAGGAAGGACACTACAAAAGGGACTGTAAAGCTAAAGCTCCTGAGAAAGGAATGGGATCTGATGATGATCCTTTTGCAGAGACGAAAACCACCTTAGATGAAGGTGGGGATGTGTACTTGGATTCTTCCTCAAGTACACATGTAGATCATGAGGCATGGTTAATTGACTCAGGTGCATCCTTTCACATCACTCCCCATAGAGAGTGGTTTTGCGAGTATGAGAAATATGATGGTAGTGATGTATTCTTAGGGGATGACAGGAAAGCTAGAATCATTGCTCGTGTAAAATTCAAGTTGAAATTGCAAGGTGGAAGGATTAGAACACTTTCGGGTGTTTTTCATATTCCTGCATTGGCCAGAAATCTGATTTCTATAAGAAAGTTGGATGATGCAGGTGTAAAAACAATGTTTGAGAAAGATACCTGCAAGATGGTTCGGGGAGCACCAGTATTGATGCGGGAAGTTTGGATTGGAACTATATACAAGTTGCAAGGTAGCACTGTTATTTATGGGTGCAATAGTTCTGTGGTTCCTGAAAGTGGAAGAGGAAATCTAGTCATCTCTAGAGAAAAGACCATGTTATGGCATCAAAGGCTTGGACATATTAGAGAGAAGGGCCTTCAGATACTTCATGGTAAAGGTATGGTAGAAGGTATGTCTAATAGCTCTCTGGATTTTGATTTATGTGAAAATTGTGTATATGGGGAAAAGAATCGGGTGAGTTTCCCCTTTGGTGGTAAGAGGTGAAGCAAATATTAGAGCTTGTGCATAGTGATGTGTTTGGACCTGTGTCGGTTCCATCACTGGGTAAGTTTGTGTACTATGTATAATTTATATATGACTTATCAAGGAATACATGGATATATTTCCTCAAGAATAAATCTGAAGTCTTTCACAGGTTTAAAGAATTTAAGGCTCTCATGGAAAACCAAACAGAGAACAAGATAAAGGCGTTGAGGACAGAAAACGGTGGAGAGTTTTGCAAGAAGGAATTTGAAGAATTCTATAAGAAGTGTGGTATAGCATAGCAGAAGACTACTCCATACACACTTGAGAAAAATGGAGTTGCAGAAATAATGAACAAGACGTTGATGGAAAAGGCAAGAAGCATGTTCAATGATGTCGGTTTCGGTCAGGAATTTTGGGCAGAGGCGGTGGAGACTACATGCTACCTGGTCAATAAATCACCTTCATCAACATTGGAGGATAAAACTCCACAAGAGGCATGGACTAGTAATAAACTCTCTCTTTCACATCTGAGGGTATTTCGATGTGATGCATATGTACATGTTCCAAAGGAGAAAAGAACAATGTTGGATAGTAAACCTGAAATGTGCATCTTTATTGGGAATAAGGATGGTTTAAAAGGTTATAAGCTTTGGAACTCAGTAACAAGGAAGGTTGTGTATAGCTGAGATGTGGCGTTTAGAGAGGTGAAATATTTTACTAAACATGAATTCCTACCAAAGGAACCTAAGAAGATAGAGTTTGAGCTAAAGGAGGAAGAATCAGACTCTACAGCAGAAGAGGAATCAGAAGATGAAGAGCCACAAACTTCGGTTGTGAGAAGATCGGTTCGAGAAAGA
>APFE030510194.1:5664-18128 GCA_000404065.3 Pinus taeda
TCTCCCTCTCCCTCTCCCACTCTCTTCCCCTCCTGCTATCCCTCTTCCACTCTCTCTCCATCTCCCCATCTCACTCTCTCTGTCCCTCTCCCCCTCACCCTTGTCTATTCCCTCCCCATCTCCCTCCACCTATCCATCTGACCTCCCCCTCTCCCCCTCTGCCCCAATCTCCCACCCTTCTCTCCCTCCATCACTCTGCTACTAACCCTCCTTATCCCCGCCTCCATCTCTCTCTATCTCCTCACTCTCTCCTCTCCACTCCCCTCCTCTCTCTCCTCTTTCTCCCTCTACTACCACACCCCCACTCCCTCTCTTGCTCCCTCCCCCCTCTCTCTCACGCTCCTTACTCTCATTATCTCCCTCGCTCTCATTATCACCATCATATCATCAAACAACCTAATTTAGTATGTCATTTAACAAACAAAAACATAATCATGGGTATGTTAATCATACATTTAAGATATATAATCCATATTATGTATTAAACGAAAAGATTTTATGAATTGGAAATGAATAATTATTATATTATTTAAGAAACATAATCAATATATGATCTAATAAATAATAAAACAATACATACACAATTTTATACAAATTGAACTTGTAAAAAATATCTACACATATTATCTAATTAGCAAAAACAAAACCATCATATCACATAAACAGTCAAAAAATGTTTTCAGTTAAAAATATATATTTTTTAAGCCTCTTTTTAGATTTAAATAAATAAACACATACATTTTGCATGTCTTATAAGAATAAAGAAATTCTACTCATAAATAAATTATTTTATATCATCCAATTTTCAAAAAATAAATAATTTAATATAATTTAATATTGAATAAGTTAAATATTTACTTAACCCTAATGGAAATCTTCCCTAAAAATATAAGTGAAGTAAAAACTAGGCTATTGAAAATCTTATGGAAGAAGAGGCATTGGATCTTTTTAAGAAAGCAGTGGATGAGGATAACCGAGAGGCAACTACTTAGTAATCACTTGAAGAAGATAGTCAAGATATGTGGAGGAGTCCAAAAAATTCATGCCAACTTCTACTTTCCCAAACATCTAAATTTATCGAATTTTTAAAAATACAAATATTTCGTTAATTGTAATATTTAAGAAAAAAAACTTTAATAAACAAAAGATTAAAATTACGTGAATGCTAATATTTAATAAATCTAAAATCACAACCTAATTTAAACAACAAATTTCATACTTCTATTTAGATAGATATAGATATCTCAATAATAAATTGTAAACTTAAAATAATAAACTATACATATATATATTATATATATATATATAATTATATAT
Organism: Pinus taeda; assembly: GCA_000404065.3. NCBI lineage: Eukaryota > Viridiplantae > Streptophyta > Pinopsida > Pinales > Pinaceae > Pinus > Pinus taeda. The sequence goes on from APFE030510194.1 coordinate 6,982, forward strand.
ATATTATATATATATATATATATAGATAGATAGATAGATAACACTGAATTAATAATTTCCCTATAGCTTAAACTAAATTTCTTAGCTGCATAATTTTCATACAAAGTTTAATACACATTACACTCTATGACATAGATAAAATAAACAAAAAACATATTTTAGAATAAAATTTCTTTTAAATAAATCATTAAAATAGAACAGTGACCAAATAAATAAAAGAGATCAATAATTATCTAATAAATTCATAAATTGAAACCCCTTAATAATCAACTGCATTGGTTCTATATGCATGCAACTTAACTTACATGTGCTAGACAATAAATATATATAGTTTCAAAATCCCATTTATATTTCGTTGGATTTTCAGTGTTTTATATCAGGTTTTAATTTCGTTTTCTAGTTTTTATCTCTTAGCAAAGCAGTCGATAGAGGCTTGGATCCCCGCCCTTTGTTTCTGGAGGATTGGATTGTAAATATGCCAAACTGCTCAGGATGAAAGGATTTTTTAAATTTCCCACTACAAGATTTCCACGAAGAATACTCAAACACAAGATTTGACAAAGAGGACTTAAACAATGAGAAGGTTTCCCCAGATGTTGAGGGAGAAGGAGCTAGCGAGGCTTTATGACAAAGAACATTGCAATAACATTAAAGGAATTGCTTATCAAAACTAAGAAAAAATTCCAATAATAACATTAGATTATTAATAAGTAATTAATTCCATTAAAGACCAAGAAAAAATATAGAAGATGGAAAGAAAACAAAAAAATTAAGAGGAATTAATGGGATTACTGTATAATAATTAAGATTAAAGTACGAGGGACCAAGAACAAAATTAGAAAAAGGAAAGAAAACAAAAAAACTAAGAGGAATTAATGGGATTGATGAATAACAATTAAGATTAAAGGACAAGTAGATAAGAGATTAATGAGATATGGAGCAATAACAATAGAGGATAAATATTTGAAAAGATTGGGCCACACATGTAGTGAAGGAGGAATTAAAAACATTGGGCTACACAGGTAGTGAAGGAGGAAATGTAATAGGAAGAAAATACATGAAAATTGGAAATTTTGCTCTAATCTCTGCTACCAAAATGAGAGAATAAGTCATGAATATAATTTTGAATATAAAATAAATAGAAGAAACATACCGTTCAATCATGGTTGTAACCAATATCACTATTAATGCTCTCTCATGTATACTTCCATCCATCCCTCGGTCAACTTTCATTCATTCATGACGTTGACTTTCACTCATTCATTCAATGATCTTCTTGGTTGACTTTAGATTTAAATAACATTCGTTCTGACAAAACAGAAGGACAGAGCCACGGGTATATGAAAAAAGCAAACAATGCAAAAGACAATGAAAGAAGAAATCATTGAAAAAGACAATGAAAATGAAGAGAGATAGAGGATATAAGTGTGTATTTCACGTGCCTTCAGAGCCACGGGTATATGAAAGAAGCAAACAATGCAAAAGACAATGAAAGAAGAAATCATTGAAAAAGACAATGAAAATGAAGAGAGATAGAGGATATAAGTGTGTATTTCACGTGCCTTTGCTACCCATTAGAGTGTTTATTTACTAGAGATATCGACTCCATGCATCCTTGGGTCGACTTCCATTCATTCATTCTCTGATCTTCTTAGTCGAATTCAGATTTAAATAACATTCGTTGTGACAAAATAGAAGGATAGATCCACAAGAATAGAGTCATAGACAAGAAGCACTTTCACTTGAAATACAATCAAATATCCTACATAAGACGACGAGGCATTTTATTGCAAATGCAAATGATGAAACATCTAGGCTCTTCTCCATGAAATGCTACATGGTACATACACACAACACAAACACAATTTAGACAAAAACCGAGGAACCAATAGAGAGTTAAAGGAGTGGATGCCAGGGCATCCCTCATGTATTTCATAAAAGCTGTGATCCATTAAAGGAGAGGATCAACATTTAAAATGAAAATCCTGAGATGCATTTCTTGAAATTCTATTGAGATTCTTTTCAAGAAGTCATCTATCAACGTAGGGGAAAAATTGGAAACCATGTCATTTATCCACGTCGGCGCAAAATTGGAATGCTCAGCCTTCAAATTGAATTTAAATTCAAGACGGAATTTTTGATAGTTGGTAACATAATCCTGGCACATGCCCTTTCTGTCTTCTACTTTTGTTGTCCACCCATTCAATATAATTGACAGTGTTGATTTCTTTACCTTCAATAACAACTTCATCTATTTCCAGGCCATCCCTAGTGTATTTCAAAAGAGTTGTGATCCTTAAAGGAGTGGATCAACGTATATAACGAAAAAGCATGAGATGCTTTTCTTGAAATTCTCGTGCAAAGTGGCTGGGTAAAACATTGATATTATTTTCAAGAGAGTGGATCAACGTATATAATGAAAAAGCGCGAGATACTTTTCATGAAATTCTCGTGCAAAGCAGTTGGGTAAAACATTGAGATTCTTTTCAAGAAATTCTCTTCAAATTTAGTGCAAATTTGGAATGTGATTGAATTTATTTGATATTTGGTAAATGCTAAATAGTAAATAATACGTATTTTATGAAATAATCTTGGCACATGCTTTTTCTGGTCCTATGCTTTTGGAATCTGGTTCAATTTCAATTTGAATTTAAGGTGGAATTTTTGATACTTCATAAATACATTATTTTATTTAAGAATTTTGAGGAGAGTGAACTTGGAATGTGTGAGGCCTAAGTGGAGATCTTTCATCTCCACATATGCACAACTACTCTTAGTTCACTAATGATGAATCTCAAGGACCTAGCCTACATTGTGACAGGATATCTTTCATCTCCACGGATGCACAACTACTATCAATTCAAGATATCTTTCATCTCCACAGATGCACAACTACTATCAATTCACTAATGAGGGACCTTAGGGACCTAGTTTACATCGTGATAGGCTACATGTGTGATTCACTAGTGCTAGAAAAAAATCATAGTGTATTCATATTCTAGGAGGCCCGTACAATTGTACAGAATTTGAGTAAACCTGTTTCTTCAATATAACTTCAATATAATACGAAGTCAAATTGCAAATAATTTCAGTAGAAACTTTTCACAACTATAATATTAAGTGGGATTTACAAGAAACAAAACCTAGTAAGCCTACAAAGTTGTGCATAAATTGAGTGGAAAATAGTTATTTCAACATAATATTGAGTAGCATTTACAAGACATAGGAACAAGTAATTTGTATTCATATTCTCTAGCTGCAACTGTATAGGGGCAAGAACTATATTAATTTGTTTTTGTCACTTATAATATGTATGATTCAATTCTATTGGAAATAGAAACAACTATAAGTTATTCTATTGAAATTATAACATAGATTAGTTAAATTGTAACATGTGAAAGCTTGTAGAAACATTTAAAATTATTTTTTTCTCTTTGGAATTTGATGAGATATCCAATGTAGTTAATTAAGATAAAATGAGAGGTACGTTTTTGGACAACAGGCAAGCATATTGACTAGATCATGAAATAAGATCATGTAAGACATTTTATGATTAATTTAAGAATGTTTAGTTTTTTCTCATGGTAAAAAATAAAAAATAAAAAATCTTGTATAGTTTCAAGAATTATGTTTCCATTTCTTCAGTTCTATACATTTTATAATGATGTTGCTTATTAATTAGGTGAAGAAAGTATTACTATAATACAACATCTAATGGTTATAATATGTGTCATGATACATTCAAATAAGCCAACATTATATGAAACACATTTATTAATGTAGTTATGTGAGTTAACTAATATAAGTTAAAATTTGTAAGTATTGATAAGAGTAAACCATTAATATCATTATTCATAGTTAGAATTAATGGTAGTTATCATCATGAATTACATGAGATAGCGAAAAAAAATTATAGTGTAATTAAATTATTTTAGGAAAATTATTTTAAATTTAGATTATTAGAAATATATTAAAATATATTTCTTTATTAATAAATCAAATTTCTAAATATATATAATTGTAACAGGGTCCATGGTATGGGGGCTCTACAACACTTTTTGTCACCCCTCTGGTTCCCAAATTTCGAATGCCAATAGAATGGAAGTATCTAGAATGTTTGTTTGGGTTATATTGCATAATCCACCCCTACTTTGGTAGACCATAAAGTGTTAGTATCCATTGGGAACATATTAGGGCGATACATAAAGACATATATATAAATATTTTAGGAACAAATATACACAATCGCCAAAATTTGTTTGGAGGTGGACCTCAACAAAGGATTCCTGGACCCTATATTCTTGACACACAATAAGCAGTACTAAACACAGTTCCTAGATTTTGAGAATAGAACATTTAGATGTTGAATATGACAAAAAATTGGAAATATACAAAATTCATGTCATAATGCCAAGAAAATACCTCAAAGGAAGCAGAAAATAGGAAATAGACTGAAGGGATGGATATTCCCATAGTAGTTGCCTCACGAAGAAGAGGATGATGAAGAATTGGATCCTGCTACCAATGAAGAAGCCTAAAATCCACAAGAAAATGTGTAAAATGGGAGTGTTAATCATGAAGTTTCAAGAACTCTATCACGCACATCGAGGAAAGAGATGATCCCTATAGTAATGGAGATAGGGGGCTTGAAACATCATCATGTATATGAAATTTCCGATTAAGATAATGAAGATCCAAGAATGAATGAAGGGACACAGCTAACACTTGTAAGGACCATTCCTTCCAAGGGAGAATGGATAAAGGTTAAAAAGAATAAATGCAAAAAAGGGTGACCTATTTACCACCATTTTGGAGTTGTATATTTTGTCTCTATGATCACTAGTTTCGATTGGCATGATTGAATGCATTGTCAGCATACACAACATAGAATTTTGTTTTCATTAATAAAATTACTATTTTTCCCTAAGAAAAAAGAATGTATTAATTAAAAATAATTATAAAAGAATATGGTTTTCAAATACACATCGAATAGTATAGTGGTTTTTACAAAAAAAAAAATATTTTTCATTCATGATGTAATCGTCAATTACCAAAATAATTGAAATTTTATTAAATTGAACATGGATGAGTTAATGCAAGCATTCAATTCATTTTAAGTGTATCTCCTTCATTGGGTATTATGCATGTTTAAAATCATCATAGAAGTTATTTGTATCAAGTTTATAGACGATTTGTTTAGTGACCTTCCATATGGTATTTTATTATGAATTTTTTTGTATTATGGAAGTGATGGACATAGAGACACAAAAAAATAAATACATTACATAAAATAAAAGCACAAACATTTAAAATCCTATCATCATGAAAAACCTTTTGTAGCTAATTTATAAATATATATTAATTAAAAATACTTATAGAATAATTTGATTCTCAAAGATGCATTGAATAATGATAATTACAAAAAAAATCCATGGTAATCTACAAAAATAAATGGAATTTTGTTAAACTAAATGCTAATGTGAATGTATATAGTTTAATATACACTCAATTAATCTGAAGTGTAATTCTAAGATATTAAATTTTATGTGTGAAACATGATCACAAATTTTACTTGTATCAATTAAATAGACAATTTGGGCAAAATGACCATCGATACGACATATTCTAACATTTTGGGAAATGACCATCCATATGGCATATTCTAATGAAAGCCTTTCTCGTGTTCTAAAGTTTATATAGAAACAAGAGAATAAACAAACAAACACATATAATACATAAAATAAGAACACAAACATTTAAAATTCTATCATCATAAAGCATAAACATGTAACTAATTATAAAAAATGATAAATTAAAAAACAATGTCCATTGAAGAGTGGTGCTTATGAAAATTCAAATTCTTTCATGATGTTGTGGTCATTTACAGAAGAAATAATATTTTAGTTAATTAAACTACAATTTTAACATTAATACTTTAATATAAAAATTCTACACATTGGAAAAGTAATTATGGTATATGATATTACAAATGTGTAAAAAGTTATACACATACAAACATAAACAAACAATGGAAAAGAAGAGAACAACAAGAAAATACATATCATAAACTACAACCACATACATTAAAAATTCTATGGTTAGATGTTGTTTACTTCCTTGAGTAGGTAATGGCATTCCTTTCATGGTTTTCATAGTGTTTTTGGCAAAAGTAGAATTAGCTTGTTAATTAGGGTTTACTGGGTTTTACTTTACATTGCAGTCTTTCTCCTTTTTGGAGTTAGAATAGAATATGTAGAGTAATCTTTTCTTTAACTTGAGCTCCTATTGATCTCATGCCGACTGACCAAGTGACAACCTACGGTAAGAACTCGTACATGTGCATATAGCATCGATGCTTCCAAGTTTTTCACGAACTACTGGATTGATAAAAGTAAAGTTAGTAGCCAAGAACTTCTAAAATTCTTGCTACAATATTGGCTCTCACTAGGTTTATAACATTTTTTAAAATTCTTTTAATAAACAGTTAAATAAAAATTACAAAACACATTTTAAAATGTTATAAAAAGATTAGGGTTTAGGGTTTAATGTTCACAACTTGGGGTTCAGGATTTAAGCTTTAGGGTTTAGCATTTATGGTTTAGGGTTTATGGTTTGGGGTTTCGTGGTTAGAGTTTAGGGTTTATAAGACTTTAGTAAATGCTTTTAATAAACACTTAAATGAAAGTTTCAAAATACTTTATAAAATGTTATAAAATGATTAGGGTCTAGGGTTCATGGTTCTAGATTTAGGGTTTACAGTTTACGGTTTAGTGTTTAAGATTTGGGGCTTTGGATTCGGTTTTAGGGTTTAGTGTTTAGGGTCTACAACATTTTGGTAAATTATTTTACTAAACACTTGAATAAAAGTTACAAAACAGTTTTTAAAATGCTATAAAATGGTTAGGGTTAGGGTTTATGGTTTAAGGTTTAGGGTTTGGGGTTTAGGGTTTAGGGTTTAGGTGTTGGGGTTTAGGGTTTATGTTTTTGTGTTTAGGGTTTAGGGTTTTTTGTTTATGGTTTAGGGTTTATAACACTTTAATAAATTCTTTTAATAAACACTTAAATAAAAGTTACAAAACGTTTTTAAAAATGTTATAAAATGCCTACTATTTAGGGTTTACTTTATAGGGTTTAGGTTTTAGGGTTTAGGATTTATAAAACTTTATTAACAGCTTCTAATAAACACTTAAAAAAGGTTACAAAACACTTTTTAAAATGTTATTAAATGATTAGGGTTTAGGGTTTAGGTTTTATAACACAATAGTAAATTATTTTAATAAACACTTCAATAAAAGTTACAAATTATTTTTAATAGATCATAAAATGCTTAGTTTTTAGAGTTTGGGGTTTGGGGTTTGGGTTTAAGGTTTAGTGTTTATGGTTTAATGTTTAGGTTTTATAATAGTTTAGTAAATTATTTTAATAATCACTTAAATACAAGTTAAAAAATGCTTGTTAAAATGTTATAAAATGCTTAGGGTTTATTGTTTAGGGCTATAAAACTTCATTAAGTTCTTTCAATAAACACTTAAAAAAGTTAGAAAAATGTATTTTGAAACATTATGAAATTATTAGTGTTTAGGGATAGGGTTTAGGGTTTAGGGTTTGGATTTATAACACTTTCATAAAAAACTTTAATCAGAAGATAAAAAAATTTACAAAATGCTTGTTAAAATGTTAGAAAATGCTTAGGATTTAGGGTTTAGGGTTTATAACACTTTAGTAAATTATTTTAATAAAAACTTTAAAAAAGTAAGAAAACGCTTGTTAAAATATTATAAAATACTTAGGGTTTAGAGTTTAGGCTTTAGGATTTAGGGTTTTGGGTTTAAGATGTTATAAAATGCCTACTATTTAGGATTTAGGGTTTACAACATTTTAGTAAATGCTTTTAATAAAGACTTCAAAAATTTTTACAAAAAGCTTGTTAAAATGTCATTGAATGCTCAGGGTTTAAAATGTTATAAAATGCTTAAGGTTGAGGGTTTAGGATTCACAAGACTTTAGTGTTGCAAAGATAAGAGATGCTAGCTAAAAAATCTAGTTTGCAATAAGATGTGAATGAGAATATTACTTCACATAGGAAATAAATCCTAAATTTGCATGAATATATTGTGAAAGAAATTGAAGGGGAAAATAGGCCCTCCACCATTCCATCCATTTTTCCCTCTCTCTCTCTCTCTCTCACTCTCACTCTCTAAGTCTTTCTCTATCTCAATTGTGTTATCTCTCTCTCTTAGTATCTCTCAATCTCTCATTGTGATTCTTACTATGTGTCTCCCTCACTCCCTCTATGATATTGAATCATTCTCCATCTCTCTCTCTCTGTCAGTATCTCACCGTCTCATTCTTTATCTTACTCTCTCTCTTCCCCCTCTCCCTCTATCTCTTCCCCCCCCCCCCTCTCTCTCTCACTCACTCACTCCACTTCTACTTCTTCCTCCATTCCCCCCTCTCCTTTTCTTCATCTATATCTTCATTTCTTTCTCTCACTTGCTCTCCCTCTCTCCTGACATCTCCCTCTCTCACTGTCTCCCAATATTTCTCTTACTCACTCTCATAAGGTCTCTCTCACACAACCTATCTAAGATTATATCCTTCTCACTCTCTCTCTCTCTCTAAATCTCTTCCTCTCCTTCCCTCCCTCTCCTCTTACTCTCACTCTCATTCTCACTACCTCTCTCTCTCTCTCTCTCTCTCTCTCTCATTGCCTCTCTCCATTTCTTACTCCTCCCTTAATCCCTCTCTCTCTTCTTATCTTTCATCATTTCTCTCATTCTCTCTACCCCTTTCCCTCTCCTCACTCACTCTCTCCCCCCTTCCCTCCCTTGACTCTCTCTCTCTCCCGTAAATATATTTAAGTCCATCAGACTCTCTCTCAATCATCTCTTACCCATTCCCCCCTCTCATTCTCTATCTCTATGTCACCATCACTCCCTCACTCTCTCCCCGCTAATCCTAAAACTTATACCCTAGATCTAATTTTGAAACGTGACTTCACTTCTACTTAGCATTAAGTGAAACTAACTCTTTCAACTAAAATATATGGTGGTAGTATACAACTTTATATACATCATAAACATGGAATCAATTTTAAAATATTAATAAAAGAAGCACAACCCATTGTGTCATTTAAAGTGCAATTTAAAAAATTAGAATAAAAACATACTTTTTATAAAAAAATGCATATATCACTTAACATTAATTAGCATTAAGTGAAACTAATTCTTTCAACATAAATATATGGTGACAATATACCATTTTATATACATTATAAATATGAAATAAATTTTATAATATTAATAAAATAATTACAACTCATTATGCCATTTGAAGTGCATTTTTAAAACCTAAAAATATAAACATAAATTCTAGCAATTTTTTATAAATCATACCTTGTAACATTATATTTTTCATAAAGTAATAATAGCTTGCAATATTTAAATGTATGTTAAATAAATATACACTTTCATATTTAAAAATAAGAAAACTTACATAAAAAATAATAACCAACATAAATTAAATAACAAATTCATATTATCTTACACCAAAAATATATATTTGATCATAAACCTAACTGAATGCAGTTTTATAATAAAAAACAAATAGATGGAATTAAACCAAACTAAATTAATAATGGAAAAACTATTAAATGCGGTAAATATATACATACTCCATTTGTAAAAACAATTTAACAAAGTTAGGGAGGGTATGTGCAATTCGGGTCATAGTGCGAACTCAATTGTCTGGTTTGAGTCTCGCCTGAGGAGAAGATGATGGACGGAACGAGGTTTTTAAGGACGGAAAGCATTGGAGTAATATCTGTTAGTGTTCTGACTAGCAACAATTTGAAATCGCAATTTCTCATCTGAGTATTTCTTCAAACGACTTTTTCGTTCATTCTTGTTGTTATAATAAAGGGTGAGATCAGACCAAAACGAAATGCTTCGCGAAATGCTAAATTAAGGACATTGTAGAAATGAAAGGACTAGGATCTTGATGGATTTCAATAAATGCTGAACTGAAATAAAAAAATGATGCATGAAATATAATAAACATAGATAAAAATGACTTTAAATCAACAAATAAACGAAACGCCACCTAAAAAGATGCGAGCTAAACAACTCCAGAATCTCAATATAATAAAATCAAATAGGGTGAAACAAAACTACACTGAAAATAATATTGTACAAATTGCATTTAGTTTTGTAAAAACAAATAATCTTGAATTTGTAAAAACAATTTGCTTACCTTTGTCTCGATAACACAACAATCTTAGATTAGAACATCATAACATCAGTTTTGGCCGATGAAAAGACGGTGGAAGCAATCGCAATCGTTTGGTAGGGTTTATGAATTCGTTTGCCCGTGTTTTTGAAATGGTAGATTTCTTGAAGGACCAATTTCCGCTCCAGCAACAATACAATTGAAATCGTTTGGCAGGGTTTATGAATTCGCTTGCCCTTGATTTTGAAATGGTAGATTTCTTGAAGAACCAATTTCAGCTCGAGCAACAACGACCTATTGAAACATAGGAAGCCTTCGATTAATGTTGATTTAATTCTCAATTCACAAATAATATTCTATCTCTTAGCGATATAATATTCTATCTCTTGGCAAAATACATTACTATTGATTGAATTCTCAACTCTCAAAGAACATTATATCGCTTGGCCAAATAAACACAGCTGCACAGAATGGATGACAAACTAAAGGTGAAGCCTTGCAGAAGCCTAATAGAAGCCTAATAGAATGGCTTCTTCCCATCTAAACACACACAGATGCATGCGTTAATTCATTAAAATAGATTCATGAAGATCTAAACACACATGCATACGCGCTAAGGCCTTTAAAAATGCGTTAAAACCATACAAGATATTGTAGTGGCTCCGTGATAGTCTACTGTTTCAGAATCCTTCCTTTTTCTCTTCGCTTTTCTGTCATTTTTCTGAGTTTTTTCCTTTCTTGATTTTGTGCTTACAATATATTATAGTGTTTTCGCTTTATTACAAATCCACAGTCATCCGTTTTTTTTGTGCTTTTTTGTTTTTTAATTTTTTTTTGGGACATTTTGTTTTTGCTTTCTTGATTTTATGTTTAGAATCTTTCTCCCGGTTTTTACGGCGCTTTTTAGCTTTATTATAACT
>APFE030510197.1:8999-23343 GCA_000404065.3 Pinus taeda
GAGATTGTCCCTGCATCCCTCAGATCTTAAGGGACTGGTCTCCTCGTTTGCACAATCTGGTGTCGTCAACCTCTGATGATCATGTTGAAAGCACACCATCAACAAGTGAAAGTGAAGTATATGGACAGAAAAGGAATCACAAATTTCCTTGTAAACTCTGTGAAGGTGATCACGCCATCCACCGTTGTCCCTTTCTAGATGAAGCTAAAAGAGTTTTGGATGACCGTCCTGCTTCACCGCTATGGCTCCCTCCTGGATACAAAAAACTCTTGCCAAGTCCACCACTGGTTGAAAATTCGGCTGACACGCCATTGTGGTTGGCTGAAACATCTATCATTGAAAATGAACCCTCTGAATCCATACCAGACGAAAGTCAAAAGGTCGAGGTGGCAGTTGACCTGGTCTTGCCTTCAGAATGCTCATCTTCGAATGATACCGTAACTGAAGAGAAAGAGAATGACACCGTTCAAATTATTTTCGTAAACACAGACTCCAATGAACTTGGGGGCAGTCTACCCGTTCCTTTATCGCAGGAAGGAAGTTCATCAGAGTCATATCTGGCCGTCTATTCGGTCCCACCTCCAAGAAACCTAGTCGTTTCCTTCGACTGGAATCTACTAAGCAGACCCCATATACCAGCTAGTGTACCATATCAAATCATTGTACAAGCTTACATAATGGTCATGGCTGGTACCATCATCGATGAAGGCGCTTTTGTGAGTATCATTTCCTCAACTGCTTGGAAAGCACTTGGTTCGCCATCGCTTTTGCCTGAAATGAGAAATTTGACAGGCTTTGACAAAGGAACCAGTCGACCATTAGGGATCCTTCCAAATGTGCCCATTACTTTGAGAAGGAAAACCATTCACATGAACGTGATGGTAGTCCAAAGACCCCTGGATTATAATCTACTCCTTGGGCATGACTATATTTATTGCATGGGAGCCGTCGTCTCCTCACTCTTTAGAGTAATGTGTTTTCCGCACGAAGGCAGAGTGGTCAAGCTCATAGACCAACTGACATTCCCCGGTTCACACATCGCAAATAGTCAAGTGCCATCCCTAAATGGTCTTTTCACGCAAGTAATGTCTCATCGATCTCTAGTCCGTCCACCTGATGAGCGCGAGTAATTCAGGAGGATATGATGAAAACCTAGGGGGCATGCACTCCGGTTTGTTTTGGCAGGAAAACCTTGGGTATAGAGTAGGTTTCCGCTGAGGATATATGACTAGTCTGACACACTCGTCCTCACAGGAAAATGGGATTAGGCTGGAATAAGATACCTTCGTTAAAGTTATGTGAGTGGAGGCGTCTGTGCCACTCACCTTTGTCTATTTCGGTAGACATTGCCAAGGAAGCATTTTGTCCGCAACGGGGATGGAACTTTCATGGTAACCTGGGAATTTTTCGCTATACTTGGGGGCATGCAAACCTTTCCGCATGTAAGCGAAGAGCGGCCATTTATTTTTTAAATTTGTAGGTCTTCTAACCCTTTAAACTCGTAAGGCTATTCGTTTCCTAGCTTGCATGAAGAAAGGATCCGGGGCAAAGCTTACAAAAGGTGCAAGCCCCATAAAAAATGGCATATTAGATGAGACATCCTTATTATACGAATGACGAGTAGTGTTACCGCAGGGTTCAAGATCATTTAAAATAAACCTGCCACAAGCAGTTTTAACGCAAAATTCAAGCTCGTTAAAAAATAAACATAAGCAATGAGCAAATGTTTCCCCAGAGTTTAAGCTCATTAAAAAATGAACCGGTAAATAACCATTTTGAATGCCTTATCGTCAGCTTTCAAGCCTTGGTCGTGTTCATATCATCACCTCCACTTGGTTACAAAGATAGACATGAATTTCTATTTTTAGAAAGCCACTTTAGGAAGGTCGGAAATGAAATTTTATTCAAGGAAATTCACCCCATACTTGTCGATTTTCAACACTCCCTTTCAGCTAAGGAGGAATTCCTTTTTGACACAAGGATCTATGTTATCTCTGCTTTGGAATAATGATACAATATAATGAAGAAGAATCATCATTGGGGAGATACATCCATCATCATATACACACTTGGGGGAGTCCACTTGTCAACACATGACAAGGATATCACACATCCAAGGCCTATCACTGCTTGGGGGGATCCACTTGTCAACAGATGACAATGATCTCAGTTATCCAAGGCTCATCACAACTTGGGGGGATCCACTTGTCAACTCATGACAAGGATATCACACATCTAAGGCTCATCACTGCTTGGGGGGATCCACTTGTCAACACATGACAAGGACCTCACTTATCCAAGGATTATCACAACTTGGGGGGATCCACTTGTCAACTCATGATAAGGATATCACACATCTAAGGCTCATTACTGCTTGGGGGGATCCACTTGTAAACACATGACAAGGATCTCACTCATCTAAGGCTCAGCTTGGGGGAATCCACTTGTCAACACATGACAAGGATCTCACACATCCAAGGCTTATCATCCATGCACACCCTCTTTAGGAAGGGTCACATATTTCAGTCCAAGTTGCTCTATGAAAACCAAGAACTTTCAAATTGGCAAAGGCTTGGTAAGAATGTCAGCAATCTGGTCATAAATTGCTATATGATGAAGTCTTACTGCTCCTCTCTGCACCATATCCTAGATATAGTGATATTTGATCTCAATGTGTTTGGACTTGTCATGGAACAAAGGATTTTTAGCAAGTTGAATCCCACTCTTATTGTCACAGCAAATTACTATAGTATCCAATACTTTCTCAAACAACTCTCTAAAGAGGTTCCTTAGCCATACTTCCTCACAGCTAGCCATGCTAGCAACAGTGTATTTTGCTTCAGCCGTGATAAGGGAAACTAAATTTTTCTTTATGCTCATCCAAGATATCATGGTAGATCCTAAGTTGAAGAAACACCTTGATGTGCTCTTTCTGTTAGTAGAGTTACCAACCCAATCATCATCAGAGTGTCCATGTAGCCTTACATCTTCAGGATTATATCTCGATCCAAGATTGATGGTCCCATGCAGGTACCTCAACACATGCTTTGCAAAAACCGAGTGTGCATGAGTAGGCTTAATCATGTATTGTCTGCAAAGCATATATCTGGTCTAGTGTTCACTAAGAACATCAGTGCCCCAATCAGTTGATGGTACTCAGAAGGATTAGCCAAATCAGGTCTTGCAAATTTACCACAAAACTTCTTGAAATTCATTTCCATTGGAGTATTCATGGACTTACACTGAGTCATGCCAAACCTTTATAGTAGTTTGACAACATATTTTCCTCGAGAAAGGAAAATCTCACCAGGTTTCTGCCATACCTCCAGGTCCATAAAGTAGTACGTCAAACCAAGATATTTCATTTCAAATTGAGAAGATAAATCCCTCTTACACTATAAAATAAGATGTTCACTACCGATCAAAAATAAATCATCAACATACAATACCAAAATCAAAGGCATACCTTGGACTGAATTGAAGTAAAGATTTGGATCTGCATTACTTCTGGTAAAACCAAGCTTCATCAAGAATCTATATATGCAAGCATACTAAGCTCTTAGGTCTTGCTTCAAACCATAAAGGGCTTTCTTCAGCCCACACACATGAGTTTTTGGATCATGTACTTCAAAGCCTTGTGGTTGCTCCACAAATACTTCTTCTTTAAGGAATCCATGCAAAAAAGCAATTTCCACATCCATTTGTTGAAGAGACCATCCTTGGCTAGCAGCTAGAGCTACAATAGATCAGATGGTGGTGTAACGGGTAACAAGTGAAAAATTTTCAGCATAGTCTATTTTCTCTTTCTAAGAGAAACCTCTAGCCACAATTATAGCTTTATATTTTTCAATACTGCCATGAACACCATGTTTAATTTTATACAACCATTTAGAAGATACACCATATTTACCTTGGGGCCTTGTAACCACTTCCCATCCATCACTATGAATTACGGATTCATATTCTTTAGCCGTTGCATCTTTCCACACTTGGGCCTTTATAGCTTCTTCAAAAGTGCACAATTGAGCTTGAATAATGTTTCTCATGGATACAACATATCTTTAGAACCAGTAAGGTTTCCTGCTTTCTCTGAAAGTTCCTCTAGGGGCAACATGTTTATCAACATCTTGAAGAGTGCCATGAAGCCATAAAGGTATCCTTTTAGAAGGAGGATCAAATGGAGGAGGATATAAAGGATGCATGGGCTCATCAACAAGATCAATTTTAGCTTTAGGATCTTCATGTACTTCAAATAAATCATCTTGATTATTAACATTAGCAGGAGGAGGATGAGAGTCTCTTTCTTTTCCAAGAGTTGCATCTTCGTCAAATGTAATATCCCTGATAAATTATATATTTCTTTGACCAAGTATGTATATCCTATAAGCTTTAGAATTCTCAAAATAATCAAAAAACATACCTTTCTTACCTGAAGCTTCAACCTTGTTCCTTTTCTCTTTTGGGACATGGAAGTAGACATGAAAACCAGAGATCCTCAGGTGCCCAACTTCCAGATTCTCGGTAGTGAAGACTTCTTCAGGAGTCTTGTTGTTTATGGCATGATGAGGAGATATATCTTGGACATAGAAAACTATGTTCATAGCTTCTCCCTATAGAAACTTTGGAAATTTCTGATCATGCAACATAGCTTTGACCACTTCCATGATAGTCCTATTCTTTCTCTCAGCCACACCATTTTTTTATGGATTATATGGTACATTGGTCTCTTTTCTGATTCCAACTTATTTACAAAAGTCAATGAAATCACTGGAAGTGAACTCTCCTCCATTGTCAGATCTTAAAATTCTGATCCACTTTCCAGTTTGTTTTTCTACTAGAGCTTTGTAATCTTTGAACATGTTAAAAGTTTCACTTTTATTTTTTTCCAGAAAATAAATCCATGTTTTGTGAGAAAAATCATCCATAATGATAATATAATACAAGTAACGACCAAGAGAAGTTATAGGCATTGGTACACATAAATCATAATGTACAAGATGTAATATCTTACTAGTTCTACCTTTTCTTGAAGGGAATGGTCCCTTCAATTTCTTACCACTTGCGCATCCTTGGCAAACGCCATCATGATTGAAGCTGATTTCTGGCATTCCGGAAACCATCTTTCTCACATGAGGTAATGCTTTATAGTGTAGGTGAGCAAACCTTCAGCGCCAAAGTTCATTTTGATGATTGATATCATGGATTAGTGCATGAATAGGTCTTCCATTTATTTTGTATAGACCTTCACATCTAGATCCCGAAGTGAGGGCATCCCTTGTGTTGGATCTCAATGGCCAAGAGAGAAATTTACCATTTATGAAAGCAACTTTCATTCCTTTATCTTCTAAAGCTGATATGGACACAAAATTTTTCTTGAAACCAGGTGCATATAATTTTTTTTAAAGAGTGAAAGTTTTACCTTGATCCAGATGGAAAGAAATAGAGCCAGATCCCTTTATGGGATATGTAGAGTTATCTCCAAGAATGATCTTCAAATTTGTCTCCCTCTAAACCAGATTAGAGAGTATTTCTTTGTAAATAGTAAAGTACCTTGAAGTACCACTATCAACTAACCAAATATCACATGAATATGTAGGAAATGAACTAGAAAGAGAAGAAACAAGAAAGTACTTTGATTGAGTCTCAACCGCATTATTACCATACCTTTGGTTCTATGAGGAATGATAGTTTCCTTTTCGAGCAAAATGAGCTTCTCTTCTTCTTCTATAATCGAATTTGTTGGTGCAATTATTGAAGTTGGATTTTGATGCTCTTTTGTTTTTTGAACAACCATGAGCATAGTGGCCATGCTTGTGACAATTGTAGCATTGGAATTTTGATAAGTCTCTGGCCCATTGAGAGGAGATGTTGGGAGCAAAATTTCTCAAATATTGTATTTCTCTTCTTCCTTTATTCTTCTTGTCATGTATAACAAAAGTAGGAGGTTCTTCCTCCTCATGCTTGGGAATTCTCCGTTTGGAAATAATTTTGGCTTCTTCTTGACCACACTTTCCCAGGAGCTCATTAAATGTGGGAAAAATGTCATTATTACTGATGGTAGTAATAAAAATTTCCCAAGAAGAAGGAAGACCTCCAAGCATAATCAATACCAATTCTTTATTGGAAACAACTCCACCAGAAGTTGACAACTGATATTTGATTTTTTATGTCCCCATGAAGTATGCTTGAATGGTTTCTCCTCTTTTCATCTTAACAACCTTGAGTTGATTCTTCAGAGCAAGAATTCAACTCAATTTGTTCACTTGATACAGTCCAATAAGCTTGTCATACATTTATTTGTCTTTCTTCAATTTGGAAACATAAGTGATGAGGTTGTCTCCAAGAGAGTCAAGGATAATATTTTTAGCCTCTAATACTCCTTTGTTGTATCTAGACTTGATAGCAGCATTGGAGTTTTCAGTTGGTTCTGCTACCTCTGCTTCAACATACTCTAGAATATCATGTTCCTTAAGAGTAATATCAAATACGACCTTCCAAGGGAAGAATTTTGAAGAATCAACCAAATTCTCTTCATTCTTAAAGTAGGAGGAAGACATCTTGATCTGCTCAAAATTTTATTAGCCAAATGGAAGAGAAATTTCAGTAGAAAATGAACAAAAAGTAGAAGAAACAACAAGAGATATTTCAACAAAAAGAGAGTTACAAATGGAGTGGACAACAAGCTATATTTCAACAAAAAGAAAGCTACAAATAGAGTGGACAACAAGCTATATTTCAGCCAAAAAGAAGCTGCAAATGGAGTAGACAACAAGCTATATTTCAGAAGAAAGAAAGTTACAAATAGAGCGGACAACAAGCTATATTTCAGTAGAAAAGAAGTTGCAAATGGAGTAGACAACAAGCTATATTTCAGTAGAAATAGAGTTGCGAATAGAGCGGAAAACAAGCTATATTTCAACAGAAAATGAGCTGCAAATGGAGTAGACAACAAGAGATATTATAACAGAAAGAGAGTTGGAAATGAAGTTGATAGCAGGAGATATTCTAGCAGAAAGAGAGCTAGAAATGGAGCTTGTATTCACCAAAGCTCTGATTCCATGTTGAAATTCAAATGTTCTATGTTGTTACAATCACATACATCCAAAACTTATTTATGCTACAAAATGTGTCAAGTAATTGTAGATAGAACATAAACAATATAAACCATATGCATAATGGAAGACAATGAAGAACTCAATGAGACACAGAGAAGTTAGTTCAATGACCAGGGAAAAACTCAGAAGGGGAAAATATAACCAAATTATTCTTCTATTAGAAATCAATTGTTTAGTAGAGATACAAAGTATAATGAGAGAATTAAGAAGTTCACCCAAATGTGAAGAAGATCTATAATAATAGTAGATGATGCAAAAATTGGATCACTTTGGTTCCCCAAGATCCGATCTTTCTCTTCAAGACTCTCTCTCTCTCTCTTAATATTCCTCTATACTCTCAAAATCTCTCTTTCTCAAGTTCGAATTCTCATTTCAGGAGTATAATTAAGTGTGTCAAATGAGGATGAGAGGCACAAATATATAAGAAGAGCAAGGAGGTCACATTCATGAGGGAGTAACTCCTATGCCTTAAGGAGGAGTTACATATTCCAAAATAAGAGAGTAACTTATGCCATAAAGGAGAGGAGTGTAACTTATGCATTTAGGAGAGAAGTGTAACTTATGCATTAAAGAGGTGCAAGAGGAATCTTTTATGACGAGTCATTAAAGTGTGTAACAGAGTGTAAGAGGTGCATAAGTAGCATTAAAGAGAGAGAAGAATGAATCCATTAAGAGATAGAGAGAGAGAGAGTAACATATTGTTAAGTTATGGTATGTTCTATGCTTATAACAGTGTACTTCTTTTTCTTATTATATTCCACAGATTAGCAATCACATGTACATAAAGTAAAGTGCAGATAGAACATTAAACGATCAATAGAAAACAAGCCAAGACAAGTGACACAAGATGTGGCGGCTAGCCAGGGACAAACCCCACAATGTGTGGGGAAACCCTTCGATAAAATCTTCTTTTATTTTCAATAATTCAGCAAAGAGAAATAGTACAATAAATCTGATTTATATCAGCAGTAGCAAACCCTAGTTCAACAACATCAACATTAGCGACATCATCATCAAAACTAGGGCAGTCAATATCTCACAAACTGACAGTCGGATCGGCTTGATTCCACCACCAAACATTGCAGCCTTCAAAGGAGATTCAGATGAACCTACAACACAGTTTAGAAGAGGAGGTTTGATGGTCCACGCTGGTCAAACTTTGGATCTGCAGTTGTAGCAGCTTCGTTCAAACTAGGGCAATCGATATCTCGCAAACCGATCGTCGAATCGACTTGATTCCACCACCAAAAGTTGCAGCCTTCAGAGGAGGTTTAGATGAACCTAGAATGCAGTTCAGAAGAGGAGGTTTGATGGTCCACACTGGTCAAACTTTGGATCTGCAGTTGTAGCTTCAGTTTCAGCAGCTTCCTTCCACATGTGTGAGAGAGAGACTCTTTTCTGTGCAATAGAGAAGACCCTATTTTCTACGCAGGAGAGAGAGAGAGAGATGTGATGAGATGAGTGAGTGAAAATGAGGAAAATTCCTCTTGTATTTATACACAAGTGATGATGTTTGAATAGATGCGACTGTTGGGCTTCTAAGCCTACATGAGTTGTAGGTCAGCTTGATAATAATTCCATAATCAAAATAAATTCATATCTCCATAAATACTTATTGGAATCGGATGATATTTAGATCAATCCTACACCTCTCGATGAGACAAAACTAATAAAAATATTATTAGCCATGAATAAGATGACCCACATGAATTTTGGCCCTAGTTTCCAATTTAACACTCCCTCTTAACTAGGGAGAACCTCATCTGTAATCTGTCTATTTGTCGCTACTATTCATCCATCAGATGCACTACCCTGTATAACCTAACCTTTACCCTGCTCTGCTCTATTATGCCTGTTCTGCTTTGTCTTGTTCTACCCTGTACTGATCTGTATTGTTCTGCTCTGTTTTGCTCTGCTCTTGCATTATTCTGTTCTACTATGCTTTTTCCCGAATTATGAAGAAGAAGAAATGATCGAGGATGTATCATACTAACTCAAAGTCAGTCTCAGAGTATGTACCATTGGTCCCAGACCAATCTCAACTAACCCGAAGTCAGCTTCATAGTGAGTACAACTCCACTAGTCCCAGACCAGTATCATCCTCCACTGACTCAAAGTCAGTCTCAAAGTGCATACCGCTGGTCCCAGACCAGTCTCAACCGACCCGAAGTCAGCTTCATAGTAGGTATCACTCCTACCACTGGTCCCAGACTAGTATCGCAGTCTCAGAGAGTGTATCACTGGTCCCAGACCAGTCTCAACCGACCCAAAGTTAGCATCATAGTATGTACCACTCTCACCGGCCCCAGACCAGTATTGCACTGACACGAATTCAGTCTTAGAGTATGTACCACTAGTCCGAGACTAGTCTCAACCGACTCGCAGTTAGCATCATAGTATGTACCACTCTCACTGGTCCTAGATTAGTGCTGCACTGACACAAAGTTAGTCATAGAGTATGTACCACTGGTCCTAGGCTAGTCTTAACTGACCCGAAGTCAGCATCATAGTATGGTACAACTCCTACCACTGGTCCTAGACCAGTATCATTGATCCCAGATCAATGGAGGTCATCTTAGCATAGGGAGTATGGTAGATATAGTGATGCATCTACTGGTACTACTATGGTCCCTAACTTCATTTCCCTGCTCATTGATCATATGAGGGGTACTTCCCATGAGTCCCAAACTACATGGGTAGGATGCCTCGACAGGAGAATTTAATGAATCCTATCGTCACAGTAGAACACATCAATCCTGCTACAATCGCCATGGAGAACACATCAATCCAGGCCTCACAGGAGAATGCATCAATCTTGCAACAATCTCCATGGAGAACACATGAATCCAGGCCTCACAGGAGAACACATCAATCCTGCTACAATCGCCATGGAGAACACATGAATCTAGGCCTCACAGGAGAACACATCCATCCTGCTACAATCGCCATGGAGAACACATGAATCCAGGCCTCACAGGGGAACACATCAATTCTACTACAATTTCCATGGAGAACACATCAAACCGGGCCTCACACCAGAACACATAAATCCTGATACAATCACCATGGAGAACACATCAATCCAGGCCTCATAAGAGAACTAATCATCTTGCTATGCAGGAGAGTGAATCATCCTGTTCCACAAGAGAGCGAATCATCTTGTCCCACAAGAGAGCGAATCATCTTGTTCCAGTGTGCACCACCAGGGGAGGGTGAGTCACCCTATGGTCGTATGTTGCTCCATTAAGAACCGCAAGCCCTCAAAGCTCCCAGAGCTCAATGTATGCAACATGCAGGACCCTTGTACAAGGGTTTCTTAACGACTCCAAGTCGTTTTGGAAAATCACAGATTAGATCTTTCCTCAGGGATTTGACAAGGTGTATCGACCTCTACATCATCTTAATGCGATGGAGACTCCTTGCTCATCGACTTACCATATCCCAGATGATGTCTATTCGTTGGAGCAATCGATGAATATGGGATTCCTCAATAATGGAATCCCACCTCTAGTGTTACAAAGAATCACAGTGGTATATGATCAAATAGATCACTGAAGAGCTTCCCCAACCAGGTAGCTTCATACGAGATCATACTCGTAGATATGTATCCGGTCTTAGTGATGCTTATGGCAACCAACTTCTGCTTCTTGCTCATCCATTATATCGAAGTAGAATCCAAAGAGAAACAACACTAAAAAGTGCTCCAGTGATCCTCCACACTACCTGCCTAATCAACATTTTAATAATCATGCAGTTTCATATTTCCAGAAGTGTATCTCAATCCATGAGACATTGTGTCATAAAGACATCTCAGAAGATTCTTGGCACCAATCCAGTGAGGCTCAACCAAATATGAGCTCACAATGCTAACTACAAAACATATGTTCAGACAGAG
This sequence comes from Pinus taeda, assembly GCA_000404065.3. Taxonomy (NCBI): domain Eukaryota; kingdom Viridiplantae; phylum Streptophyta; class Pinopsida; order Pinales; family Pinaceae; genus Pinus; species Pinus taeda. The sequence goes on from APFE030510197.1 coordinate 20,010, forward strand.
GTTCACCAAGAACATCAACACGAATGAGTTTTTGAAAGTCAGAGGCATTTCACAAATTTGGTCTGACATCACTACCATATAACTTCTGAAAGTTAAGATCCTCGAGGTAGTCATAGGCTTGCAGTCCACCATACCAAATATTTTTAGAATCTTCACCACATATTTTCCTTGATATAGGAAAATTTTCCTTGGTTTCTACCACACTTCAAGTCCTTGGTTCTTCATTTCAAATTCAGAAGCCAACTCCCTCTTACATTTGTGAATGAGAGGGTATGCACCTGTTAGAAAGAGGTCATCCACATTCAACACCAGTATGAGAGGCTTGTCATCTTCAACCTTAGGGTAAAGGTTAGGATTGGTTTCACTCCTACTAAATCCCAGCTTCATCAAGTAGCTATAAATCCTCTCATACCATGCTCGGGGTGCTTACTTCAGCCCATAGAGAGCCTTCTTCAACCTGCATACATGAGATTTTCAATCATAAATATCAAATCCTTCGGGTTGCTCCAAATATAACTCTTCTTTGATCGAACCGTGCAAGAACGCAGTCTTGACATCCATCTGATGTAGGTTCCATCCTTGTGAAGCCACAAGGGCTATGATCAAGAAAATGGTCGTATATATGGAAACAAGTGCAAATATCACATCATAGTCTATACCTTCCTTCTGGAATAAACCACGAGCAACAAAACAAGCCTTATACTATTCTGTACTTCCATCTGCTGCATCTTTATCTTGTAAAGCCATTTTGAAGTAACAATTGTCTTGTCCTGGGGTCTGGGAACTACTTCCCAGACATCATTCTCCATAATGGTCATAACATCCTTCCATATTTGATGCTTGAAGACATCTGAGAATGATAAAGGCTCATTTTGTATGATTGCGCTCATATTGGTCAGGTATCCTTGATACCTGTTGGGTTTCTTACTTTCATGGAAGGTTCCTCAGGGTGTAGCATTTCTTTTAGCATCATAAAGTATCCCCCTAAGCCATGAAGGCCTCTTCCTGAAAGAGGAAGGCTTAAGTGGATAAATAGGATCCATCGGTTCTTCCACATTAGGCATTGTTACATCATCTACCCATAGAGACAGCTTCCACAATTGTACGGTGCCACACCATTCTACTATGGAGTATGTGATGTAGTAGTCTCCCTCTTAATGCCAACCTCAGGTATGCCTGAGTGAACCAACTATAATATATTAGAGGTCTTGCTTAGGCTTGAGGGGAATGGTCCCCTTTTGAGCTTTCCTTCAGCACATCCCGAACATACACCTTCTTTTTCTACTCAGAATGCAGGCATCCTTGTTACCATATGTCTTACATCGTGTAGATATTTGTAATGAAGGTGGGCAAACCTCCAATGCCAAAGTTCGGACTGAAGAGATGTGTCATAAGACATGAAACCTACCTGACTTTCATCGACTTGAGATAATGAATCAATGTGAAACCCAAGAGTAAAGGCATCTTTAACATTATTTTTCAATACACTTACCTTGCCATCGCTGAAGGTTACCTTATAGCCTTTGTCTTCCATTGTTGAGATGGACACCAGGTTCTTTCGGAGGTCAGGTGCATTTAATACATCCTGGAATTTCTAACCTTCTTGAATGGTTGTCCTCTTTCTTGATTTCTAGCATTCGTTTTACCTTTGCTATTGAATTTTCCATCCCTTCGATTACCATGAGAGCGATTTTGATCATCGTCACGGTGAGAGTCCTTTCTACCAGGGCATTCCCTTGCATAGTGACCTGATTTATTGCAAATGTAACATCATCCTTTTCTTCCACCCTTAGGTCCAACCTTTATTTTCGATTTAGACTCAGAATTATTTCTTTTCTTAGCATGAGAAGAAAAGGCAGCATGAGGACCTTTAGGCAAGGGCATTTCTTGCTCTTCTACCCTTGTTTCTTCTAGAATGCATCTAGCCATTAATTCCTTGAAACTAGGAATTACATGATTGTTTAGAAGAGTAGTCCTGAACACGTACCATTCAGATGGTAATCCTCCAAGAGTCGTGAGTGCCATTTCCCTATTAGTAATAGTCTCCACAATAGATAGGATATCTTTCTTGATCTCGGTGATTCTTAAGAAGTATGCTTGCATACTCTCATCTTTACCCTTGATTTCCCTCAGCTTATTTCTAAGAAACAAAACTTAATTTGCATCATTAACTTTAAATAAAATCACTAGTGCATTGTAGATTTCCTTGGATGTGTTCAGGTTAGAGATGTAGGCCACCAAGTGCTTGTCGATAGAGTCTCGGATGATCTTCTTTGTTTTGACTTCTCTAGTTTTCCATTTGTACTTGGTATCAGCAGATGCATTTGATGTAGGCTCAACAATATTGCCTCTCACATGGTCCAACACTCGTTCTTCTAGGATAGCCTTGCCTATCTTCTCTTCGGTGATTGCTCTTGCTCTTGCTCGGGCTTTGTCTTCACCTCAGCTCTGATACCATGTTAAGTTATGGTATGTTCTATGCTTATAACAATTTACTTATTTTTCTTATTATACTCCACAGATTAGCAATCACATGTACATAAATTAAAGTGTAGATAGAACATTAAACGATCGACAGAAAACAAGCCAAGACAAGAGACACAAGATGTGGCGGCTAGCCAAGGACAAACCCCACAATGTGTGGGGAAACCTTTTGATCAAATCTTCTTTTATCCTCAATAATTCAACAGAGAGAAATAGTACAATAAATCTGATTTATATTAGCAGTAGCAAACCCTAGATCAACAACATCAAAACATTAGTGGCTTCATCATCAAAACTAGGGCAGTCGATATCTCACAAACTGACCGTCAGATTGGCTTGATTCCAACACCAAAAGTTGCAAGCTTCGGAGGAGGCTCAGATGAAACTATAGCACAGTTTAGAAGAGGAGATTTGAAGGTCCACGCTGGTCAAAATTTGGATCTGCAGTTGCAGCTTCAATTTCAGCATCTTCCTTCAAATTAGGGCAATCGATATCTCACAAACCGACTGTCGGATCGACTTGATTCCACCACCAAAAGTTTCAGCCTTCAGAGGAGGTTCAGATGAACCTACAACATATTTCAGAAGAGGAGGTTTGATGGTCCATGCTAGTCAAACTTTGGATCTTCAATTGCAGCTTCAGTTTCAGCAGCTTCCTTCCACATGTGTGAGAGAGAGTCTCTTTTCTACGTAGTAGAGAAGACCCTCTTTTCTGCGCAGGAGAGAGTGTTATGAAACCAGCTCAAGAAAAAGATAGAAAATATAGATCAACGCCTTAAAATTCAGCCTGTTCGAGGGGGAAACCTCCTTTACATTACATAAATGAACAATTCTTGGATGATACAAATGA
>APFE030510197.1:25079-127184 GCA_000404065.3 Pinus taeda
GCTATTCTCCCATAATTCTTAACAAACTTGCGATAATACCCTGTCAACCCGAGAAATCCTCGCAGATGCTTTATGGATGTGGGTATTCTCCATTCCTTAATGGCTTTAAATTTGCTAGGGTCTACCTTAACTCCTTCATGAGATACAATATGACCCAGATATTCCACCTCTTGTACTCCAAAGAAACATTTGGATCTTTTTGCATATAATTGTTTCTCCTCCAATAGTTGCAGCACCCTGTCAACATGTTCAACATGATCCTTCCAAGACTTGCTGTAGATTAGTATATCAACAAAAAATACTAACACAAATTTTCTAAGGAATGGTTTGAAAATTGAATTTATCAAACCTTGAAATGTTGAAGGTGCATTGGTAAGGCCAAAAGGCATGATCAAAAATTCATAATGACCCTCATGAGTTCTAAATGCTGTTTTTGGATGTCTTCAGTCTTCATTCTGATTTGATGATATCCTGAACAAAGATCCAACTTGGTGAAGTAAATTGATCCATGCAATTCATCAATGACAAGAATGGGAAACTCATCTTTGATAGTGAGCTTGTTGAGCTCCCTATAATCCAGACACATGTGCCATGATCCATCCTTCTTGTGCACCAATACTACTGGAGCAGAGAAAGAACTTTAACTCGGTTGAATTATACCAACCTCTAGCATTTCTGCAACCATACGTTCAATTTCACTTTTTTGGGCATATGGATATCTGTACGGCCTGATGTTTGGAGGAACACTTCCTGGAATCAGATGAATCGCATGATCATGATCGCATAGGTGGGAGACCTTTGGGAGTCTCAAAGACCTTGGAATGATTGTCCAGGACTTTTTGGAGATCAAGAGAAATAGATGATTCCGATGTGGAAACATCTAGCGAACATAATTGTGCAATTACACCTCTTTGTTCCTTTTTTAGAAGCTTTGTCATACCGTTAGAGCTGATTATCTTTCCCGGTTTCCATGCAATACCCCATTCAACTTCCTTTCCTTCCATAGAAAATTTCATGAAAATTTCTTGAAAATTAAAAGCTATTGTACCCAAGGATTGTAGCCATTGGACTCCTAGTACAACATCAGCACCTCCCATTGGAATGGAAAGCATTGGGCTAGTCAATACATATTCTCCCATGGATAGCTTGATATTATGGCACTTTCCAGAGAAATTTATTGTTCCTCCATTTGCAACCATCACTTGACACTCTGGTGCTGGATATAAGAAGCAATTCAATTCTTTTGCTACCTTACAATGAATAAAATTGTGGGTACTTCTTGAGTCAATCAACACTATTACCTTTTTCTTCTTGATTTGTCCTTCTATCTTGATGGTTTTAGGAGTGGTAATTCCCGCCAATGCATTACAAGATATGGTCGGATTCATTTGTTCTTCATCTAGGCTTTGTTCCTGGAGTATATCCTCTTCTTTTGACCTTTCTTGCTCCTTTTCTTCTTCCTCTTCACAATCTATGTAGAATAATTTCTTCTCAGCACACTTATGACCTTTAGTGTATTTGCTTCACAACTGTAACAAAGCCCTTTTGCTATTTTTTCTTCCAATTGTTGTGGCTTCAACCTTATAGGTTGTGGAAGGCTAGGGGCAACAAAACTTCCATCTTTATAGTTGTGAGTGGTATGCTTCCTGGTTGCCATAATTTTGCTTTCCATTTTTCTTGCTAACCTGAATGCCTTCTCTAATGAATCAGGTTCCCAAAGGCGAACATCATGTTGGATATTATCCTTTAAAGACCCTATGAACACATCAATCCTATGCTCCTCTGGAATATCTTTTACCCTTATGTTCAATTTTTGGAACTCCTCAATGTGCTCCATTCTTGAACCCTTTTGTTTGAGACTTATCAATTGGCTAAAAAAAGTGTTTCTTTTTGTATCCTCATAATGTGCTATCAATTCTTCCGTAAAAATTTCCCAAGTGATAAATTGTTTACGAGAGAAAAGCCATTAATACCATAAAAACATTTGGTTCCAAATATAAAGTTGCAATACATACCTTTTGTGTGTTTTGCACATTATTGAGATCGAAAAATTGCTCCATCTGTAATATCCATGTTGTTGGATCCTTGCCATCAAACTTCCTCATATCGATTTTTGGAATATGGTGGGTCTTCGATCCCACATTAGAGTCTATGGAATCATGATTAACATTTCCTTTGTTCACATCATGAGTTTCCTTTACTCCCCTTTCACCATTAGTAAGTATTTCTTGTAGAAAATTTGTCAAATCTGCCTTTAAATCTATCTTCAAATCGTCAATCTTGGCTTCCCCGTCATTTATCTTAGATTCCACGCCATCTATCTTAGCTTCTGTTAGCTTTTGTGAATGTGAAATTTGTTGCACTTGGTCTTGTAATTTTGATATATCATGTAGCATTTCTTCCTCTTCTTCATGAGTCATGCTAGAGCCTTCAGATTGCTTACTAGGTGTTTGCATTTTATTTCCTCGGGGCATCAGTTACCGATACTAATGCTCTACTATGCCCTTTAGATTCCTTCAATTTTTTTTTCAAACCAAGCTTAAGCAAAAATTTAAAAAATCTACACACCTTTTTTTCACTTTGTAGGAGCTCAATATTGCCTCTGATGTATCTCTATAATTTCGGATCATCCAATTATGAAATTATGACCTGTGGTAGCCCTCTGTGTCCTCTTTCCAATGCCACCAACCTGACCCCAATAGGATTCTCCAATGAAGAGTTATGCCAATTCTCCCATAGTGACCTGATTATAGACTAATTCAGTAGAGCGAACTTGTACGATGTGCCACGTGTCCTTGTTTCGACTTTTGGCTCTAAAAAATATATGCAAGAAACTACAGTCCGTCCTCTTTCTGTACCTTCTTACGAAATTTCAATCTGATGCTCAGAGAGAAAGTTATGATGATTTTTCCCAGGTCACCTGTTTGGAATGTAATTCAGGAGTATGCAAAAAGACCAACTTCCTCAGATCATATCTCCGTAGATATAGCGCGAAAAGCTTTGAAATTCGGACAGAAGATTCAGTGTGATTTCATATCAAATGGATTTTTGTTTTTTCTTTTGAAACGTCGTAGAAAAAAATTATAGTGAAAATTCCACGATGACCTATTTGGAGCAACGAAACCCTAGAATCCAAAGCTCTGATACCAAATGTTATGAAACCAGCTCAAGAAAAAGAGAAAATATAGATCAACACCTTAAAATTCAGCCTGTTTGAGGGGGCAACCTCCTTTACATTACATAAATGAACAATTCATGGATGATATAAATGACAAAACCTCCTTTCTATATATAGGAGTCTAAGGAGTCACAATATAACCCAGCGGACCTAAGAATAACAATATAAAGCCACAAAAATAACCATAGAGGGATTCTATGGGGCACAGTAATAACAATATGGGGACAATAGGGGCACAACAATATTAATAAGGGGGTACAACTACAATAGTAATGGGGTAATCACTAGTATTATAGCGACCCAACTGAGAGAGAGAGATGTGATGAGATGACTGAGTGCAAATGAGGAAAATTACTCTTGTATTTATACACAACTTATGATGTTTGAATATATGTGACTGTTGGGCTTTTGAGCTTACATGAGTTGTAGTTTGGCCTTATAATAATTCCATAATCAAAATAAATTCATATATCCATAAATACTTATTGGAATCAGATGATATTTAGATCAATCCTACACCTATCAACGAGAGGAATATAATAGAAATATTATTAGCCACGAATAAGATGATACACATGAAGTTTGGCCGTAGTTTCCAATTTAACACATATGCATTAGTTGAGGGGAGTTATATATGACATCATTGAGTCTCATGATTGAGAGACTTGAATTTCTTTTTAATAATATCATAATATCATAAAGAGGATAATAGTAATAATAATAATAATAATAATATTCACAATTAAAAATTAAACAATTTATATTGATTAAGGACAAGTTAAGTGATTTTCCATCATATATATATGATTACGAAGTTATGGAAAGTGGTTTACTACTTTTTGAAAGTCATGGTTGCAAAGATAGACATGACTTTATATTTTTTAAAGTCACTTTAGGAAGGTCAGTAATGAAATTTTATTCAAGGAAATTCATCCCATAGCTGTAGATTTTCAATAAAGAAGTCATCAATAAAAATGACAAAATATTTGTGCGTGGTAGTGGAGGATGTCGAGAAAGGTTCACAGACATCACAGTGGTTCCTTTCAAGGATTGTATGTGCTTTGCTATCCCAATCATGAATGTGGATTTTGTGTACTTACCTAAGGTACATCATTTTCATACATTTCTTGCTCAAGTGCTCCTTTCAGTAGGCTTGCGGCCATCTATTGCATGATCTTCAAGGCACCATGATGCAAATGGCTAAGTATTATATGCCAAAGTTCACCGAAATCGTGACTCTACACCTTCTGCACCTTTGTGCTCAATGAAACACAATCCTCCACATCTAGCTTGTGTAGGTTCTTCACATGAATCCTGATTTGCTTCACCTGTCCTGTGGCTATGTGTCTTAGGAATGCCTTTCCTTTGCTGAAGATCACATTATAACCATGGTCTTCAAAAAATGCAACAAAGATGAGATTTTTCTTTAGGTATGGAATGAACATGACATCCTTGAGCGTGAGGCAGGAGCCTGACTCCCTCTGAAGGCGACTGTACCATTCCTGGTCATGTTATACCTTCCATCGTCCACCATCTTGATGTGCATATGCAAATATTTTTCTTCCATGTCACTGAAAAACTCTCCATTCCCTGTCATGTGGAACAATGCACCTGTGTCCACGTACCACATGCTCCCCATCATTGTGCTGGCCATGCATGCAATGAGGGTAAAGTCAAGCTCAAAATGTGAAGCTAAAGCTTCACCTGTTGCTCCTTTTGAGGTCTTCTTACTTGTCTTCGTGTGTGGACACTTCGTGGCATAGTGCCTAAATGTTTGGATTGGGATTTCTTCCCTTTTCCCTCGTTTTCCTTTCGATCCAATGCAATTTTTTCTTCATCCTCAAACTTGGATGAAGTCCCATCTATGGTATTCCACCTTATTTCCTCCTGTACTAAATCATACCATAAGCACTCCCGATTTTGTAGTTTGTCCCTCCCATTCAACAAATCTTGATAACTATGCTAGCTCTTGGGAAGGCCTAGAAGGGCTAGGCTTACCAGGTCTTCTTCAGGGACATTAACACCGATCCCGCCAAATTCATCATGACACTATGTAAACTTGCTCAGATACTACAGAATTTTTTCATTATTCTGCATCTTGATACTTCTAAGTTTATCCTTGAGCACCAATTTCTTGTGGTCACTACTATTCTTGAACAATTCTATCAGTTATTTCCACATCACGATTTTATTTATTTATTTTTGGTGGATGTTCGAGACAATATGATCCAACACTCCCTCCAAGGTTATTCTCCTCATCTTGGCTACATTTTTCTTCCACTGGTCAAGGTTCTGGGCATCAGATGCTTATCGTTTTGCAACCACTGACTTGATGTATTCTAGAAATCCATTATCATCCAATACTGTCTCCATGTGATCCTTCCATGTACAAAATTAGAGGTTCCTTCCAAGGCATACTCTAGCCTTATTCCATTGAAGGCCATATTCTCAACTCTAAATATTTCAACATCACGATTTTTTTTTTTTTGGAGATTCGAGACAATATGATCCCGCACTCCACCCAAGATTATTCTCCTCACCTTGGCTACATCTTTCTTCCACTGAGCAAGGTTGTGGGCATTAGATGCTTGTGGTTTTGTAACATCTGACTTGATGTATTCTAGAAATCCATTGTCATCCAATACCATCTCCATGTGATCCTTCCATGCAACAAAATTAGAGGTTCCATCCAAGGCATTCTCTAGCCTTAGTCCATTGAAGGCCATCTTCTCAACTCTGAAGAAACAACTTCAAATTTCTTACTCGAATGTGAATCCAGCTCTGATACCATGTAGAAATTAGGTTGTATATTTGCAACTCCTGATGAAGTTTTAATCAAAATCACAAGACACAAACCTACTCTACTGCTCCACGAGCATTAATTCACAATTTAGAACAAAAATCTTAGACATGCGAAAAGGAATAACACACATGTAACAAATATTTTTATTTGGGGAAAGCAATCTGCTAAAAACCACAATGCCTACTTGCATTAATCAAATGAATAGAGATGTATTACAATTGATTTTCTTAACTAATCTCACCCTGCAAGTGCACAATCTATATCTTTGCTCACTGAAGGCCTCTGACCCAAACTTAGTCAAATTTTGCCTCGGCTTGAGCTTGTATTTCCTTGCGTTGTTCCTTGAGGAATTAGGCCCTTATTATTTAGGAAATTTCTCTAATTGAATTGAACAATTCCTTAGGTTGATCATCTGACTGCATGCAACACCTGTAAACTCAAGAGTAATCTAGAACTGATGTTACACTACCTTGGAATATCCACCTCAACTAGATAACTCAAATTCTCTACATGCACTAGCTATTTTGGGTTGATTGATTAGTTAACTGGATGATCATTGAGTTTGACTGAAATCCCACTGCTTAACTAACCTTCCACTAGTTCCTCCAAAAGTCAGAACTAGTTTAACTGAAAACAACATGAGATAGCTGACCTTGATTCTTACAAATTAGCAATCACACATGCAACTCTAACTCCAACTCGAATTTACTGAGTAAACTAGGTGACATAAGCCATGCCACACAAATTAACATCATCCAAGTTGTCTACTCATATGGAAATTCGATTTTTCTTAATTTAAAGACAAAGGTAAAGACACTAAGTTCCAGTCCTTGTGGATTGGACCATATACTGTACATAAGAAGCTTTCCCAACACACATATTGTATCCAATATTTAGACAGGAAGATTGACACTCTTCTTGTTAATGGCCAAGATTTAAAACAATATTTTCAATGATGGTCTAGGGTTGTGCCCTACCCTATGTACATAGTTTGCTCTTTTAGTTGTTTGTTTTGTTTGGTATAACGTTTTCATTTCCCACTTATGTAAATAATAATTGTGTGTAAACTTGTTTTCTGGCTTCATTGTGTGTGGCTAAATTGAAAAGAGCCTTGCGACACTACAATATTTGGCTAATCCTCGGTCCTTCTTCTTTGTTTTGGTTACATCGTTTGGTCAATGATGTTCTAATGGAAAATACGATCCTTTTGTAAGAAGAGTTTTGTGTTGAGCCATGATACCCGTGTCTATTCTGGAAACCTTACACCTGTACTCGGTTCTCTATGTTTTAGTGTTTTCCACACTTATCTAATCAAGTAGAGAAGGAAAGGGGAAAGGTATAAAAGAGCAAATCAAAATCAGAGGTCTCTATATGCTTCTTTGAAGGAACAATCTCTTCTTATCTCAATAAGTCGGGATCCTTATTCTGCCCATAAAATGAATAAGTTCATATGCAAAATCCTATATAAAATACATAAATAAAGGTGAAAGAAGAGAAAGGCTTCATGCCCAGGGAGGTGAAGCAAGAAAATCTGTCGGGGTGCTGTCCATGCTCATTGGTAGGGAAGTAATGTTTGTGTTCCTATAGTGACTCCATCGAGGTACTGTCTAGCTTGCTGGCAAAAAAGCAACACCAGAGATGAAAAACTATACTCTATAAATCTAAAGCTCACAATATATACTACCCTTTCCTGATTCAAAAAATTGCGGTATTGTTGGTCTTATGTTTGTGTTTGACTAATAAATGACAAGGGATTAAGTTTGTGCACGGGTTAAGTGAGGAAACTGAAGTGATTTGAACAAGGAATGCACACTCCCTGAAGAACTAGACCCTGCACAAAAGAATCAACCAAGACAAAGAAGCTGGAATTCTACCAGTGCGTTGCCAAATGTTGTCGTTGCCACAACACCCTCCAAAATTTTGGCCTATATCCCAATTTCAGAGCCTACTTCTACTTTACATGCTGTCATCCCAAGCATTAAGAGTTATTGTATGCATTTTTTTTAAGTGTCCCTTTCCCATTTGCGAGAATATCAAAATGTCATCTTTTAACATGTGGAGTGTGGCACAATGCATAAAAGCTAGTTTTGGTGGTTACAAAGGGTAATCTTTGTGTACATAAGTTGGTCTTACCATGTAAACATGTACCAGACTCACTTCCAAAGTTTCAAGCACTATCACACAAGTGTCGTCATGGTCGTTGCAAAGTGTATATTTAGTGTCGCACTTTGTGTAGGTTGACACAAAATTGTCGCATTGAGGAAAGGATGTTGTTCATGTGTTATGAGTGTTCCATGTTGTGTCATAAAGTGATCTAAGTGTGTGATCATGTTCAAAGTCATGCTTTTTTCCTATATTTTTTCACTGATAAGACACTTATGCAAATTGGAAAAACTCCTCGACCAGGCTACTTAACTTCTTTCAATGTTCCTGAACTATGCATTGCATAGTCTCATCCCTCAAGCAAGAACCTTATCTCTTAGAACTGTGCAACGCATAGTCTCTTCCCCCCAAAACTGCGCACTATGTAATCTCAGTGCTCAAGCACGACCCCTAAGCTCCAGAAATGTGCAAGTTTATCCTCTAGCTAGGAAAAAACTACACATTGTGTAGTCTCAGTCCTTAAGCCTTAGCCTTAAGCTCCTGAGCTTCATAATTATGCAATAAACTAGCCTCCCTATCCTTCCAGCACTGGGCAGTGGGAAAACTCATTGCTCAAGCCCTCATCCTAGCACCTTGAATCCCTCAACTGTGTAATCCTCATGCCCAGTCTAGCCTGGACTCTGCATTGTGCAGTCTTAAGACTAAGTCCAAACCCTTGAATACCCGAGCTGCACAATTACGCAGTCCTTGAGTCTATCCCTCAGCCTATCACCCAATTCTAGCTTAGTCAGTGGGTCATCATGCAACATCTTAGACTAGGGTTTTATCAGACTAATGTCTTCTTGTCATGAGTGAATAGTATATGCATTTACTCTATCATGTTACATTAGGAAGATGAAGAAGGAGATGGAGAAGGAGACCATGCTAAAGGACACCTTTGTAGCTACAAGTACAAGTTGACCAATCAGGAGGAAGTAAGGGACATCAATTTGTGACAACAACTCAAGATCTAATAACACTGAAGACTCCTCATCTGTAGCCATATGGAGGTGGAAGAATAGATCATGTTCTATCTTCAAGGAGACACAAAGAAAGTAGTAGCAAAAAATGGCTTGACATTGCTATGTCATCATGCAATCCATGTCATCAATGTCATGTTATGTCATGTCACGAGTTATCATATGCCACATCATTTGGTGGATTATGTAAATTCTTATTTGAAATGTATTATAAAGTGGAAGTCCAAAGGACATGCACAAAATGTAAAGAGTCATGTAAGAGTTGAAAAGTCATAGGGAAATCAAACAATCACGAGGATAGTCCAAGAGTCATAAGGGAGGTGAAGGATCATCCCATTTGTTATATATACACCCTCACTGTACAAGGAATGGAAATTTCACCTCGCCTTCTTCCATAAGGCATCAAAGAGACAAATTTAGTTCTTTTGGGGAGAAAGTAGTGGTTCCAACGCTCCACTATTGGAGCTAGTGGTGTTCATTGTATTCATGTGTCTTGGGACATTGACTTAATATTTGAAGCCTGATGGTCAACATGTTCTTCATGCACGGATTATGAGTATTTGTAAGACTACTCTATAAATGTTTATGGTTCATGTTTGTTTTCACATATACTAAAGTAGTTGAACTATTTTAGTTATATTAGTGCTTATCATTTTGAGAATGTGCTGTAATGGTTGTAACAATCTTCGCATCTTCATGGACTATTCCACTGGATGTTAGACGAATCTTTCCTATTTGCATGCATCTCTACTAGAGTGGTACTATTACCTCTCTCCTAGAGGCTCACTTTATTTTCCCTCCTCAGTATCAGAACCTAGACATCACTGTAACCAAACATTCACTGGGCACATCTACTTACTTTTCGAAGGCACATATGTGATTCTCTCTCTTGCTAACAACTAAAGCCACAGAAAATATTTAAGTAAATGACAATCGAGACATATTTCGGATGGGGATCCTACACCAAATGGTGTGAGTCTAATTGGGACCTTATGTTGGGGATACCCCTTTGAATGTTGGTAGGTATAACACTGTAAAAAATATACCAAGTTCACTTTCGAGTTTTTGAGGGAGCTATTTGCAGGATTAGGGACTGAATTGGTATTCAATACAACTTATCACCCACAAACAGATGGACAAAAAAATCCTCTAGGACATGTTCAGGATGTATGTAATTCTCCAACCCAAGAAGTGAGAAGAGTATCTTCCTCTTGTAGAGTTTGTGTATAATAATGGGTACATAGATGTGAAAATTCTATCATTGCAACAACTGATTTACTTTTCCTACTTATTTCACCATAAGTTATTCATGAAATTACTTCAATAAACATTAAAATAAATACTGCTACAGATATCGTACCGTAATACATAAACAAACATATGCACAAGAATCAACACACTGACACAGTTATTTTGGACTAATGTCCCCAGAAAAACCCAATGTGGGAAAATCGGTGCAACAAGGGAGGATTTTATTATTCAACAATTTTCTAGTACAACAGGGTGCCAAACTGGCTTACCCACAGATAAACAAATTCCCCATCGCTTCTTCTGAACCCAGCGTTAGCTCTTCTAACCTCTACATGGCCTGCAACCCTTTGTGTGAGCCTATTGAGACTCTGTGTAGCCTCTCTGGCCTTTTGCATCACTCTTGCAGCCTCTGTGTGGATGACACAGTCCCTGCTGGCTCTGTGCAGTCTCTACGTGGCTCCCTCTGGCCCTGCGTCTGCCTTTTCTGCCTCTGCACTGATATCCCGTCTCTCTATTCAATACTTGTTGCCTCCTGACTACTCTCTAGACCACTAGTTCAATTTCTCAACTAACCCTGCTCCAGAAATTAAACTGATTGGTCTGCCTTAGTGTATTCTCCAAGTGCTCCTCAAGCCTCCTCTTATACTTTTCTCGTTGAAAAATCAACGACTGATATTAAGTCCCTAATCAATGTCTAAGATTAGATCTGGGTTGATCCATGACTTTTGGACCATTCTAACACAGTTTCATATTAATTCACATTAATATTTTATTTTCCCTAAGTTTAGACTTAGGGATTACATTAAAAATATTAATTATTTTAATATCTTCCAAACTGTTTAGAATATGCCCAAACCCTTTTTGGGTATTGGAGATCTCATGTGCCTTAGCCACATCCACCAAGTTTTGTGGCTAGATCATATCCGACGCTACCCCAAATCAACACTAGAGTCTCTAAAGATGAGCTAGTTTGAGGCATTGCATGGGAGGGGTTGTAATACTCCTATCAGCTAGAGTTATCTAGTGAGCAAGATCTTTATTGGTTCTTGTATGTTAACAGAGATGGAGCAAAAAATGCAAGTCATTAGACAAAATTTAAAAGTGGAATAGGATAGGCAAAAAATCTATATGGATCAACATAGGGTGCATAAAGAGTTCAAAGTTGGGGAACATGTTTACTTGAGAGTTAAACCCAAGAAAAGTTCCTTGAAGGTCGGGTCATGTGCCAAGTGGGCACCATGGTTTTGTGGGCCTTTTTAAATACTTGAAAGGATTTTCTCAGTGGCCTATAAATTATCCTTACCACCAACAATAAAGGTCCATGATTTTTTCCATGTTTCATTACTTAAAAAATATGGACAAGACACTAATCATGTTATTGATTGGACTGTGTTACAAGTTAAACCAGAGGGATAGCTTGAGTCGGAACCTCTATACATCCTGGATTGGAGATAGCTCACTCTCTGGGACAAAGTCATAGAGCAAATGAAAGTGCAGTGGAGGTACTTTGGGCCCAAGGAAGCCACATGGAAAATGGACAAACTGATGAGGTCAACATATCCTTTATGTGATATGAGATTTTTAATTGTGGACAAAAGTATCTGCCCTAGGTTTGGTGGCTAACCTAGAACAATAGAGAAATAAGGAACCCAATTCTTTCCTTAAAGTAAATAGAAGACAAAATGAAGCCTACATGGAATCCGTCACGGGATTCACTCCTTTTTTAGCTTGAATGCTCCAATTCCAGCTCCAATTCCCAAAATTAGAACCTGCACAGTCAGATAACACAAGCCAAGAAACTACGAGATCTATGTAGTAAAATCTAAATACTCTATTCAATAGACCAACATGGTATTGAAATATATGAAATAACAACATCACATATAGTAAAACAAAGAATTCTTTGCATTAATATAAATGGAAGGAGTTTATAACCATAAATAGGTGTTGATCTTATAGAAGAGCTCCTCCAAGGCTGAATTGTCCTTTCCTTGTAACAATGTGCACCTCCAATCGCCCTAAATGCATGAAATGAAACATCTCACCACAATAGAATAAGGGTGGAATCACTCTCCAAAAGCCAACTGCTTGCATATGGAAGGTTGTAAATATATAGAGGAGTGGGGTAAGTTGGGAGTTTTTATCCAATTACCAATCTAAGGTTTTAGATCCACCTTTGATGGGAGGATGGGATCAAAAGATAAGGGATGGAAACTCCAAAGTAGGGTAGGATAGGATTCGAATGTTTTATCTGAGGTAAACGGCTATAACAAATTATGGAAGGTTCTGGAAGAGGAAGCTTCCAAAATTTCTCTCTTTTTCCCAAATTTCTAGAACCAACAAAAGTGTAAAGGGGAGCAACTTGTAGGTGATAAACACCGCCCACAGTGGAGAAACTTGTAGGTGAATGTTGTCCAACAAGAGGTCATGGAGGGTTGGTCCTAAAACTGGCTCAGATGGTACAATTTTAGGAAAAAACTCTGGGGAATGAAAGAGACATGCTTAGCTCTTTGTGTAAGATGATGATGAGGGGGAATAAGATGTTTATTGATCCCATTAGGAGGCATATTGATCGGGTGTGACAAAATGGCCTATAACAATTTCCTATTTTCTAAGTAGGGAGAATTGTAAATGTTGTACAAAATTGTGTGTATAAAGCTCCATATTAGCTGTGTTTGTGTTTTTTAATGGTTATTAAATAGTGGAGACAATGTTCCTCCTCAAGCGGGAGGGGACTGTGATATCCTCTGGCCAACCAAGGTGATTTAGCTTGCATTTTGATAGAGACTCTTGTGCTCAAACACCCCAATTGGGTACATATGAGGCAAAGTGGAAGTTATAGGTGATTTTGTCACATGAGAAATAGTAGTAGTACATCTAGTGAGGGTAAGGTGATCAATCAATCTAGTGCTTCCAAGAGAAGTATTGTAGCAGTTCCTCCTCCTAATAGATTAATAAAGGAAGCGTGTTTACAGTGAGGGTCTAAAGAGAGAGATTCCATTTCTTGAGGCAGGATGTTTCTTGAGGAAATGGTTGTTTTAAATAATTAGTCCTGGTTGGTTAAAGGAATTAAATGTGCAGAATGTGCATTGAAAGAGGAAGGACTGGTCCAAGTGTCCTTTAGCTCAAAAGTCAAAAGAAAAACATGGGTTACGATGTTAAGTCATGGACTGTTGTGAAAATTGTGGAAGCACAGGCAGTTAGTGAGTTTTGGGGAAGGGAATGGGGACATTATTATGTCTCGAATCATATAACTATAGACTCCAGGGCACAAACACAAAAGGGAAATATATTGGCCAAGAACACAATGTTCATCTTGACTGTGTAAAACATAGAAAGAGCTAAAAGGGAGAGAGTAATTTTGAACATTAAATTAAGCCTTAGAAAAGGGGAACACCATCTGAGGAACCCTCTGAGGAGGCTTGCTGAGTGACTTGTTTAGAGAATGTGGCTTGCCTGTAAGGCTGAAGAACCCATTGGAAGCTTGTGGTTTGATGACCCTCTTGGATTGGGAAGAATGATGCAGGTGCTTGTGAGGCCTAATGAACCACCAGGAGTTTCCTTGAAGCTGAAGTTCTGGTGCTTGACTCACTTATGAACCACCTGAAAAGGTGCTTGTGAGGGTTGATGAACCATTAGGAGTTCCCCTGAAGCTGAAGCTCTGATGCTTGACTCAATGATGAACCACCTAGAAAGGTGCTTGTGAGGTTTAATGAACCACCAAGAGTTTCTTTGTAACTGGAGCTCTAGTGCTTGACTCACCGATGAACCACCTGGAAAGGTGCTTGTGAGGGTTGATGAACAACTCAAAGTTGCTTTGGGCTGAATATTCAGTGCTTGAATCATTGATGAACCACCTGGAGTAGTGATTGCTTTACCCATAGACAACTTAAATACTAATTAAATTTCCTTATAGTTGCCTCTGTTCTCCTAAAAGTGAGTTGGAGCTATTTTTATAATGAAATATTGATATGACTATGAATATGCCCAAATGGCATGAGTTATAATGAGATTACCTAGAGGATGAAGGAAACATGACCTTGTGACATCCTGTTTTAGCTGTGTTGGTTAAATAAAAGCACTCGGAAGCACCCCACCTCAAGCTTTGGAATCCGACTCAGGGGTAACAATTGCAAGAAAGGCTTGGTTGCCACTGTCTATGGTTGGGTGGAGAATTATAGTCCCGATCTTAGTTTCCAACTTCAGTATTGATTCCAAATAAGTGTTTGAAAATTTATTCTTGTTTATTGAGTTCATGTTGAATTATTAAATTGGTATTGTATTCATTGTATGATTGATTCATGGTTCACTGTGTTTGGAATGATAAAATTTTGATGAGTGTGTGCCTTGTTGTGGTAGTGTTTCACTATGTTCTTTATGTAGAAAATACACAAATGCAACCATCTATATGAGTATTGTTTGCACTGAGTGATACCATTAGATGTGGTATGAGCATACATATGTTCATTGCATGGCTCAAGCCTGTAGTGAAGTTTATTTGATGACTATTTGTGTGGTTTATGCCTGAAAATTGAATCAACCTAAATGTGATGACTGTAGGTCTGTAATAATGTTAATCATGTGCATGAATGTATGGTTTATACCTTTAATCAAACCCAGGAAGGGTAATCTTTCTATAATATCAGGAGGGATAGCACCAATGCATGCTTCACATAACCTTAGTGGTGATGGATGAGTTTTTGCGTAAATGCAAACGATTATAGAGTCACCGCAATGGAGCCATAGCAAAGTTTTTTAGTGAATGGTTCATAGTGTGCATAGGTGGAAGACCTAACGTGATAACCTTTGTTCATTTAAACCTTATTGTGGGGCCGCACAAAGTTTACTTAAAAGAAGGATCCCAGGGTGATGTTTCCCAGTGGTCATGACCCTGAAAGTTCATAACAAACTGCACAAAAGGGATGCTTAGGATGTCTTGGTAGAGCCATCGACATGGAAATGACCGAGGTGAGTTGGAGCCCTCATATTGGTTGGTGGGAAGTTAAACCACCATGCAGGAGAAATATCGTAGACACCATGAATGCTTAAACTGGGGCCTTCTTAGACAAGAAATGAGGTGATAGGTGATGAGAATTTTCCCATCTCGAAGATTGTCTCCCGGTGTTATGCAACCAGCTCACAAATAGATAGATCAACAACTTAAAAATTATCCTCTTCGAGGGGGAAACCTCCTTTACATTACATAAATGAACAATTCTTGGATGATTCAAATGAAAAAACCTCCTTTCTATATATATGAGTCTAAGGGGTCACAATATAATCAAAGTTGACATAACAATAATAATTCAAGGTCACAACAATAACAAAAGTGGGCTTCTATGGGGCACAATAATTACAATATGGGGAAAACATGGGCACAACAATAGCAATAAGGGGCTACACTGACAAGAAAAATGTGGGAATACACTAGTATTATAGGGACCTAACATGCCCCTCTCCTTCAAAAAAGTGTTGTCCTTAACGCTTGAGTAGTTTTGGATGCTTCTGTATAAAATTCCCATCCTCCCATGTAGAATCTTTAGCTAGTAAGTTCTTCCACTTGATGAGATACTCTGAAACTGATTGATTTCGTAGTGGTCAAGTTCTTTTTTTTTGTGACTGCTTCAGGTTCCAATATGATTTTTCCTTCCTTGTCAAGTTCTGGCAATATTGTTTGAACTGGAAGCTTGTCATCTATAACCTTTTTTAAGCATGAAACATGGAAAACTGGGTACACTCAGGAAGATGCAGGAAGCTCCAATTTGTATACCATAGTACCAATATTTTGCAACACCTTGTATGAACCATAATACTTTGGTGATAATTTATTATCCGCCCTAGCTTGCTTGAGAGACATTTGTTTGGATGGTTGTAGCCGTAGAAATACCCAGTTGCCTACATCAAAAATTATTTCGTTGCGATGTTGATATGCCTGTTGTTTCATTCTATTCTACGCCAAAGTGAGGTTATCCTTTAAGAGCTGGAGAACTTGTTGTTGATGCTTGATGTGATCTTCCACTGCTTGAACCTTATACTATTCTCTTAAATGTGATGTGATGAATGGTGAATGATATCCATAAAGTGCCATAAATGGGGTCATTTTTGATGCAGTATGGAAGGAAGTGTTATACCACCATTCAACTAGAGGTAACCACTTGAGCCATTGTGTATGTTTATCAGATACAAAGCAACAAATATATCCTTCCAAATATTTGTTCACTATCTCAGTTTTCCCATTAGATTGAGGATGATAAGATGAGTTATGAGCTGACTGAGTACCCAGACAAGAAAATTATTCTGTCCAAAAATTTCTAGTGAAAATGGGATCTCTGTCACTTACAATAATCTTTGGGTTTCCATGTAGCTTTTGAATTGTTTCCATAAATGCAACAACAAATGCACCGGCTTTAAATGGATAAGATAATGCACAAAATTGTGCATACTTGGTAATTCTATCCACTACCACCTTGATAACACTCTTTCCTTCGGACTTGGGTAAACCTATGATACAATCCATTGAAACCTCCTCCCAATGTTGACTTGGAATGGATAAACGTTGTAATAGACCCGGGGTCTTAATTGTCTCAACTTTATTTTGTTGGAAAACCAAACATTCCACCACAAAAGTTTGAATATCATATTTAAGGTCATCCCCAAAAAAATCCTTCTTAACCATGTAGTAAGTTTTTAAAAATACTGAGTGCCCTCCTAAAGGAGAGGTGTGCAATTCTAAAAGAATATTTTGTTTGAGTTGGGAATTATTACAAAGGTATAAGTGATCTTTGTATCATAATGAATCATTTTTCCGGCTAAATGTATCAAATGTATTGGGATCTTGCTGCAAATTTTGAATGATTTCCCATGCTTCTTCGTCATTCTCCCATTCATCCATTGCTTCAGTTATCCAATTTGGTTGGATAATATAAATGACACAAAGCAATGCTTCCACATCCTCATCATTTCTTGAGAGTGCATTTGCAACAACATTTTGCTTCCCTTTTTTGTAGATGATTTCAAAGTCATAACCCAACATCTTTGTGACCTATTTTTGCTACTCTTTTGAAGATAATCTTTGTTCTAAAAAGTATATAAGGCTATCATGATCCGTTTTTACCTTGAAGTGTCTTCCCATTAGGCAAGGTCGCCATTTCTTAAGTGCATATAGTGTTTCCAACATTTCCTTCTCATAAATAGATTTGTGTAAATAGTTTCCTTTGATTGGACTACTTTCAAAAGCAATGGGTCTTCCTTCTTGAATTAAAACAACACCAATTCCATTTCCTGAGGCATCACATTCCACAATAAAGGTTTATGTGAAGTTTGGCATAACTAAGACCGGTGCTTGGCACATTGCCTCTTTAAGATGTTCAAAGGACTTAGTTGCTTATGGAGTTGAAGAAAATGCATCTTTCTTCAGTAATGTTGTTAGAGGTGTTGCTATTCTCCCATAATTCTTAACAAACTTGTGATAATACCCTGTCAACTCGAGAAATCCTCGCAGATGCTTTATGGATGTGGGGATTTTACTTTCCTTAATGGCTTTAATTTTCCTAGGGTCTACCTTAACACCTTCATGAGATACAATATGACCTAGATATTCCACCTCATGTTCTACAAAGAAACATTTGGAGGTTTTTGCATATAATTGTTTCTCCTCCAATAGTTTGGGCACCCTGTCAACATGTTGAACACAATCCTTCCAAGACTTGTTGTAGATTAGTATATCATAAAAAAAATACTAACACAAATTTTCTAAGGAAGGGTTTGAAAATGGAATTCATAAAACCTTGAAATGTAGAAGGTGCATTGGTAAGGCCAAAAGGCATGACCAAAAATTCATAATGACCCTCATGAGTTCTAAATGTTGTTTTCATAATTTCTTCAGTCTTCATTCTGATTTGATGATATCTTGAAGGAAGATCCAACTTGGTGAAGTAAATTTCTCCATGTTATTCATCTAATAATTCGTCAATGACAGGAATGGGAAATTTATCTTTAATAGCGAGCTTTTTGAGCTCCCTATAATCTGGACATATGCGCCATGATTCATGCTTATTGTGCACCAATACTACTAGAGAAAAGAAAGAACTTTGACTGAGTTTAATTATACTAGCCTCTAGATTTTCTACAACCATATGTTCAATTCACTGTTTTGGGCATAGGGATATCTGTAAGGCCTGATGTTTGGAGGAACACTTCCTAGAATCAAAT
Source organism: Pinus taeda (assembly GCA_000404065.3). Taxonomy (NCBI): domain Eukaryota; kingdom Viridiplantae; phylum Streptophyta; class Pinopsida; order Pinales; family Pinaceae; genus Pinus; species Pinus taeda. The sequence goes on from APFE030510197.1 coordinate 43,645, forward strand.
GAATAGCATTATCATGAACACAAATAGGTGGGAGGCCTTTGGGAGTCTCAAATACCTTGGAATGATTGTCCAAGACTTTTTGGAGATAAGGATAAATAGATGATTTCAATGTGGGAACCTCTAGTGAACATAATTATGCAATTACACCTCATTTTTATTTCTTTAGAAGCTTTGTCATGCCATTAGAGCTAATTATCTTTCCTGGTTTCCCTACGATACCCCTTAATTCAAATTCCTTTTCTTCCCAAAAACATTTCAAGAAAAGTTATTGAAAATTAAAAGCTATTGTACCCAAAGATTGTAGCCATTGGACTCCTAATACAACATCAACACCACCCATTGGAATGGAAGGCATTGGACTATTCAATACATATTCTCCCATGGATAGCTTGACATTATGGCACTTTCGAGAGCAATTTAGGGTTCCTCGATTTGCACCATCACTTGACATTCTCGTGCTAGATATAGGAAGTAATTCAATTCCTTGTCTATATTAAAACGAATAAAATTACGGGTACTACCCAAATCAATCAACACTATTACCTTTTTCTTCTTGATATGTCCTTATATCTTGAGAGTTTGAGGAGTGGTAATTCCTGCCAATGCATTACAAGATATGGTTGGATTAATTTATTATTTCTCTAGGGTTGGTTCTTGGTGTATATCCTCTTCTTTTTACGTTTCTTGTTCCTTTTCTTCCTCCTCTTCACAATCTATGTAAAATAATTTCTTCTCGGCACAGTTATGACCTTTAGTGTATTTGGTATCATAACTGTAACAAAACCCTTTTGATATTTTTTCTTCTAATTGTTGTGGTGTCAACCTTGTAGGTATTGGAAGGCTAGGGGCAAGAACACTTCCATCTTTACAGTTGTGAGTGGTAGGCTTCTTTGTTTCCATAATTTTTCTTTCAATTTTTCTTGCCAACCTGAATGCCTTCTCCTCAAGGGGAAATACATATTGTTAGAGTCTGATGGGACTTGCCTAAAAAATCTCGTCAATGGTCTCTATCTCGAAAAATTACACCCATAAAATGCTAGAGTAGAAATGTATGCACCATGACTTATTTTTTATGATGATCACCTCAACATGGACTAACTCTAAATATCATTTTCTCATCATATGTCAACAGATGGATCCTTTGCCAACTTATCATCACGGGTTTGCTGGTGGCGCATCTCGATGGTGGCAAAACCTCGTTGCTACAGCTTGGGCCATATACTCTCTTGACTGGACACCTCGTCTCTTTGATGGACTTTGTATCAGATCAACCACCAACAATCAAGAAGAATATGACATCATCATAGGGCTCTTGGCCGATGCCCATGACCTAGGTATCCATCACTTGCACATATTCCTTGATTCCCAGCTAGTTGTATCATAGTTAAATAGGACCTTTCAAGTTCAGGATTCATGCCTTTTCCGAAAGTATCTGCATGCACAAAGGTTGACTATAATTTTTTAACATATCACATTTACACATATGCCAAGGGATCAAAATCACACAACTGATTGCATTGTTAATCAAATCTTAGGCTGGCATGCATCACATATATATAACCATCAAGATACATAAAACATCATCACAAGATACGTCTCAAACATAATGCCGAAATAGATAACAATTATAGATGCAAGTGAGACATCATGAGAGATGCCAATAAATAATCTCGTATATACATCAAAAAATATATGAGTACAAAAATATATCACTTAGTCCACTAGTCCATGACCGGGAAAAAATAAGTCAACAAAATATAGGGGAGCATCCTTATAAATGGGTGTTTGCCCTTGGACATACATAATCACTTCCAACAACATTAAGACCATCTAGTCTATCTAGGGCCCTAGTGGCCCAATCTTTGCATCTTGAGCCAAAATCGAACCAGTCATAGCCATCGCCATGGCTATACGATGCAAAATTACTCGGTGTGCCTGCTCCAGTGACATCATCATCTCGATGACGACCTCCACCAGTCCTGCCCATCCATCGATAGGCAACCCTCTAGTCAAGGTAACCACCTTGCCTTAGGTGTCTCGATAACTCTGCAGCTTAGCCTCTACAACTGCCAAGCATGCCTCTGCGGCCTCAACACTCTCGCTGATCTGGAATGATCTAGGTGGATGTTGGTGGCCACCCACCTATCCCACTTGGACCCCCACAAGTGTCTCTTTTAGTTTTTCAGTTTCCGTAATTGTAGCACAATTTACTATTTTTAGCAGTTTTTCAGGTCCTAAACTTCTGGAGCCATTTTGAGGCCCTAAACGATGCTTTTTGGGAAATCCGAGAGCAACTTGGGTCCATGGACTGAAGTTGCTCTTCCCAAAGTTGTAGTGCTTGGATATATCTTTCTAACGATCTATTGTACGCATCAAACAATCGGGTGCCAAAGTCACAACCCCGGGAAGTTGATGTACCAACTTACCCAAAACGAGGCCCACAATTTGGCGTTTCATCTTCTAGGGTTAAGTTTTGGGATTTTAAGGGTTTTCCATTGTTTATCAACAATAAATAGGCCTTTGAGCGTCATTGTAACACAATTCAGAGGCATGTAGCCACCACATCTCTTCTCAGAGATAAGATACCATTGCCCTAGCTGGTTTATTTCCATTTCTGTTTGTAAGCATATTTCAGTATTTTACATTAATGAAATGAAGTATTATTTTCGCTACATCTCTATATATATGGTTATCTCTGTAATTTGTTGTGTTCCTGTTTAAATCCGGATTAGTTCCCAAATTTCCCAAAAAACGTCGTTTAGGGCCTCAAAACGGCTCCGAAAGTTCAAGACCCGAAAAACTGCTAAAAATAGTAAATTGTGCTACAATTATGGAAACTGAAAAACTGAAAGAGACAGTTGCGGGGGTCGAAGTGGGATAGATGGGTGGCCACCAACATCCACCTAGATCACTCACACCATCTCTCTACATTCTCGCCTACTGTTGTTCCACTACCCTCTCTAGAGGGCCCACAAATCTCTAACCTGCGTCGTTATGCTGGTCACTCAGGTCCACCCCAAGGCCCAGCCAGTGGCCTCACCACCCTTGGTCTCTATGGTGCGGGGGCATCCATTGCAACACCCATATGGCTAGGATCATGGCCTACCAAATAGGCTTGTTGTCCATATCCTCTTGTATCGTCAACTCTCACTATCATGCCTTATCTGACCCACATTATTACAATATGTTTACATCTCATATTGATTTCCTAATCGAGCATGTCAGGCGGTTAACGCTCATTTCCTATCGATTTAACATTTGTATTCCAGGATAGGGGCAGTACCTTAGATACTCCCCCCTTGTAGGGATATTCTTGGGTAGCACAATGGGAATCACTATTTCCCATTGATGACATTGACCCCCTTGACATTCGACACCAACACAAGATTTCATGTCAAGGTGGTGTCGTACTTGGTTACCATGGCAATTCTTTCATTTAGTAGAAGACCCCCGCATCATTAAACGCCTCATCCAACAATGTTTACAACATGATACGGGAGAGGTACCGGAAGTCGAAGAACTATGCATACTGCAACACCTCATTCAACATTGCTTCACCTCTGTTATGCATGGGGGAACCAAATTCAATCTATTTGACCATGAAGTGCCCTTGAGGGTGTCAAAAATTATCATCACCAGCTATCAGCACGTCAACCACCATAATGTTGACTAGACAGGACCATTCTTTTTCCGATTGCAATAATTTAAGATTAGTTATCATAATGAACATGGGACATGCCGACCTCGTATAGACATCTTTTTTCACTCTGTAGGTTTTAGCTAGAGCATGGTTACCATTTATACTCTGTCAATGGGTTTCTCTACTCATCTCCATAACAAGTTATCCTCTCTCTCAAAAAGTTGATCAGACTCTCTGTTAGAAAAGAAAACATGATGTATTTCAGCTATATGTTTGCTCCTAACCTCATACATCAAGGGTAAACTTTTAACACCTGAAAATCATACACATGTTGGCACAATCCAGAAGACACTAAAAGGTGTCCAATAGAATGCAATGAACTTTTTCCAGCTAAATACATCATGAAGTTTAAAGAATTAAATTTCTCCCAAGGTCCAAAGTTTATAAAGTAAAAAATCATTGATGTTGCGTGTCTATTTCTTCAATAAACGCGCGCACACAGAATATCCTTCAAAAGCGTGCAATTATAGAAAAGGATGACTCAGTGATTCGTGACCACTCCACACACTTGGGCCCAATTCTATGACATGAGCTCAGTCCAGTACAACCGAATTCGAATCACCTTGAAGATATTCAACCCTCAATGGAATCATCTTGTCCTACTCATGTGTCATTATCATGCATCAACCAAGAGAGGGAAGATGGATTCAAAAAATGATATATAAAAAAGCCATGGGAGATCCAAAATATGAGACATTGTTATGCAGACCAAATTGCTATCAAATCAAAGCACCATTACCTTGTTGAAGCCAAAGAATGGAAGAGCACTAACATGTTGTCCATATTGCTTCCAAGCAATCCATCATCATAGTGAGAAAAGAGGAATTCACGATTGGAGAGTCTTCATAATTATTTGAGAGAGAGGAGAAACTTGCAAAGAGATTGAGGGAAAGAAACCCCCTTGCTGAGGATTTTTGAGCATCATAGCTCAAAGAATTATCTTCAAGTGTCTAAGATTCATCCATTGTATTCAACCTCTACTACTAGTAGCCAATAAAGGGAGCTTTTTTCATTATCTTATTGATTTGTTTTGTCCATTTGAGCATTGTTTGTGTATTCACCTCTTTGATTAGTTTATGTTTATGTATGCATTGTTTCCACTATTTAAAATGTTATGTTTATTTAAGTATGTCCACTAATAGCACCAATTCTGCTTGTGATCCTTTGCAGGGAATAATCAACTACTAAGGAGGTGCCTTTTGGTACAACATTGCCACAAAAATACTACCACAAGATTTCCTTGGGAATCATGGGATTGAGTCATGGTGTTTGTTGCTAGTCTTGTGCTTTTGGTCTTTTGTGATTTGTTGTGCTTGATTGCTACCTTGTTTATGTCTAGTGTATGGCCATACTACATTGTTTGTGATGTTGTGTTGCTATTGGTTTTTATGGTTTTCTCTTGTTTGCTTCTTATTCTTGCCTTTTATGTTTTGATTCTTGGGAATTGGTTGGGAAAGAGGAAAGTTAGTGGAGCTTGGGGAGAGTTGAATGAAATCCAATAGGTGATGTAAGGCCTGGATGAAGCTCAGTGCATGTATAAGGGTAGTTGAAGGTAAGCGTATGACAACTAGTTAGATTGATTGGGTCCATTGAGGTAAATGGACAGTGATAGGACAATCATGAGAAAGGTAACAAAAAGGGTAAAGTAAATGGATTTTAGGTTTTAGATGCCTTGGCTATGTTGGGAACTGTTGTTCTAAATATTATGCTTGTTGTGCATGAATAAAGGAACTTCTCTTAACCTTGACCTTGAGATGTATTAATTATTTATGATTATGATTGCTTTATGCTAATGTTTATATGCATATATGTATGTATATATGTTGTTATTTGATAGGGTCATCAAGGATCATGATTGTTTTATGTTTATGTTTATATATATACATGCATGTATGTATGTCGTTGTTTGACAGAGTCACCGACGATCATTCCTGCGGAGGAATGATTGCTTATGCAGGTGAATGGCATGAAGGGGTTCATGGTTTACGAGGAATCAAGCGAGAAGAGTAGTCATGAAAAATATTTAAGGTAATTATCATGCGGTTATGAATTGATATTGTATGCTTGTATTATGCCTATGTTTATGTTACGACAGGTAACACTGAAGAATACATCAGCGGAATGGAAACAATGTGCCTTGCGTCATGCTAAGATAAACATGGACGGCAAAGAGACATTGGAAGCAAGGTTGCTTGGTAGAGATAATGTGGTTTTGTATATGTAGTGTTGAGCATTGATGGTGCTATGTACATGTTGGATATGCAGTGTTGAGTACATATGATGTTATGTACATGTTGAATCTGCAGTGCTATGTACATGTGGTGTCTTGTGCATGTTGTACATGTGGTGCTATGTGCATATGGTGTTGTGTGCATGATTGTACAAATGGTGTTGTTTGCATGTGGTGTTGTGTACATCTTGTACAAGTGGCGTTGTGTGAAGGTGGTGTTATGTACATGTCGTGCATATGGCACTGTGTATATGTGGTGTTGTGTACATGTTCTAAAAGTGGTACGATGTACATGTGGCGTTGTGTAGATGTTGTGCATGTGGTGTCATGTACATGCGATGATGTGTACACGTTGTGCAGGTGGCGTTGTGTATAGGTGGTATTGTGTACATGTTGTATTATGTGCATGTCGTACATGTTATGTTGTGTACATGTGATACTATGTATGTGACTTGTATAGTCATGGTATCATGACATGTTTATTCGTGGTGTTGTACTTTGTGTACGTATATGTATTGTGTGATACACCGGATGTAGGCGTATGTATTGTGTTGTGTTGTACATTGGGTGTAGGTGTATGTGTTGTATGTCAAGTGTAGGTGCATGTATTGCATGTCATGTGTGTTTTAAGTGTGTGATGAACACTATGTGTATGTGCACATAGTTGAGGAGAAGGCATTAGGTGTTTGTCGGATGTGGCAACTGACTTGGAGTGCATACAGAATAAAGACAAAGGTAGAAGATAAGGATTGATTAAAGGATAAGTATCAATTTATTTCAGTTTTATTATGCATGTGATCTATGATTCTGGTTTATGATGATTGCGTGTGATCCATGATTTTGATCTATGATTATTGTGTTTTGAGCTAACTTGATGTGATATTTTTATACATGATGATTTGGTCAAAGATGCTAGTTTGACTTGTTGTGACAGGAAGTAAACAAGATTGCAAGTGTACCTTATTAAAGAGCTACCAATGAGGTATGATGTGAATTTATTTCAATTTATTTTAACTCTAATGGAAGTTATGTTCTTGGTACATGAAGCACAAAAATGTCGGTGTGGTGGTTGAAATCAGCTACAAGAATCAACAACAATAGTGAAAGTGTAACCACCATCCTCCCACATCTACCCGATTAACTGACCAACCAAGGTAAACATGTGACGAGAGGCTACTATGATAAGATTCAACCTCCTTGGTGAACTTAACGAAATGGAATCGACGGAAACACATCAACCATACCTTCCACGTCAACAACAACACTCCCAGGAGGCAACCCAACCACTAAGGCATCTTGCCCCTGGGTCCCACTGAGTTTTTTAGACCTCCTAACCTTTGGATGCTCTCATGCTATGGGCATGCCAGTGTCTAGGTACCTCTAGACTCTCCCACAAGCCCGCATGCTTGCATCCAAGGAATTTTCCCAGCAAACCTGTGCCAGCATCCACAAAATTTAAGGCACTTTTGTAGCCCAACATTTCGGCCACTACCCAAAACTTGTTGTAACTTCCAGAATCCATTAAACACATAATGAAAAGACTAATAAGCCAAAAATCAACTTCACGACTAGGCCTGACCATCCCCAACCAGGACCGACATTCTGTCAAACACTTGGCATCAATGCAATCTATAGGTCTAAGATACAAGACATGACATGAATGACTGAAAACTCTTATGAAACATGACAAGAAGGATCACCACCTTCTCCCTTGAACTGTTATGACATAAATTAGGTCTTGCATCCATCATTTTAACCATTACAAGTAAATACATGAAGTAACCATGACATGTACCAATTAATTAACCATACTTATAGCCATCATAAAGCCATGGAAATAACAATGAGATAACAACCATTAAATACACATATAAACAAGTACAAAAGCAAGAGAACTTAGCTTTTATTAACCACAGGCAAATCCAACCAGGTTCGAGACTTCCGCGTACCACCCGACCATAGACATGGCTGAACCAAATATTTCTTTCAGCCAGTCATCCCCGTTCCATTTTCAAAGCATGAATGTGGGATCTCATGGATAAAATAATCAAAAAACAACCAAGGGAATCCAAATATTAAACCATCTCCACCCTCACCAAACCGTGATCACACCAAAATCGGTGCTCCGATCACAAAACCGGACCGAACGTGGAATACGGTCTAGAATCCATCACTATCTTTTAGGAAGTTTCTGTCTCCTAGTCTCTCAAGCTTTATTGCAATCCAATCCTAGATCCCTATGCCCTAAGCTGAGACACTAACCTCTCAATCTTTACCGCAATCCAATCAAATCACTAGGCATGAAACTGAGACTCCTCCCTTGGGCTTTATCGTGTATCCTGCCAAAATCGGTTAAGGGATTCCTAGGCCTTTGGGAATGATCCTTGAGGACACTTCCTCCCCAGATCCTGAAATCCATCCAGCAATTTCAAAGCTCAAAACTGAGATAAACATCCCAACACACCAGGGCATCCAAAAAAGGCAAGGCTAGCCTAAAAACCACTGTCATAACCTGACAAAACCATGCCACCGACAATAAGAGAACCATACACCAACATGCAAAGCCATGCATGTGAAAATCAACTAGGAAATCACACATGCAATATGTTACCTACAAGTATTCCTGTTGAAGCAACTTGATCCTACTCTTCCTTCCTTCCCCTTTGCTTGTTTTTCCTTCCTTGCTCCAAAGCTAGAGTGATCCAATAAAACTCTAAGTGTCCAAGAGTGAGAGAGAGAGAGAATAATGAGAGAGCTCCAAAACTGAACTCACAAAAAGTTACCAACTGATCCTCAGAATCCCTTTTATTAATGAGGCATCTGTTTTCTTCATTTTCCTCATCGCATGCAACGTGTGACCTTTCACCTTACTTTTCTTCTAATTTCCTTTATTTTCATAAATAAATGTGCCATAAACACATCCAGTGATGCCCACTAGGATCTATTTGCCCAATATTTAGCTTGGAATACGTGTCCCTTACCCGTGGTATGTTTTTTTCCTTTATTAACTTTTATTACACAAAATTTTCACTATGGCTGTTACAGAACCCCCCCTTGGGGAACAACATCCTCAGTATTAAATCACACCAAAACTTCAACAAACCCACTAAAAAACAAACATACTACCCATGGGTCTTTATAACTTAGCTCGTTGCTGTATTTACAATGAAAGACTTACTCAAAAGAAAAACATCATGACAACATGACAAGATAACAACCATACCACTTATTGGAGCTTTATAACTTAACTCATGATTGTATTTACATCCATATACATACATATACCAAAACATCAGTAAAACATATACCGAACATCAAACCAAAACTGCTCTGTCTCAACCAGCGAATGATGCAGGATACATGGCCTGCATCTGATCCGCCATCTCCCATGTAGCTTATTCGGGCCCAAAGTGATTCCACTACACTTTAACCTTCTCTATGGCTCTCTTCCTGAGCATGAGATGCTTCCACTGGAAGATACTCCACTCATTTCCTTTGTTGGTGCATCACATACATCCTTAGCATATCCTCCAAGATCTTGTTGACCCTCTCTATTTGTCTATCTTTCTGCGGATGATAGTTGTACTGAATGCCAATTTTGTACCCAAACCCACAAATAGCTCCTTCCAAAATTTGGAAGTGAAATTTGCATCCCTGTTTGACACAATCTTCTTTGAAATACCAAGTAATATCACTATCTCTTTGTTGAAAACTTGTGCCACGTCACTGGCTGAATATGTAGCCTTCACTGGAATGAAGTGAGCTACCTTGCTCAACTTTTCGACCACGACCATAATAGAATTATGTTGTCTCATTGTACTTGGAAGACTTGTAATTAAATAAATGGAAATGACCTCCTATTTCCATTCCTGAATTGCAATAGGCTATAGTAGATTACTTGGATTCTTACATTCTACCTTTACCTACTGACAATCTAAACATCTAGCCATGAACTTTGCCACTTCCTTCTTCAGATTCAACCAATAGTAGAACTTCTTCACAACCATCAACGTCTTCTGATATCCTGGGTGATCCGAGTATGGCTATACTTGAAACTCCCTCAACATAAACTTCTTGAGCTCATTACAATTCGACACATAAATCTTATCCCTGAATATCACCAAACCATCTGCCATGAGATGATAGTCTACATCCTGATCACCTGTATCGGTACCTATACCTATACTTGTGCCTGTACCTGTACTTTGTTGTAACCTGTGCATTATCTCCATGTACTTGTCATCCTGATGTCTTGCCTGCAAGATCATATCCTGTAATTCTATCCCATAAGAGCTCATAATTGCTATATGATTTACCTATACCTTCCTGCAAATAACATCCACAACTTGATTCTCCTTTCCTTTAATATATCTGATCTTGAAGTCGAACTCACTAAGGGTGGACTACCATCTAGCTTGCCCAACATTTAGATTCAGTAGGTCAAACAAATATCTCAACCCACTGTGATTGCTCATCAATACAAACCTCCTTCCTAAACCTCCTTCCCAAAAGATAGAGCCTCCACATCTTGAATGCATGTATGATTGCTGCTAGCTCAAGATCATGTCTCAGATAGTTCTGCTTGTGCTCATTTAGTTTTTGTGACTCATAGCACACTACCTATCCTTCTTGCATGAGAACTCCACCAAGTCCTCTCTTGCAAGCATCTATACATACTACATACTCCTTGTCTGGATCTGCAATCTTTAATATTGGTGCATGTGTTAACAACTTCCCTAGTTGCTGAAAATTAGTTGCACATTCTTCCTTCCATTCGAACTTCTTACCTTTCCTCTACAATGATGTGATAGGATATGCAATGCACGAGAAGTTCTCGATGAACCTCTTATAATAATCTGCCAATCCCATGAATGATCTCACCTCATCCATATTCTTAGGAGCTTCCCACTCCATGATGACCCTTATCTTTTCTAGATCTACTTCTATGCCTTATTTGGAAGTGACATGTCCCAAGTAATGTAACTATGTCTGAAAGAATATGCACTTGCTAAGCTTGGCATACAAGGGATGCTCTCTTACTAATCTCAACAATGTTGCTAAATGCTCGACATTTTCTTACTCATTTTTAGAAGATACCAATATGTCATCAATGAATACAATAAAAAACTTGTCGAGATGAGGATGCAACGCATTATTCATCAAACACATAAATGTAGTTGGAGAATTAGTCAAACCGAATGGAACTACAACAAACTCATAATGCCCATAACCAGTCCTGAACATTGCCTTGAATATATCCTCCTCCTTAATGTGTACATGATGGTATCCTGATCTCAAGTTGATCTTAGAGAACAATACTACTCCCTTCAACTGATCAAACAAATCATCGATTCTTGGCAATGGGTAGCTATTCTTGATCATTACCTTGTTTAGTTTCTTGTAATCAATGCACAATATGATAGTACCATCTTTCTTCTTTACGAACAACACTGGTGCACCCCAAGGTGATACACTTGGCCTAATGTATCCCTTATCAAGCATCTCCCTTAAATGCAATTTCAACTCTACTAGCTCTGGAGTGCTCATCTTGTAAGGTGCCTTCGATGCTGGAGCTACCCCTAGCACTAACTCAATAGAAAAGTCTACCTTCGTGTGAGGAGGTAACTCTGGAATCTCTACTGGAAACACATCTAGATACTGATGCAATACAATGTACCTCTTAAAGTTTTCTGCATCCTCAATATCTTTGCCCTTGTCACTAGATATATGTATTGCAAACATCACACAACCTTTTATGCAACTACACTTAGCCCGCATATCAGTAACCATCCTCATTGATGTATGCTCCTTCTCCCCCTGCAAAGTTGTATTTTCCCCACTATCATCCACACACTCAATGGAAATGTTGAAGAAATCCACTTTGGTCCTATGAAGGTACAAGAAATCTAGACCAAAAATCATACTATATGATCCCAATGGCAATACATTTAAATGTGTTGATATAGGCATACCATTTAAATCAAATTCACAATCTGTTACCCAATGGTGAACTCTCTTCTTTGTACCTGTATCCAACTATACTAACCAAGATTCTGCATGCACTTATTTTCTCAAACCACACTTATCCACCAGGTCATGATTAATATAACTATAGTTAGATCTAGGATCAACCAAAATAGAAACAACTTGATCAAAAAGCTTACCGTCCATCTCAATGATAGATGCCTGATGATTTTCCTGCCTGTCATCGACAACTACATAGATTCAAGGATTGCTATGACCAACATCACCAACTGTATGCGCCCCTTGAGCACTATAGATCGTGGGTCTACCACCTTGATATTGCAGACAATCCCTCCTACGATGATCCTTGCAACATATCCAACACTGCAATGGTTCTCTACCACCACCTATAACATGCTGCACTCCATATCCCTTCTCAGTTGTATTGAACTTGTTGTAAGGGACTACATTTTCTTTCTCACTTGCATCTTGAGGTCTTCCTCACTTTGGTGTCCATCTTCCTTTAGCTTTCTCATTTTCTTTCAAGTCATGCTTAGGCTCAACTTTGTGCTAAGAATGCTCATAACAACATTTCATGATGACAAGTCTCCCCTATCACTCCTCTTGTGAGTATGATAATGATGACGATCATGATGCCTGTCCGAACCAAAACTAGAATAGTACATGTGCCCATCACCTCTCCTATATGGAGTGTCCAACAACCTGTCATCTCTGATCATGTCATCTATGTCTGACCTATGACCACCATAAGACCTATTTCCATATGCCCCATTAGTTCTATCCTCCTTCTCATGGCTGATTCGGAGTGGTCCCTGTCGCTGCAATGCCTGCATGATTTTGTCATTGTCTGCCTTACAACTCCTTATTTCTTCCTTCAAGCTCCTCAATGTATCTGCCAAATCACAAGAGTTCCCAACACCATGCTGCTCATCTGATTCATAGGGAGAGTCTTTGTAGTCTGCCATATTTCTAGCCATTTTGATCTCTTTCCTGCAAGGCATACTATGTCAGTTAAACCAAATCACAATAATTCAATGTACCTTAGTATACTTCCGGGAGGATACCTTGTCTGCAAGATCAACAAATCAACATGATACATATACGATATAATCATGACAACATATAAAATATAACACATAGGCATGTAACCATAAGTCCATCATTCTAGCTAGAGTCTAGTCATTAATGCATGCCCATATCAACTACACATGCCATGACCTCATGTGTGACAACAACAACCATATCACTATATATTGATTGTACGCAAACATAAACATGTGCCCAATCATACACCCATGACAACATACTTCACACAACGACATCCTTATTCCCACAGAGACATCACTGCGACCATGACCAACACCATGAATATGCAACAAGCATTCAAGGATGATTGGCACACATGCAAATGACATGAATGCATGACCAACACACAACCCATCCAGTCTGAGGGCTGACCATGCTATGATACCAATCTGTAAACACCCTCCTCCCACATCTACCCAAGTAACCAACCAATCGGGGTAAACATGTGATGAGAGGTTACTATGATAGGATTCAACCTCCTTGGTGACCTTAAGGAAATGGAATAGATAGAAACACATCAACCATAACTTCCACATCACCAGAACCACTCCCAGGAGGCAACCCAACCACTCATGAACCTTGCCCCTGGGTCCCAATGAGTTTTTTAGACCTCTTGACCTTTGAACGTTGTCATGCTATGGACATGCCAGCGTCCAGGGACCTCTCATCGCTCCCACAAGCCTGTGTGGCTGCGTCTAAGGAGTTTTCCCAATAGACCTGTGCTAGTGACGAATTTAATGCACTTTTGTAGCCCATAATTCTGGTCACTGCTTAGAACTTGTTGTAACTTTCAGAATACATTAAACACATGTTGACAAGACTAATAAACCAAAAATCAACTTCAGGACTACTCCTGACCATCCCCAACCGAGACTGATATTATGTCAAACACTTGACATGGATGTAGTCTACTGGTCTAGGATATAAGACAGAACATGAATGACTAAAAAATCTTATGAAACATGACAAGAAGGATCACCACCTTCTCCCTTGAACTATTATGACATCAATTAGGTCTTGCATCCATCATTTTAACAATTACGAGTAAATACATGAAGTAACCATGACATGAACCAGTCATTTAACCATGCTCATAACCAACATAAAACCATGGAAATAATACTGAGATAAGCGCCATTAAATCCACATATAAACAAGTATAAAAGCAAGAGAACTTAGCTTTTATTAACGATAGGAAAATCCAATCAGGTTTAGGAATTCCACGTACCACTCGACCGTAGACATGGCTGAACCAAATCTTTCTTTTAGCCAGTCACCCCTGTGCCACATTCCAAGCATGAATGTGGGATCTCATGGATAAACCAATCCAAAAACAACCAAGGGAATCCAAAGGTTAAACCACCTCCACCCTCACCAAATCGTGATCACACCAAAGCCGTTTCTCCGATCAAAACCAAACCAAACTTGGAATTCCATCCAAAACACATCACTATCCTTGAGGAATTTTCTGTTTCCTTGTCTCAAGGAACCAAAATTATTTCAAATTGATGTTACGGATCACAACTCATTAGAGGAATCCCCACCCCTTAGGGGGGCTAGAGGACGAAGTTGAGGAAACCCAGCAAGACAATGATCTCACAACTACGCCAGATGAACCGATTATCTCACTACATGCTTTGGCGGGCATTTCTGCACCCCAAACTCTCAAAATCAGAGGCTTTCTTAAACATCGCCATGTAGTAGTATTGATTGATAGTGGTAGCACTCATAACTTTATCCATAAGCGAGTTGTCGAAGTTGTTCATTGTTTTGTAAGGGCAGTCTCTAATTTCTAGATCCTCATTACTGATGGGGGGACAATGAAATGTGAAGGCCGCTACGAAAATATTAAACTTCATATGGGAGATTACCAACTAAAGATCCACATGTTTGCGATTAACATGTGTGGTTGTGACATTGTCTTGGGTGTTGAATGGCTTCACACACTCGGTCCAATCGCAATGGATTTCCAGGAGTTATACATGAGCTTTAAGTAGAATGACCATATTCATACACTCCGTGGACTCCAGGCAGGTGCTCCTTTTATCATCAACTTGCATTGAATGGAAAATTTGTTGAAAAAAGGTGATCATGGAGTCATTGCCCAGTTTAATGCCATCCAGGCCATAGAATCTACTACTCTTCAT
This sequence comes from Pinus taeda, assembly GCA_000404065.3. Taxonomy (NCBI): domain Eukaryota; kingdom Viridiplantae; phylum Streptophyta; class Pinopsida; order Pinales; family Pinaceae; genus Pinus; species Pinus taeda. The sequence continues at coordinate 58,793 of APFE030510197.1, forward strand.
ATTCATCCTGAGATGCAATAGGTCTTAAACTGTCACTAGCAGGTCTTTGACAAACCTAAAGAGCTTCCACCCTCTAAAGGGGAACATGATCATAGCATCACTTTGGTCCCAAGGGCCCAACCGCCGAATGTTTACCCATATTGATATCCTTTCGCCCAAAAGAATGAAATTGAAAAATCATCAAGGAACTCCTTGAAGCAGGTGTTATTCATCCTAGCATCAATACTTATTCATCACCAGTGGTCATGGTGCTAAAGACAGATGGGGGATGGCGCATGTTTCCAGACTTTTGAGCCCTCAATAAGCTCATTGTCAAAGATAATTTCCCTATTCTGGTTGTTGATGATCTACTCGATGAACTACATGGGCCTCAATTCTTTACCAAGCTAGATATTTGCTCTGGCTATCACCAAATATGCATGAAAGAAGTAGACATTCCAAAGACTGCTTTCCAAACTCATGAAGGCCATTATGAATTCTTGGTCATGCCATTTGGTCTCTGTAATGCTCCATCTACTTTTTAAAGCCTCATGAATCACCTGCTGAAACCATATCTCCGAAAATTTGTCCTCATTTTCTTTGATGACATTCTCATCTACAACCTCACCTGTGAAAAACATCTTCATCATGTAGACCTGATCATGCAAATGCTCCAAAATCACACATTATTTGTCAAATTGTCCATGTGCTCTTTTGGTGGTGGAAGAGGTCGATTATTTGGGACACATTGTGGGTCATGAAGGTGTCAGGGTTGATCCCAAAAAGATACAGGCAATGCAAGATTGGCCCCAACCAAAAACTTTGAAGAGTTTGAGGGGATTCTTGGGTCTCACTAGCTACTATCACAAATTTGTCTGCAATTATGGTCGCATTTCCAGACCCCTTACTAACATTCTCAAGAAAAATTCATCTCTCTGGACTGATGCAACACAATAGGCGTTTGTGACTCTCAAACAAACTATGTGTTCCACTCGAGTATTGGCACTACCCGGATTCACAAAATCTTTTGTGATGGAATGTGATGCTTCAGGTACGGGTATTAGAGCTGTATTAATGCAGGAAGGTTGACCCTTGGCTTTCACTAGCCAACAACTTAGTGGGAAACATATGGGAAAATCTACCTATGAGAAAGTGATGATGGCCATCTTACATGTAGTAGATACTTGGCGACCATACTTACTGGGGAGGTGTTTCCAAATCCGCACAGACCATCAAAGCCTCAAATATTTTTTGGAGCAATGTCTATCCTTGCCACAACAAAATAAATGGCTGGCCAAAATGTTGGGATATGATTACGAGATAATTTACAATAAAGGGTGTGACAATGTAGTAATGGATGCTTTATCACACCAATTTGAGGATGAAAGCACCCTGCTATCAATCTATCTTCCCATACCAGATTGGATTGAAGAGGCCCGCAAGGAATGGTTTTCACACCCCTCTCTCTCCCAACCCATTAATAACTTGAGAGTAGATCCTAATTCCACAGTTGGCTACTCTTGGAAGGATGAGATTCTTCACTACAAGGATCGAGTAGTTATATCATTGACATCCTCTCTCAAAAATTGCATTTTGGCAAAGTTGCACTCATCTCCCACTACCAGCATGCAGGCTTTCAGAAAAATTATGCTCGCACTTGTCGTTCTTTCTTTTGGACAGGCATGAAAATTGACATTCTTACTTTTGTAGCTAAATATGATGTGTGTCAATGCCACAAATGAGAAATAGCCAAGTTACCAGGAACCTTACAACCATTGCCAATCCCCGCCTCCGTCTAGACAGATGTTTCTATGGATTTCTTTACTGGTCTCCCGAAGTCAGACAACAAATTAGTCATCATGGTGGTTGTGGATAAACTTTCTAAATATTCTCATTTTTGTGCTCTACCACACCCATTTACCCCCACTTTGGTGGCTCAGGCTTTCTTGGACCAGATCTTCAAACTGCATGGCATGTTAACGTCCATTGTGTCTGATTGTGACTCGACTTTTAGCAACAACTTTTGGCAAGAACTTTTCAAGCTACAAGGCACCCAACTCCAACCAAGTACTACCTATCATCCCCAAACTGATGGTCAAACTGAAGCCGTCAACAAACGTTTAGAGACATACCTACAGTGTTTCACTTCAGAAAAGCAACATCAATGGCTACAATGGATACCTTGAGCTGACTGGTGGTATAATACTAACTATCATGAAGCCACCAATATGACTCCATATGAAGTATTGTATGGCCAACTCCCACCTTCACCTATTTCTTATATCCCTATATGCTCTAAAGTGCAAGCAATTGATCAACTACTACAAAACCGTGCTGCCATGATAGCTCATCTCAAAGATAATCTCCATCAAGCTCAGAATCGAATGAAGCAATAGGTAGACCAACAACATTCAGAGCGCACCTTTTAAGAAGGGGATCAAGTATTCCTATGGCTACAACCATATAAGCAAACATCGTTCAAAGAAAAGGGCTGCCAGAAATTAGCTCCAAAATTCTACGGACCTTATCAAATACTTCAGTGCATTAGAGCAGTAGCCTATAAAATATCCTTACCACCAACTTCGAAAATCCATCCAATCTTCCATGTATCATGCCTCAAGAAAGTGGCGAGAACAATTGTAGAATTCAAACCAGTTTACTGAATTGGATGAGTAAGGTTCACTCTGGCTCCAACCTGAACAGGTCCTCGATACTCATGAAAGAGATATGTGCGACTGCACAATCAAGGAAGTCCTCGTCAAGTGGAAGGACAACTCTCCAGAAGATATGACCTGGGAACCAACCACTATTCTTCAACAGTTTCCGTAGCTTGAGCCTTGAGGACAAGGCTGCTTTTGATGGGGGAGGGCATGTTAGGGTCCAACGCTAACCCCTTTATTTATGTAATAAAACCAATAGGGTCGAGTCATAATCATAGTTAGTTAATGGGTCAATAAAGCTCGTATTAATAATTTTAAGTGGTTGACCCACATTTAAGAAAGGGACCACAGTTAGTTGCAAACAGGCCGCAATTAATAAATGAAGTGGTTAACCCATGTTATACAAAGGACCACTAGTTGTTAGGTTGTTGAAGGTCATTTAGCTATAAATAGTCGTAGTTAGAAGGGAAAGATCATCGAGTCTTATTCTGTAATCAAGTTCTGCTCTACTGGAGGTTCCCCCCTCGAAGAGGTAAGTGAACATTATCTCTGAATAATAAAATACTTGTTGTTTTTCTCATTTTATTTTGTGTTTTGGGTTGTATTTCTTCGCATATTTTGTATTCTGTAATTTCTCATAGGTCAAGAGGATAACAACGTCCATATTTCTCTAGACGGTAGCATGCCCATAGCATGGGAGCATCTAGAGGTTTAATAACTTAAAAACCTAGTGGGACCCAGGGGCATGACACATGTGTGGTTGGGATGGCTCCTGGGAGTTTTTTTGCTAGTGTGGATGGTATGTTTGATGGGTTTTTGTCGATTCCACTTCCTTAAGGATACCTAGGAGGTCGAATCATATCATAATAGTCTCTTGTCACATCATTACTCCACTTGGCCAGTTACTTGGGTAGATATGGGAGGAGGGTGTTACACTATATATGTGTCCTCTTTTGTTGTTATTTTTTCTTGATATTGTTTGATGAAAAGGTTTAATTAAAGAACATAAAGAAGATAACGAAGTTTCACAAGCAAGTATCAAGGTTGAAGAAAAATAAGTTACAATTGTTGCCACTTTACATTTTCTAACATGGTGTCAGAGCTAATGTGAGCAAGAAAGGCAGTCGAAAGGACACTAGAAGAATTATTGATCAAGGGATAGGAAGCTCTCAAAGCCTAAAAGAAGAAGATTTTATCTTGAAGGAATCTGGTTAAAGGATTATTGATAAAAGACCTTCTGATCTAGGGTTTCTACATTGAAGAAAATGAAGTACATTAATCTCAGGAAGGGTGTTGATCTCACGATATGAAGTCTAACTGGAAGTTATTCATGGAGGAATCCTAGGGACCATCTTTCAAGGGCATCATCAAGAACTCTTTGAAAGGTATTAAATACAACAATAAGGTTGGAAATACTATTCAAGTAAGTATTATACTATCTCATAATGGTTAAATCTTCAAGTCATGCAAGTTCTTTCTTCAAGGAGAGCATCAAGCTCATTGGTGTAGTAAACCATCTAGCATGGAAGAAGAGGATTGACTTGATACTCATGGAGCAAGATGTAATGGAATATGTTACCAGAGAAATTATTGAACTTGGGAAAGATAAGAGACAAGAACTAGCAAGGTACAAGAAAGGGGAAGCTAGGGCTTAAAGGATCATAGTAGAACCAATCAAGGATTACCTTTTGCAGTAAATTTGAAGACTTCCAAGGCTATGTATGACAAGCTAGTAAATTTGTACTCTGTAAATACTACAGGTCAAAAGATGTCTTTGCAGAACAAGCTATATAGAATGAAGAAATCGAAGGATGAGGATATGGCATCCTTCCTCATGAGAGCCTCTCAGTTAAGAGACTGTTTACAAGGACTTGGGGAACCAATCACTGATTTAGAGGTAAATGTTAGCATTTTGTAATTTCAACGTTGAAGAAAAAACCACGGAGGAAACATCAAAACCACTTTCGAGTTTAGGATCTAGCCCTCCTATACTCAAAGAGGGATCTCTCTATGAGATTTAGCTTTGTTTAATGGAAATTTCAGGCTAGTTATTGGGCTCAGAGTTTGGTTTTTGAATTGGTTTGGTTGAAGCAACAAGGTAAGGCCATTGGGCAATAGAGTTAAAATATCTTGGGGTGATCAATTTGCAGAAGTATCAAGCTTAAGTGAAACAGGGCAAGCTAGGCATACTATTGGATCTTTTAGATTTAAATGAAATGAAGTAGAAGAAGGGAAATAGATTCAATTGAACCTAAAGAGAAATTAAGAATTATTTATCTTGGTATTAGAGGAAAACATGTAGAATTAACAACAACCAAAAATAGGGTGCTCTAGGTAGCGAATCCTATTTATCACAACTTCTGTTGATTAATTCAGAATAGCGAATACATAAGCATGATAGACAAATAAAATAAAAAAAAGTACAATAGATGCACTTCACCAATAGATATGACACATGAATCCTGAAACAAATTGTCTTGTATTACTGCAAAAGGTCACTTGAACAACTTTACAATGAATGGTACTCTTTCTCATTACAAATCCCAACCCTTTCTTACTTCAAATGACGAAGTATTTATACAAATTCTAAACTAAAATATCTTGATAAAAATCTCAAGATCTTTTTGCAAATATCCTAAACTATTTTACACAAATAATGTAGGACATTAAAAATTAATGTATGTACTTGGCACTATCATTATGGATTTATGTTGACAAAGAAGAGAAATTTGAATTTGATTGCAACTCTTAGTTGATGAGATGGCTAACTGTCTTTGAACATTTTCCTCCTGAAATATTGCAAAATAGGGTCTATTCATCCCTTTTTATATCTCAATCGGAGATATCTATGTAAAAAGTGAGAGAGGTTATTGTAGATAAATATGTTATTGAGATAAACCTCTCTCAGTTTCCCAAAATTCATCTCCATATGTTCCCAATATTCTTTTAAAAAATGTGACTGAAATAGGACTTTGCACAGTCCGAAAAATAGGCTGTAAATATGTAAATGTATATCTCATTATGTACTATATGTGTAAAATATGAAGTAGGTTATTGTACTTTGACATCTTAGGAACACAAACCTCCTCCAGTTTCTCAAGATTCATCTCTTATTGGCCACAATATGTTCTGAAAAAAGTATGACTAAACAGGAAAATTTGGGAAAAGATGTCTGCAAAGCTTCATCTGTATATCCCAAACCATAATAGATGTTAGAAAAATGAGAGATTTTTTTGTACATGAGGATTTTGGAAGAAAAAAACTCTTTTAGTTTCTGAAAATTCCTTCTCATTGGTTTGGAAATAATGTTTGAAGTCAATGTGGCGTATTGGAAAAAGCATAGTTTCAACTGATCATGAGATAGATGAATGACTTGGATGTGGGAAAGCTGCAACTGTTTAACCCAATGTGAAAAAATCCGTTTTGTCATTTTCAACCTTATAATAAAATCAAACTATAGTACCAAGGCCTTTATATAGTTTTATTTAATCACATTTAAATGATGTGATTAATTTAATCTAAACATACATAATTATCCTCTAATGTTGCATTTCGTCTTACAAGCATATTTTTTTTATATTTCTTAAGGTTTTGACCTTTTTTGGAAATAATTTACAATATGGAATATTATTTACAATATCCAAAATATAATAATCATCAACTATAATCAAGCAATCTTGTAAAAAGTATAGGACCCTAACAGTAACTATAAGTGTTATAAATGCATTTCCACCGGAATGGAGCAACTTTGCAACATATATATACTCCAACAAGGATTCAACTCCCTTTGATGAGTTGTGGGCATGATGCATACTAGAAGAATCCAGGATCAAGGTCAAGGATGACATTGGATCAGATGAGCAGTCTCAAGCCTTTCTAGCTCAAGTCAAGAACATGAAGTAAGGAAAGTTTGACAAGTCTAAGAAGAAAGATATGTCCAAGGTGCAATGCTTCCAGTGTCAAGAATTTGGAAATTATAAGAGGGACTATCCAAATCAATAGAACAATAAGAGGAAGGACAATTGTGAAGCTCATGTGGCCGAAGATGTGGGAGAACTTAAGAAGAAGGCAAAGAAGGAAGAAGTGAAGGATCTTTACCACTAAAGAAGGTTCATTGACTTCTAGGTTCCCTAAGAATGTTATTTTTTATTTTTATTTATTTTGAGTTATACGTTTCACATAAACATTATAGGATAGAAGCAAATGATAGTAGCATGCCCTAAACTTATATGATTATGTTCCTTGGTAGAAATAATCTAGGATAGAATGTTAGACCATTTTGCATATTTTTCATCCGGATATTATCTAATGCTATGTTAGAGGTTTCTATCTTCCTTAAGGAGATCATTTTGTTTCTGGAAGGACCATTATATTTAGAAATCCTTATGAAAAGAATTATGACAAAAATAATATGGATTCTAAGCAATGTAGAGATATGCTGGTAAAAAGGAACAAAATATTGTAATGGGTCAAGACGAAAACTTTTGTATGGATGAAAATAAACTAGGACTTTCTCTAAGAATATGTATATGATAAGTTTAACACCTGGCATAATCTCTGGTGGAAAAAGTTGTAACTTGGTGATCAGTTCGATCCTTGGGCACTTTGATGCAACAAGGAAAGTTCAAGTGGAGATGGTTGATGAAGATGTTGATGATACAAGAAGGTCACAATGGTGAGGTATGTCTATTTCAATTTTCTTTTTGTTATCTGGTTAGCATATTATTTTTCTACCTGGTAGAATGGTGTAGGAATACATGATGACAGTTGAGGCAAAATCAACTGTATGGATGAAAAGGATTGAGGGAAGCTCAATATCTGGCACATGGAAACTATGAAGTTAAGGTGTGTTAATCTTGGAAGGTTACAGTGTGAGAAGATAACTTGAAGGTCAAGGAAGATCACTTTCATGAGGAAGTCACGATCAGATGGAAGTTTGGGAAGGCTCAGTAAAATTCCTTCATGTCAAATATGGAAAGTGATGATCAAGAAATATGATCTAGATCTTGTCAAAAGAATTGTTACACAAAATTTTGTCACTGTCCCTGTACTCCCCATTCCTTGATCTTGGAGGACCTCTACAGTGAACCTCGCATGCTTTCCCTTCATGAAGAAACTCCCATTGTGTCCCTCTTCATGAGCAAATCAATTCCCTTCTGCACCACTTCCCCTGAAACTTATGTTTTTCCCAATTTACAAGACCGACCCTAATGACCCTTGTCTCCCCCACACTGATGTGTGGAGATTAGCACTATCCCTCGCGCCGACCGGAGCAACTAAGCTGTGTTCCAGTCACGCCGGTCTTGTTATGGCAAGTTTTTTAAATTAGGAGCCAAAGCTTCTAGCTCTAGAAGCTTCGTAACAAAAGTCTGGTAGATGGTTTGTCCAGATGGGGTTGAGGATGTCAGTTTGGGCTCCATTCCCTTGTAATGATGGAACTACCTCAAGGGATAATACCTTATCCCATGAGAAGAGGATGCATCTCCCATTCATTTTTCCTATATAAACCTCCCTTTTTCCCAAGCACAAACTAGTTAGAATGTGGATGTTAGTGTGCTTATGCTATTTTGGTTTGGAGTAGACATCAAGCTATTACCAGTTGTAGCTATCTAGTTGTGTGAGGGAGAAGTGTGATGTGGTTTGGAGTGAAGCCTAAAGGGAAGAGCTTCAAAACTATTGCTGATTCAGTCCATCATGGAATGCTAGCAGAAGTGTGTGGGAACCTGGTCTTGTCAGAGGAGGATTGAAACGTTAAGGCGAATGGTTGTAATCTATCTTTGATATTAATATATGCAACTATCGATTGATTTCCTACATGTTTTGTAATATTACATATTCATGGCTTGATGTTTCTTGACTTGTTAAGTAGGTTGAATTGCAATTTGTCTATTATCATGTTTGTTGTCTATTGTTGTTTACTTGTTTCAGGTGCTTTAAGAAGGAAGCGAGAGATAGCTGGAGCGAGCAAGCGAGGACATCATCAAGTAGGATAAGCAGACCAAGAGGTAGGCCCTCTTGATTGATTCTAACCTAAGGATATCTTCCATAGAATGTATCTGTTGTGGCTAGACCCATTATCGGGCTAGAGGAATTTTTTTTGTGTCCGCACTTATAATTTTATTTCACCACAAGAACGAAGAGAAAATATAGTTCTATGATACTTCAAAAAGAAGCAGGCTCAATGCAAGAGATGCAAAGAAAAGAGGGAGCCATGTAGCTATGGAAAATTGGTAGTTGATACTCTGATGAAGAAAAGGTATAAGGCTTGTGATGTTGGCTTCCATTATTGAAAGGAAATTTGAAATCTCCTCTAGTTGTGAGAGGGAGAAAAATAAGTCTCTTTGAATAAGGAGAAAGGATTTATTCTCAAGATTAAGGGAGAATAGAGATGTCCTCTAAATTTGAGAGGTAGTTATATTTCATATCACATGTGCATTCTCCTCTTTAGGTGATGAAGAGAGAACGATAGAGGATTGGATAAGCATCTGCGGTTTCCTTGAGGATAGACCATCCAAGAAAGGAAAGGGGATTGATACTCCTTGAGGATTTGAATCCAAGAAAGGTAGTAGTCTCGAGGACCAACATTCTTTGAGGATGGGACAAGAATTTAAGAGATGAGTGATCTAAGAGGACCGATGTTATTTGAAGACTTAGGTATGGAGATCCAAGATAAGAATAGTCCTAAAAGGACATACCTTGTGGACATAAGAATGGGGTATATACCTTAGAAAGGTAGTGCGATATCACACTTAAAGCCTCCCAACATCATTCTCTTGAATTAAAGCAGAACTTGTCCTATTAGGCCTTAAGGACAATGTTGGTCGTAATGATGATGCTAACAATATGACTTATCAATCTGACTCTTCTTGACGACTCTTTAGTTTGAGATGTGATGTTGTAATGGTTGTACAATTATGAATACTTGCCTACTTAAGAGGGAGTGTTGAAAAATGTAACTAGTTGCTATCTTCATAATTGTTGTACTCATTTCAATATGTATCCTATGTAACAAACAAGAAAAAGAAAGGAAAACTTATTATTATCAAAGCATGGGTTTCATGCTCATTATCGATGGTCTTTGAGGTAAAAGCATGTTCTTTGTGCTCCTAGGGTTTTTTAGGTCTTAGGATTTATTTTCATGAGTCAAAGGAGTCAACATCCTCTTTATTAGACCCTTCCAGACAATTCTAATTGTAAAAAGAATTATTTTTTAGTTTAGAAAGTCCTGGAATCTCCAAGAGTACAAGTCACACCTGGGATCCTCACTTCAGCCTAAAGGAGGGGATTCGACCCCTTGAGAAGGATATAAAAGGAAGTACTTCGACCTCATTTGGATACACACACTCACAAGTTCGATCTATCAAGGAAAGAGTTTGATCCCAACTGGAAAAGTCTAGGAGAAGCTGGGAGGACAAAATTTATTGTTTTTGGGCTCTATCTCTCTCACACATGCGAAAAAGCTAGGGTTTTTGTAGCTAAAAAGAGGTTGAGGTTGTAGTTCCGAATTGTTGGAGAGAGACGTTGTTTCTCAGCAGAAAATTGTAGGAACGAGTTGCTAGATAGAGCGAAGTCCATCTCTTGACCTTGTTGACCTTGGGGAGAGTTGTTTTGCTCCATGAAGGTCTCAAAAGGAGGATATATTAGGGTTTCTACAACATTTGTTGGGACGAAGTTGTTGTGTTAATTAGCTGGGCAGTTGTTGTCAAGTCGAATTTGCAACAAAGAAACAGTTTAAGGGAAGAACTTGAGGAAAGGGTGACTTTGTACTAGGAGAAGGACTTGATCTAGGGATTGGGTCATTTTATCTCATTTGAAGCAGATTCTTAGAAGAGAAGATTTTTTGGGTTTTCCCCTTGGATGGGTTTTTCCCTGGCTAAGATCCTATATATGTGTCCTCTTTTGTTGTTATTTTTTAATCAAAAGATCTTACTAAAGAACATAAATAAGTTAACTAAGTTTCACAAGAAAATATAAAGTTTGAAGAAAACAAGTGATAATTGCTGCCAATTTACATTTTCTAACAGTCATCAGGCACAATTCCTCTCCATGTGGATCTCCTATTGTGATGGTACTAAAGAAGGATGGTGTGATATCCATTGGTTAACATTTTCCCTCTTGTAAATAATTGTAATTATTTCAAAATGGCTGAGAAAGGTACATGTATTCCATTTCTTGAGGAAATAGTTGTTTTAAATAATTAGTCCTAGTTAGTTGAAGGAATTGAATGTGCAGATTGTGCATTGAATGTAACTGAAAGAGGAAGGACTAGTCCAAGTGTCCTTAATCTCAAACAACAAGCAAAGAAAGGACAAAAATTTAAGAACAACATGGGCTATGTTGTCAAGTCATGAACTTTCTTCAAAATGTAGAAGTGAAGGCAGTTAGTTAGTTCTTGAGAGGGAAATTGGGGACATTATGATGTCTTGACTCATATTAGAGTGGGCTTGTAGGGTATAGGCATAAAAGGGAGGACATTGGCTGAGAATGCAACATTCAACTTGGTTGTGTAAAACATAGAGAGATCTGAAAGGGAGAGAATAATCTCAAACATTGAATTGAGTCCTATAAAAGTGGGACACTAGCTGAGGAACCCTTTGAGGAGGCTTGCTGAGTGACTTGTTTAGAGAATTTTGCTTGCCTATAAGGTTAAATAACCCATTAGAAACTTGTGGTTTGATGAACCTATTGGACTAGGAAGAATTGCTGAGGTGCTTATGAGGCTGGATGAACTACTAGGAGTTGCCCTCAAGTTGAAGTTTTGGTGCTTGACTCACTGATGAACCACATGGAAAGGTGCTTATAAGGGTTGATGAACCACCAGAAGTTTCCCTGAAGTTGAAGCTTTGGTGCTTGACTCACTGGTGAACCACCTAGAAAGGTGCTTGTGAGCACTGATGAACCACCAAGAGATGTTGTGAAACAAAAGATTTGGTGCTTGACTTAATGATGAACCACTTAGAAAGGTGCTTGTGGGGGTTGATGAACCACTTGGAGCTACTTTGGGCTAAATATTTGGTGCTTGGCTCACTAATGAACCACCTAGAGTAGTGATTTCTTTACCCATGGACAACTTAACCATTGATGAACCTTCATTATAGTGGCCTCTCTTCTCCTTAAAGTGAGTTGGAGCTCTATGTATCATGAAATGTTGGTATGATTGTAAATATCCCTGAATGACATGAGTTATAGTGAGATTACCTAGTGGATGAAGGCAACATGGCCTTATGACATCCTGTTTTAGCTGTGTTGGTTTACTAAAAAATCTTAGAAGCAAGCCACCTCAAGCTTTGGAATCCAGCTTGGGGGTGACAGTTGTAAGTAAGGCTTGGATGTAACTATCTATGGTTTGGTGGAGAGTTGTAGTCCCGATCTCAGTTGCCAACTCCAATTTTAATTCCAGATAAGTATTTGCAAATATATTCCTATATATTAAGATCACGCTAAACTGTTAAATTGATATTGTATTCATTGTATAATTTCATGGTTCACTATGATTGGAATGATGAAATTTTGATGAATGTGTGACTTGTTGTTGTAGTGTTGCATTAATTTTATTTATGCAAGAAATGCACAAATTCAACTATCTATATGAGTATTGATTTCACTAAGTGATACCATTGGATGTGTTATGAGCGTACAAATGTTCATTGAATGGATCAAGCCTATAGTGATGTTTATTTGATGATCATTTGTGTGATTTATGCCTGGAAATTGAACAAGCCTGAATGTGTTGATTCTAGGCCTATAATAATGTTAATCATGTGCCTGAATATATTATTTATGCTTATAATCAAACCCAGGAAGGGTAATCTTGTTGTAATCTCAAGAGGGATAGTACCAATGTGTGCACCGCATAACCTTAGTGGTAATGGTTGAGTTATGGTGTAAACCCAAGTGATTACAGAGTTGCCGTAACTGAGCCATAGCGAAGTTGTTTAGTGAATGGTTCATAGTATGCAAAGGTGGAAGACCTAACGTGATAACCTTTGCTCATTAAAACCTTTTTGCGGGGCCACACAAAGTGTACCTAAAATAAGGATCCCAGGGTGACATGTCCCACCCCAGGAGTTCATAATGAAATGCACAAAAGGGAAGCTTGGGATGACTAGGGTCGAGATGTCCTGGTGGAGCCATTAACATGGAAGTGGTTGGGATGAGTTGGAGCCCTCACATTGCTAACTAGGAAGGTAAACCACCATGTAGGAGAAATATCACATCGTTGTGAGGGCTTTGCACTAGGGCCCGCTTAGACAGGAAATGGTGGCATTGGATGACGAGAATTTCCCATCTCGGAGTCTATCTCCAAATCATAGCTATGCATAACACTTAAGAAAGGGTTAGGATGAATCGACATTGGGATGTCGTGGCAAGATTGGAATCATCATTGCGACCACTGCTACATATTAAAAAATTTCAAGTGGAGTGTGGCTGTCAAAAGGTTAGGTGCATTTCAAATGGTGCAGAGTAACATGACTCTAAGATAAGGTGGTGTACATGTGATCCTCGATACCCTTCTATTGGTGAAGAGCGAACCTACCATACACGTGTTGATGTTGCGATGAACACCCTCCAAAATTTTTCCTACACTTGAATTTTTGAACCTACTAAGGATCTTACGATTTGTGGTTCTATGGTCACTTCATTTTTTATTGATGTTGTGCTAAGTGTTTGTCTTCTTCCAGGTTTCTAACTATCAAAGTCACTTGCTTACATATGCTTAGTCCTTAATGAATTCATAAGAGCACATCTTTCTATGCAAGATTAGATAGGCATTGCGTAGCTCTTGAAAGTAAGGCTTGCAGAATCACCATTTACAATAATTGTGCACTCTATAAGCATAGTGCATTACACAACCTATGTTGACAATCAATGTACACTCTTCATTGACAATCCTCCCTCACTTTGGTTGCATCCAGTGAGTTTTCCCAACTTTCGCTCTTGTGCGCCTTTGCTTTCACAAGTGTCACTTTCAATTTCATGAATGTCATTTTACTTGATTTCACTTTGCCAAGTGGAATTTTCATGTTATCTTCACTATGGCATGTGTCAATTTCAATTTCTTTAGCACTTGCAACGTTGTTTTCACGTTTTCTTATTGTTGCAAGTGTCTCTTCTAGTTGTTTCAACTCTTGTGTGTGTCACACATTTGCATGTCACTATAGGTAGCTCTAATGCATTTTTTTTCATTATTTGATACTATATATATTAAGATATGCACTAGATATATTCCTACAGCTTAGCACACTTTCTTTTCACAATCGACACTTTTGTCGCAACTAATATTCTAAGTATCATACTGTGTCATTTTAATTGTCACACTTAGAAATAAGTGTCGCTTTGTTGTTGTTTCAAGGTGTGATTGATGTTCATGAGTCTTTTGCATTTCCCTGACTTGTTTTAATGGATTTCATGTGCGAAATCTATGTTCGAGCCTTGCTCGGATGCTTTTCCCTTTCTCACTCTACTCGTCCCACACTTAGCTATTTTGGAGTTCTTTTCAGTCTAACTGTCCTGTGAAAATTATGAAAGCTTCAATCCTTCCCTAGATGATGAGCTTAGCCTATTCATGAGCCCCATTGATGATTCCTTTTCCTCCCAAAGTTGTGCACTAAGCCCTCTTCAAGGTCATCTCCCATGGTTGCACATTCAATGCCTTCAAAGCATAGTCACCTAACCCTTCATACTTGTGCTAACTCACCACATCGATTTTTGAGAAATTCTACCTTGTATAGTGCATGAAGCATTTATAGTGGCCCTATGAAAAATAAAATTACACCATACAAGGTCTCCTCCCTCTCACAGTGCAACAAACATCTCCTGGGAAAAGTGACTTAGCTTTTTCTACCTATCTCAATGAACTGTGCAATCTCCTCTTATAGACAATCATTGTCAACTCAAATTACACTAGCATGGGGTCCAAAGTGCATTTATAACAAATAGTGGTCCATTTTTAAGGAAAATTACGCTAAGCTCATGCTTCTCCTTCCCTCTCAGCGCATAACGCAGTTCTAACCAATAATGACTCAACACTTAGCCACTAGCTTTTCCCAGTGTGTTGAAGACTTTCTCATACCTCTTCCTCCGAGTGTAGGATGAAGTTTCAGTAGAAAATGGGCTAATATTGAGGAAAACTAAGCTATCCTTTAGGAATCCCCTTCCTTCCTAGCGCATGACAGAGTAACAAGGCTTGGTATTTCTTCCACTACTGACTATTATCCCTATTTGTGCCCAAGACTTGTCCTACCTATTCTATTAGTGCATGGCGTAGTCCCAGAGGATAGTGAGGCCTCCTCTCAATCACTGTCAAGTCAAACTAGGCTCTCACTACCTTCTCCTCCCTTGATCTTAACGCACAGCATAGTTCTAGCGAACAAGCCCATCACCTTTGTCCCGTGTACTAGACCACTACACTAGACCCTGAAGAGCTCCTCCTCATAGCTTATGGCACAATTTTAATGAGAAGTGGTGCTCTGTTTAGTGACTATTGGGTCAACAGTGCCCTCCTCATCAAGCCCTTCCTTCTCGGTCCTTACACATGCCTATCATAAGTAGCTTATTTCATGAGAAAAGTAGGGATAAGATAGATGATTTCAAGAATGATTTTTCCTTGTCATGAGTGATCTTCATTGGGAGGTGTCCCATCTCAATATTGCAAGGTGATGGTCAAGGAATATAGTAAGGAGAATGAGCAAAAAACACTTATAGGGAAGAAGCACAAAGAAGAACCAACATGAAGACATGAAGTAGATCTTGAACCATGACAGAATGAATACATTACATGATAACTCTGAAGGTTCCAACACTAACCCATGACCCTTTAGAGGGTTAAGATCAAGTGTTGACCAGATCTATCATCAAGAATCTAAGACATAGAAGCAAGGAAAGCAACTTGGCATTGCCACATCATCGTTAATATCCATGTCATAATTATCAAGTTGTGGCTTGTACAAGTGTCAGCACAATGTCATATATGTCAATGTGTCTTGCCACATGACATGGAATGAAATGATCTAATTATCAAAACGAAAATGACAAAATGCAATGAGTGGAAGTCCAAGAGCCACATGTAAAATATGAAGAGTCATATATGTGCAAAAGAGGCATTAGGAAAATTTTAAAAGTCCAATGGAATACCAAAAGTCATATATGGAATATATAAAGTCACACGTGGACAAAAGAGTCTTATATAAGTTCAAAGGTCATTTAGGAGTCCAAGAGTCATGAGGTTAGCTCAAGAGTCATAAGCGATATGAAATTTTGTTCCCTTTTTTATAAATACATCCTCATAACTCAAGCAAAGGGATTTTTGGAGGCTTCAACTTTCTGGAGCTATCCTTGGCTTCTACAATTTGACATTGGAGAGAAGATCATTCCTTGGAGAAGCAAGAAGTAACTTAATGTTTCACTACTGGAGCTAGTGGTTCACCATTGTAACTATGTACTTAGATCTTTCACCTAATAATTGAAGCTTATTGAAATAACACACTTTCATGCATGTATCATGAATGTTTTAAGACTATTCTTTGGATGTTTTCTGTATATGTTGGTGTTTTTATGTACACACGAAATTGAACTATTTCGGTGGCTTTGGTACTTATCTTGTTGAATGCGTGTTGTATTTCTTTCATGAATCATTGTTATCTTGTGAACTAATTTGTAGGTTAATCAACAAATATTCCCTTGCTCTCATGTGCCTCTCTTAGTATAGTACTATTACTTTCCTTCTAGAGACTCACTTTTATCTCCCCTCTCATGAAGGCCTTCTTTTACATGTTATGATTGGTGTTTCACAGTGTCAACTTACTTTTTGATTTCAAAGGTTGTATGCTAATCACTTATCTTACCCATTGCATCCAACACAAACCTTAAGTTATGGTGGTCATGCCAATACTTTGGATGGGGCTCCTACTCCAAATGTTGTGAGGTCTAATTGGGACTTCACATTGTGGATACCCCTTGTATGTTGGCGATATCCAACATCGTCAGCATTATGGTGCTAGAAGGAGTGCCAAATGACAAGTTGTGCTTGTTGAGTATGTTTTGAATGTCTTATCTTAAATGGCTCATTCCAAAATCATATTCCCGAGGTGTTTTTCCAATATATCCTATGGTAAACGTTTAATCCTCGATGAACCCCTTTATAACTTGTCTCAATTAGAGTTTGATGGTGAGGGTGAAATATCCAAAGTCGAGCATATACCTAATTTCCTCTATTTTTGTGAATTTGTTCAAATTTATTGTGAAGATGTTGCTCTTATACTTTTATTCCTCACCCTTGAAAGTCGAGTTAAAAAATGGTGTTGTACCCTACCATCTACTTCCATTCATTCATTGATCAATTCCTCAAGGAGTTTCATCAAGCCTTTGATAAGTATGATTACTGAGATGTTTTTAAGAGGATTAATCAACTGAGAATGAACCCTAATGAATCAATTGAGGATTTTGCTAATAGATTTCTTCACCTATGTTATGAATTCTCTGAAAAATATGTGGAATGGGATTTCTTCAAGGAAAAGCTTCAACGCTTGGTTCAAATCTCCTTAAAGCAATCTGAATTTGAATCCTTGGTCAACAATGCTCCCCCAACTTTAATTAATCATGAAAAATCTCTAGTTTCAAAGGAGGAATCTATCACTCCTTTTATTCCTTTTCCTCCTCATTTCGATGTTGGCATTGGGAAATCTATAAATCAAATTGTTGATCCTTTCATCCCAGATCTCATCTAAGAAAACTTTGAATGTAGGGCAAATACCAATTCCTTGAATTTTCAAGATGATATTAACACTTACGACTTCAATCTTGATCTGGATTTAATTGAAAACATGACCTCTTCAAGGGATGCTTCTCCTCCTCTATCATCCTATTCTCATAATCCCTTGTCCCTTTATCTGCTTGATCAGTCTCTTCCAAATCCAAGTGTCAATCAAGAGCAAGGTAGTCACATCTCACAAGTAGAGGAGCAGAAAGGTGAAGAATATTCCAAGATTTCTCCTCTTTTTCAAAATTCTATATGTCAAGATAATGTTCCTCCTTTCTTGGCTGATTTAATGTCTACTAATCTTGGTGATAAATCAAATGAACTCAATTTGCCTAATCAATCTAAAGTCTTGGGAAACCACCATTCTAATGATGCTGAATCTATTGATGTATATGATAATGAATGCCCAAGTGTACCTAATCATATTTCAGCTTCTCAAGAAGATTTTGATTTGAAAGATTTAGATCTTGAATCTAATTTGGTTAAGGAATATTTTCTTATGGAAATTCCCTCTTCACCTCACTATCCCTTGTGCTCTATTATTCATAATGCATTAACTTGTGAAGAAGATACTCCATGCTCTTGAAGTTCATAATCTAATGAGTTGACTTCTCAATTCACACAAGGGTATCAAGGTTATCTGTGATGAATAAGAAGGTAAGGAAATCATTAAGTATCCACTCCATTCCTTATCATTGCCAGTCTTGCACGGGGAAAATTATTTAGTTTAGGTTACTCATGGGATTTGTCCAGTCTATCCATCCTTAGATGTGCATTTAGATGAGTCTTTTGACTTGGGTAATTTGTTTGTTGAAGTTGGAAAATATGATCAAACTCGTAATGTAGATGGTTACCATCCACATAGTAATGATTATGTTAATTAACTGATAGTAGTTGTCCACAATCAATGTATGATCTGATTTAATCTTTACAATGCAATTCTACATTACTTGAAATTCTTGGAAATTGTCAGGAAGTCGAGGCCCTTCAACTCTCATTAATGGTTATGTCAGATTCTCACAATACTGATAAGATCCCTGAACTAAGTCAGATCTAGATTTTCTCACAAAACTCTTTTCTTTGCAAGGTTTTAATGGATGCAAACTATTTCTTGAAATATTTTTGGTATTTTGGATATAGTTTTTATAGATTTTACTATTTTGTTTATGATTGAATTTAGGATTTTCTTTTGTTTTTGTTTTTGTTTTGTTTTGTTTTTTGTTTTTGTTTCGGTTGGTTCATCTCCATGCAAATCCCTAGTATCAAAATCGGGTTTGGAGTGCATATATTTCATGGATACAAAGAGCTATGAAGTTTATCCCTTTAAAGATTATCATTGGCCGAAGGATTCATGCCTATCAAATATATTTGAGAATAATCAAGTCCTAGTTTTTCTTGTGAATGTTGTGATGCTAACCATTTTCTTCATGGCACAAGATATCCTCTTCAGTGTTAGTGAATGTTTGAGTTATTTAATGAATCAAATTCCACTTCATCTATTGTATTGTTTGCTATACTATCATTCATTTTCAACTTTTTCGATGATTATAATGATGTTTCAGTTTGTAACTGGGTACAAGGAAATGGTTTGTTACATCCTACATGCAAGGAGGATGATTTTATCCTTCAAAGAATTTACATAGTTGTTCAAACTAATCTATCTCTATTTTCCATCGAGCAAGAGTCTAATGTCTTAATTGGTCCATCTGATCATAATTTTGTCTCTAGTAACTGTCATTAAACTAACCATTTTCCCACCAATATATCAGGTGATAATTGTTTTTCATCACCTAATATTTATGTTTTTTCATCTTACTATTTGGATCTTTTTCAAGCAATTGAGTCACTTCAACCTTTATTGATGGTTATGTCAGGTCCTCTCTATCTTGACATTGTTAGCACTTCGTGATTCGTTCAGGCTAAGGAGAGGAACCCAAATGTAACCACAAACCAATATTTAGGGATGTAAGCTAGCCCTTCCAAACCCAGAGAGGGCTCTCTCTTATGAAATATTCTGGATGTTAGGCTAGGTCTATGGATCAAGGTAGAATACTTTTAGTAATTTGATGGTAGGGGAGAGGGAAAATCCATTGGGCATGGAGTCAAATTAAGCTAAATAGTAAATCCTTAGATAGGGGCAAGGTAGGCAATCCTTTTTGGTGTCTTTGTCAAATTTCACTGTAGAGAGGTGAGTAGAGGAATAATGAAATTGATAATATCTAAAGCATCTAAATGAGGATGAATTTAGATATTATGGTGGAGGAAAAAAACACTGAAATGTTTAGTTACTTATAATAGATCACCTGAAAGTGAATTCTGAAATAAATTCGTTTAAATAATCATTGAAGAAATAACATTTAAGCATAGCCATAATAGAATATAAAAAACACAAACAAGAGATAAACATCACCATAAATGATTGATGCAGGAATCCCTGAACAAGTAGACTTCCACCTTCATCATTAACTGAATTTTTTTAAATAGAACTGCACAACGCACAATGTCTTCTCTCTATCACACACCAAAAAACCCTATCATTTCTTAGGAAAAAATATTTTCCAAGCTAAGGAGGTCAAGTTTAACCATTTCCCAAAAGATAGAATCAATTACATCAAGATTTAGAACTGCCTGCTAGGAAATATGGATCAAATTTCCTACAAATAGGGGTCAAATATTAGATCATATTTCTTGAATCATGACATATGTTACTAAAATAAATGATATTTTTATATATGAGCTTGTTATTGAGAGAAACCTGTCTCAATTTTCGAAAATTCTTCTCCGGCTCCTTAGAATCCACGCCCAAAGATCATGACTAAAATAGGAAATGATGAAATCTAAAAAATAGGTTGTAAATATTCATTCGAATATTCCAATATATGACACTTGTATTTTCTCATTAGCTCGTGTTTGATAAAAAAACTCTTTGGGTTTTTCAAAATTCAATTCCAGTGGTTTAGAACCTGATTTTGAAAATGATGACAAAAATAGTTTGTGCGCAACGAACTTCCTTTTCATACTATATCATCAATGCTTGAATTTTGATGTCTTATTAGCATACTAATGAACTTGTATCGGTCTACACATCATCCTTCAACATACCAAAACAATAATCTGATCATGCTAGCATCTTTTCATACACTTATGACTAAACTCTCACATATTGAAAGGAAAATATAAAAACCGTGGATGTGAATTTGCAAGACACTTAAGGACACTTATCATAACCATATAAATTGATTTCAAGAGGTCTAGAGTCAGATTGAAGGCTTAAATTGTTGAATGTGTGGAAGCACAAAAAAAACGTAGTGAATTCACCATTCTCATACTTTTGACCACCTCCTAGATTTTTGATTGTGTCAGACAGGTGGAAGACAACCTCTATAACATCAGATACCTATTAGAAGACATTTGTTGAAAATGAAAACCTCCATTCTTGAAAATCATCACCTATAGAAAAACACAATGCCTGAGTGCAGAGAAACTTCACTCGCATGGGTTTGACTAGGTGTTGAAGTTACTGACAGAGCAATATGGTTGATGAATGGTGTTGACAATAACAAGTACCTTCTTTGAACCTCCATACATAACAAGGAGTGCCAGAACTCTGATCTCAAACTCTTCCCAAATAATAACGACTTGATCTCTATGATATCATAGTAACACTTTTACAAATTGACCAAAATTATGAAAATAGTACACTTGACTTTGATTATTATAACATAGGACTCTAAGAGACAAGAATTTTCAAAATGGGCAGATTCAATTTCTTCCACAAGACTCTCATCCTAGTTCCATGCCATTGATTGAAAACTCATTCTCGAAAGGAGGTCAAGGTTTTCAAGAGGATGTTTTTGAATTCGATGATCCATTCCATGATTTCCTGGAAGCATCTTACTTAACAAGCCCTTATGCTAATAACAAGCTTCAATATTTTATGATGTTTTCTAAGCGAGACAACACAGATGTAGGTGCATTCACGAGAAGTTTTGGAGGTTTGTTTGATTATTGTTCTCATAAAAAGGGCAAGGTTGCAGTTCGGTTAAGGTCAATGGTTTTGGGACATCTTTCTGCTTATAGGCAGGACCTTCACTCTTTTGTGCAAGATATTCATGTTCTTATCCTTCCTTTTTCACATTATTATATATCAGTTTTAGTCGCTCTCATCTTTGTGTTTGTAGGTCGGCAACAACTACGTTGGTTACAATAGAAATTTCATTACACTTAGCCCTGGTGTTCTGGATGGTTAAGTTAGGATTAGGTCTATTTTCATGCTACTTTCCCTTGCACACTCATTGATGCAAAGGCATCCTGCTCAAAATATTATTGTTCATTTGGTTGATTTAGGGGGTGATGTTTTAAATTATTTTTAGGAATCTTGTATAGATTGAGTGAAAAATCTATGTGTGAGGTTTTCAGTTGTGAAATATTCTCAACTATGTGAGAATATCAGGGATAATTGATATGTGTAGATCTCGTAGAGATATTTGGGATTACGAGATCCTCGAATAGGAATTAGTTGAGTCAATTATGGGAAAAATCATGGATTTAGTATAATCCATAACTACGTAATTAATCTATAAATGTAAGCTTGCAAGGAGAGTGAAAAACAGTGTTAGAGAGTGTTAGAGAGTGTTCGAAAGTGTTAGAGAGGGCTAAGTAGTGGGGAGAATAGATCAGAGCATGAGATGTTCTAAATATATATGTAAATACTATTATGAATGAAAGGAGTTTTTTGTTCAAAACTTGTTTCTGTGTGATCTTTTATTATGTGATTTGGTTTCATTGATTCTTTAAATTGTAGGGTGAATCCTCTGTTAAATATAAGAAATTGTGTGTGTGAAATTGAAACCCTTAGTGGAGTCTGGCATTTGAGGATCGTCTAGACAAAAGCTTTAATTTACTGATCGCTGATTGAAAGCGGACAAATATTGAATGAACTAACAAAGTATCATTGATCAGAGGATGGACCAATGATGATCTATTTGGGAGAAGATCGATGGTGTTCGCTGGTGAATGTGGACACACTTTAACACAAGAAACGAAACTAATAACATTGTAAAATTGAGTTAATTGATAAATCGGTCGTGACTGTTGAAGTGATCCGACGGTCATCATGTGCTAACCAGTGCAGATGATAATTCCAAAATCAAACACAATAATTTATAGAACTGAGTTAATAGCTTAGTTAATCGTGATCGTCTGTTTGAAGGAATCAGATCTGACGGTAATCACGTCAGAATATGCATGCAATTTAATCCAGTTTTCGGACGTGATATTTTATGGACTGTGATTTAATCTAGTTGAATTCCAGATCGATCATAGCCGTTCATTATGAATGGACGAGATTCAATGGATATCACTCTGGAAGACGCGTGCTGGTTAGCATAAATTTCGGATGTGATAAGGTTTGAACTAGATTTTAATTTGTTTGGGTTCCATGCAAGAGATCGGGGTCAGATAGTTTGGTAAACAAGGGTTTTAATTGTTTAAATTCCGGCTCTGATAAATAATTTAACCAAATGTGTGGGCCCATAACCCATAGGTCTACGAATTATGTAGAGATGCAGTTTCACTGAATCACTCATCCCACATTTGCTCTCTTAAGTCGTTCCTTTGTTTTCTCACTTTCGTATGGGATGTTGATTGATTTAGTCTTGTTTTCTTGTTTTGTATTGCCATTTATTTTGTGTTTTTTAATAAGGCTTTTCATGAAAGATACTCCTTTTGGATCAAAATATAATGTGGAAAACTTGCAAAGGAAAATTGTGATGATGGACAAATTCTTGGCTAATCTACAGTCCTCTTCTTTGTTTTGGGTTTATGTATCTTTAAAGTTTATGATGTTTGAATGGAAACTATGATTCACTATAGACAAAAATCCTTTGGTCGAAATACGAAGCCCATATCTTTATTAGGATCTTCACTCCTAACTCAGCCTTATATTGAATGGTTTTTTTATCTGTAAACTCAACCAAGTAGAGAAGGGAGAGGAGAAAAACTTCAAATGAGCATATTAACTTCAGTTATCTTTCAAATCCCTTAAACAAGGAAACAATCTCTCTTGCAAATTAAATAAGTCAGGATCCCACTTCCACCGTCAAAATAAATAAGTTCCTTTTCTCATTCTATTAGTAACTAAATAAAGAGGTGAAGAAGAGAAAGGCTTCCTATGCGGAGAGATGAAGCAATCAATTTTGTCAGGGTACTGAATAAGCCTACTAGAAGCGAAGCGATGCTTGGGTTTCCTTGAGGTGACTCCGTCGGGGTACCAAATATGATTTCTAGCAGCAGAGTGAAACCAAGGAATTTGCTTAATGTTGATTATCAAAGCTTGGTATGCTTATTATCCTTCTTCCCTATCGAAACAATTAACGTGTGACTTGCCTTATGCTGATGTGTTTGAAGTTGAGAAAGGAAAATAAGATAATGTCTATAACCAAGATAATTTGTAAAGCTAGAGTAATCCACATGGCTAATCAATACTTCCTCAAAGACTAAGAGCTTGCATTTAAAAGTTAAGACCTGAACAAAGAAGCTATATTTCTACGAGTGTGTTACCAAGTGTTGATGCTGCGATCTACGACCTCCAAAATTTTTCTTACACTTGAATTTTGGAGCCTACAGAGGATCTTAAAATATATCATTCTATGATCACTTCATTGTTGATTGATTTTGTGCTAAGTGTTTAAGTCTTTTTTCAATTTCTAATTTTCAAAGTCACTTGCTCACCCATGCTTAGTCCTTAATGAATTCATAAGTGCACGCCTGCAAGCTTAGATAGGCATTGCGAAACTCTTGAAAGTAAGGATTGAGAAATTGGTATTTATAGCCATTGTGGACTCTATAAGTTCAGTGCAATGTGAAACCTATGTTGATAGTCAGTGCACAATCTTCATTGACAATCCTCTATCACTTTGGTTGCAATTGTACTTCTATTCTAGTGAGTTTTCCCAATTTTCACTCTTGCACACCTTCACTTTCACTTTTGCAACTATCATTTCGCTTGATTTCACTTTAAAAAGTGGCATTTCCACGTTATATTCACACTGTCATGTGTTACTTTCAAATTCTTTAGTGTTTGCAAGTGTTGTTTTGACGTTTTCTTAATGTCGCAAGTATCGCTTCTAGTTGTTTCAACTCCTATATGTGTCACACCTTTGCACATCACTAGAGGCATCTCCAGTAAACTCTTCTACATTATATGATCCTATATATCATAAGAATATGCGCTAGACACATTCCTACAACTTAGCACACTTTCTAGTCATGGTCGACACTTTTTTCGCAACTTGTATTCTAAGTGTTGTAGTGTGTCATTTTAATTGTCACACTAAAAAATAAGTGTCGCTTTGTTGTCATGTCAAGGAGTGATTGATGTTCATGAGTCCTATGAATTCCCTTGGATTGTATTGATGGATTTCATGTGTGTGATCTATGTTTGAATCTTTCTTATATGGGTTTCCATTTCTTACTCTATTGGTCCCACACTTAGCCATTTTGGAGCTTTTTTTGGTCCTACTGCCTCGCACAAGTTATGAAAGCTTCAATCCTTCCCTAGGTGATGAGCTTAGCCTATTCATGAGCGTGATTGATGATAACTTTCCTCCCAAAGTTATGCAATAAGCCCTCTTCAAGGTCATCTCCCATGGTTGCAAATTTTATACCTTCAAAGCATAGTCACCTAATCCTTCTTGCTTATGTTGACCCACTTCACTAAGTTTTGAAAAATTCTACCTTATATAGTGCATGAAGCATTTCTAGTGGACCTCTGTAAATGAAAAATACACCATACAAGGTCTCCTCCCTCTCACAGTGCAATGGGAAAAGTGACTTACATTCTGCTACCTATCTTAGTGAACTGTGCAATCTCCTCCTACAGGCAGTCACTATCAAGTCAAATTGTGCTAGCATGGGGTCGAGAGCACATTTCATACAAACAATGGGGCACTTTTGAGGAAAATTGTGCTAGCCTCAGGCCTCTAATTTTCTCTCATTGTATAGCGTAGTTCTAACCAATAATGACTCAACCCTTAGCCACTAGCCTTGCCTAGTGTGTTGAATAATTTCTTAAGCCTCAGCCTCCCATCACAGGATGTCGTTTTAGTAGACAATGGGCCACTGTTGATGAAAATTTCACTATCCTTAAGGCCTCCCCTTCCTTTAGGGTGCATGTCATAGTATCAAGGCTTAGTCTTGCTCCCACTGTTTACTTTGATCCCTCTCTGCACCCAAGACTTGTCTTGCCTCCTCCCTCAATGTATAACACAATCCCAAAGCACAATGAGGCCTCCTCTTAGTCATTGTCAAGTTGAACTATGCTCTCACTACATTCTCCTCCTGGAAGCCTAGCGTAGAGTGTAGTTCTAGTCAACAATCCCATCACCTTTGTCCCTTATACTTGTACACTGATTTGAACAGTGAAGAGATCCTCCTCATAGTGCAAGGTGAAATTTTAGTGAGCAGTGGTGCTCTCCTCAGTCACTGTTGAGTCAAATGTGCCCTCGTTTTTTGGATAAATCCCTTCCGTGGATAGAGGCAATCTCCGTAGGTTCAATGGCTTAACCTATAAACAAACAAACAAACAAAACTATCCTTCCCTAGAGATATTTGAAATATAGGAAGAAAACCTACATGGTGTCCAGTGCAAAATTCCTTCCTCTCTTCACTTGTTCACTTTAGTTCCAACTTTAACTCTCGAAAGAAAAACCTACAAATTAGCCAAGGCAAGAAAAGAGATCGAGATATACAACATGATATATTCAAATAACTCTAAATAAGATATCAAGAAACCTTATTCTACACATGTACAATCAAATACATGATGTATGGGAAAAAATGCACTTTGCATTAATGATAACAAAGAAAGATTGCAACCCTTGTTGACACCTTAATGTTGCAAATCTCTCCCACCCTTCTCATCCTTTCTTTGCCATAATGATAAAGCCTTCAATCTCACCAATGCATAAGGATGGATTATGGACCTCCAAACTCAAATTCACAACATAAGGGTAGAATTAGAGTCTGCAAAATCCAATCGAGACTCTATAGCAGGTATTGATTTTATAGGGAAAATGAAGAAGTTTTAGATCCACCATACTAGGGCTAGATCCACTTTGAAGGGAGGTAAGTTCCATGAGATAAGGGATAAATCCTCATTAGTAGGAATTCAATATCATATTCAACAAAAAATGGATGAATCAGCTCCTGAAGCTTCTAGAGAAGGAAGCTTCAACATTCTATTTTATTTTTCCCCATTTATAGGTGTCATCACACTTTTAGTAAATGAAACATGTGCTAACCAATTCAAGTTTCATGTATGCGGCATGCATGAACGGAAATTATCATGAAGCTAAGTGCGACAATGTCTTAAACTAGGGTTTTGAGCCAATGTAATATAGAATTCTTATAACTTTTGGAAACAAATTTTCTTTTAGCCTTACAGTGGATTTATGCAAAGTGTAATAGATCATGATAGATCCAAGTTTGGGGACTTTTTACTAAGTGCGACAAAATGGCCTATAACACTCCTCATCAAATCCTCCCTTCTTGGTCCTTTCATATCATAGGCAGCTTGTTTCATGAGCAAAGTAGGGATAAGATAAATGATTGCAATACTAATTTTCCCTTGTCATGAGTGGTCTTCATTGGCTGGTGTCTCATCTCAACAAGGCATGATGATGCTCAAGGAAGATAGTAAGGAGAATGAAAAAAGAACACTTGTAGAGAAGAATCACAAAGAATAACTAACATGAAGACATAAGGTAGATCCTGGATCATGACATAATGAGGACATTACATGATAGCTCTGATAGTTCCAACACTGATCCATGACCCTTTGGAGGGTGAAGATGAAGTGTTGATCAAATCTTTCATTAATAGTGCAAGACATAGAAGGAAAGAAAGCAGCTTGGCATTGCCACATCAGCAGGAAGCTCTATGTCACCATTATCAAGTTGTGGCTTATACAAGTGTCAAAAAAATTTCATATGTGTCAATGTGTTTCTGCACATGATGTGGAATGTAATTATGTAATTATGAAAAGGAAAATGACAAAATATAATGAGTGGAAGTCCAAGAGTCACATGTAGAATATAAATAGTCATATATGGACAAAATATCCTTTAGTAAAAGTCTAAAAGTATTATGGAAGACCAACAATCATATATGGAATATGTAAAGTCCCACATGGACAAAAGAGTCATATAGAAGTTAAAAGGTCATTTAGGAGTCCAAGAGTCATGAGGGTAGCTCAAGAGTCATAGGAGATATGAAAGGTCATTCCCTTTGTTATAAATACACCATCATAACTCAAGCAAAGGGATTTTTGGAGGCTTTGAATTTGTGAAGTTGTCCTTGGGTTCTTCAATATGATTTAGGAGAGAAAATCATTCATTATAGAGGAAAGAAGTGACTTAATGTTCCACTACCATATCTAGTGGCTCACCATTGGAACTGTGTACTTGGGTCTTTCACCTAATAATTCAATCTCATTGAGCTAACACATTTTCATGCATGTATTGTGAATGCTTATAGACTATTCTTTGGATGTTTGCAATATATGTTGGTATTCTCATATACTAAAGAAATTGAACTATTTCAGTTGGTTTGGTTCTTATCTCGTTGAATGTGAGTTGTATTTGATTTCATGAATCATTGCTATCTTGTGAACTGATTTGTAGGTTAATTAATGAATCTTACCTTGCTCTTGTGTGCCTCTCTTAGGATAGTACTATTACTTTTCTTCTAGATACTCAATTTTTTCTCCCCTCTCATGAATACCTCCTTTTACACATTATGATTGGTGTTTCACAATGTCAACTTACTTGTTGATTTCAAACGTTATGTGTTAATCTCTTATGTTACTCATTGCTGCCAAGGCAAACCTTAAGTTATGGTGGTGTTGTGCTCTACAAACAACCCCCCATTTCATATTATTTTTATTCATGAAACATTAAAATGTGAAATGGGTCCCTTTAGAATAAAGTTGATATCAATACTTTTACTTAACAAAAGGTTCGATAATCAAACGAGCGCTTTATAAAAAACCCTTTTTAAAACAATATCCATTTAAAAGAAATAAAGCAAATCTCGGTCATTGCGATAAAGCGATCGCAAGATCGCATATCGCAATGACATGAGGGACATTTAAAATGGCACAAGGCTTTCCGCCGATGCGATATCGCATTCGGCGATCGGCAATCAGCGATATCCAATGCACAACCAAAAGCGCCCCATATCAATACCCCCGATGCGATGAGCTATCGGCGATCGGCAATCGACGGGTTCCTATCGTTTGGGTCTCAATACACATAAGCCTTTCGCCGATGCGATATTGCAATCGGCGATCGGCGATATTCGATGCACATTGTTAAGGCAGACTTGTTATATCCCCCGATGCGATGCGATAAGGCACGGTTTTCAATAGAAAGCCGTTAAAGTGATTGGAAAGCTCAATTCACTCATATTTAAGGCATAATCACTCCCACTCAGCCGCCAATACGTCCATTGCATGCTTAAAGAGAATTCTCGACCAAATAATGATATAATGGGCATTTATAAGGTGGCAGGTTTTATATGGCCATTTAATGGATTCATGTCTTAAAATCTTTCCATAGATTATCTCCGCGCCCGTTTTAAAAGCTGAATATATTGCTGCGCATCTATTCATTTGCTATCAATTGCAAGTTTTATCGCTATCTCTCTGTGTTACGCCAAATTGCCTCTCTGTGCAGAATTCAGTCATAAACAGGAGTTCGGGCATGATGGGTAAGAAGTCTAAGAAAATCGCAGGTGCTTCCAATCCACTAGTCGCAGGACAAGCCGCAGCAAACAGCAAGAAAGGCTTAATATCCAACACAACATGCACAGGCCTCGCTAGAGTGACTTGGCAAGGAACTTATGACTTAATTGAGGCCGAGAAACCAAAGCAGACAGTAGCAGAGGCTACCGCAGATTCATTACGAAAGTCAGACTGCACTCTCAAGGATTTGGCTGATTCTTTCCTTCACAGGATAGCATCCAGGGAGCAAATTCTCCCATATACAGACGTGGTGCGA
This sequence comes from Pinus taeda, assembly GCA_000404065.3. Taxonomy (NCBI): domain Eukaryota; kingdom Viridiplantae; phylum Streptophyta; class Pinopsida; order Pinales; family Pinaceae; genus Pinus; species Pinus taeda. Next base: position 88,249 of record APFE030510197.1, read on the forward strand.
TGGGCGATTGAAGAAATCCCCATCATGGACAGAACTTTTAGCACAAGAGATGGAAGGATTTTTGGATCGTTCAAGCCAGAAGACCTGAGGCAAATGTATCATTTGCCCGAGCCTGAGAAGATATACAACATCGCCTTCCTGGAGAAGTTTGCGAGCGAAAATGAGGTTGAGTTCGAACCTATCAAGGATTGGAGGCAAAATCCGAATAAACACAAGCACGAATCTTCCGGTAAGTACTCGGTCGATTCTTTGGCTTCTCCTTATTGCTATGCGGGTATAATGATGTGTAGATTATGGGGTTTACATGACTCTGCTATTTTTACCATTGAAATGGTTCCTCTCATGGAGGTAGCAGTGAACAACATAATCATGGATTGGGCTACTATCCTTTTGGATAAGCTAGCAGTAGCTGTTCGTGACTTTAGGAATAAAACTATAGTCACTGAAAGGAAAATTCCCCCATTCTACTATAGTGCATATATCCTAGATACCTTATGTTTCAATTCCGAATTCCTTAATTTTTTGGTTGGAGGTGTTACTGCACAGGAACCCCTCGCCCATTCATATTTATTCACAGCAAGTTTGAATCTCCTATAAAAACCACTTGTATCAGATCTGTAATGGCTTCATGGTTCCCATTTATTATTCAATTTTTGATAAACCCATTTCAAGGATTTCCTACCTAGCCTCCTTTGATTTTCCAGCAGTGGCTAGTTGGTTTGGAGAAGAGCATTTTACCTATATTAGAGTCTTCGGTAGCCAAGCCAATCCTCATGTCCTCCCCTTATATGTTCCTGATAAATTGCTAGCAAGGGAAATTGCATATCAGATTACAGCGGAGAGTACCACACAGACTCTCAAAAAGGAAAAGAAAAGAGGCTGGCCTACTTTTCCCTTCAGATGTGGTGTCTTTACCCTGCATGATCTCAAACATGCAGAAAAAGAAGCCACAAAGATTCAATCCTTAGCTATGGCTATAATCCCGAATAGAGCATTTGACCCAAAACGAGGTGCCTATGCCGCATTGGAACATGCCAAATTAACAATGTTTGAACATCAAGAAGATATGTTCGATGACATGTTCTCTTCAAGTGAAACAATAGGTCAAGCCAAAGAACTCGCCAAGATGAGATACAATGATGAAGAGTTAACTGAGTTTAATAAACTTCGAGAGCAGAGGTTGCAAACTCTGCCTCTAGATTTATTAGCACTAACCCCAGTGGCATCATCAAGCGAGCCTGGTCAGCAACAAACAAAGGAACCTCCTGCTACAACAAAAGATCATAATAGCGAGCAGGAGGAACAATAGAGGAAAGACCAAGAGGAAAAGCAGAAAAAGGAATAGGAAGAATGGTTAAAGAAAGAGCAGGAGGATAAACAGCGAAGAGAGCAGGAGGATAAACAGCGAAAGGAACAGGAGGAGCAACAGAAGAAAAAGCAGGAACAATTGCTGAAGGAGTCTCAAACTAAATAGACCTCCACCGATACCAATGTAGATACTACCACAGACCCCAAATTGCTCCAGGAATGGCAGCAGTTTGATTCTATCATCGTGGAGGAAAAGGCTCAAAGTAGAGACTCCTAAGCCAGCGATATGCAGATGACACTTCACTCAGGTTCTAAGTGGAACCACGCCCACTTAATCTAAAGATTTGACATAATTCCGCAAGATCCAGCGTTCAAATCATTTTTCAAGTGAAGATATTCCTCCATTGGATGTCTTCTACAGCCCGAGGCATAGAGCAGTGGTAAAGCGATCAAGGAAAAGACGAAGGCTTGATCAACCTTCTATCTTTCCAGAACAAACGGTCACGGGTAATGTAGTATGGAAGGAGAAACTGGATCCCTCTGATGATCTAACTAAATTGTCACAGTATGTTGGAGCCTATTCGGCAGCAACAATTGACAAAGCATCGGAGGTAAGCCTCTTATTGAAGAACAAAGACCAAGAAATCTCCACATTACAGACAGAATTGGCCGAAATAAAGCAGAGGGTAATGCAAGCGGAGGAGCAGTTAGCGGCACAACAACAGAGGACAGCGCAGGAAGACGAGCAGCTATTGGCACAACAGCATCTAAATAATCAATTGGCTCAGCAATTGGAAGCAGAGAAGCAAAGGATTGACCAGGTTGCGATCCAGAAACAGAACGAATTGAGGGAGGCGTTGGAAAAGTTGAAAGCAGCGAACGAGCAAATGGCGAAAACCAAGGATGAGCAAATCGCTCAAATAACATCGCAGCTAGAAAAGATAAAAGGAGATTCGCAGGTAACAGAGTTCAGGAAAGAAGCAACATTGATAAACAATGTGCTAATATCGCAAATTAAACTCTTGTGTCAACAAATCGCTCAAGCAGAGCCACTCTGCGAATTAACTACATCCATAAATGAGCAGGTAGAGAAAGCTAGGGATGACTTGAATCAAGCCGATGAGGCTATTACTGCATATTTTGAATGGCAAGATTCGAAGTCGGGAAAAGCCTCCAATTTGCCCAGGATACTTGAGGTTCATAAAGATATACTTTTCACGGAATGGCACACACAAGTGTTAAAGGCAGAGAGAGCAGCTTCAAGATGTAGATTAACTTCTAGCAATTTAGTTGATCTAGTTAACAACACTCTCTACATAGAAAACATGATTTCCCAGTGTGCACCGGGAAAGATTACTACAACAAATGCATTGGAGCAAACATGTTATCCAGAGTTAGAAGGCAGAGGAAGATTAATCGCCGGAGTTAATAGTTTAAACATGGAAACATATTGGCACTTCCTAGTTAAGCCTCATGAACAAAGAGCCGCCCTCAAGTGTTTAACAGATGCCATCCAGTGTATGATTCCCGACATCCAAGATGCCACCTATGCTGCCCAGCTCAGTTCGCGCCTCAACAAACCTCCGGAAATTGAGCCAATGCTTGCCATTAATCAGCTCAGATTCAAAGGAAAGCAGCCGACCCAATGAATCATCCTCCAGCTCCCCAGATCGCCAGCCGAAATAGCAACAAAAGTTATTGATATCAGCTTAAGTAGCATTTCTGTTTTATAGATATTTAGATTAGTATTGTATTTATAGACCCTTTCATGTTTTTAGAAAGGTTCGTAAAATTTTGTAATAGACTTAACAGACTGAAGTTTACACTATTGTGCTTCAGTCCTTATTCTTTTATGAAACTCGACCAGTCGTTCTTACTTTAATGAAGAAATTTCTTTATACAATTGTGCACTATTGTCGTTGATTGAGGAATGTTTATGCGTTAAGGGAAGAACTACACATAGCAATTGATATCTTGGAGTGGCAAGCAGCTCAAATGGTATTTCTATCTTTGTCTGAAGTCATTCTGTGTATGTGAATTGTTATGTAATTATTCTTGCTATCGTTGATTGTATGCATGCGCTATAACAACAAATCTGATTCATTCCACTATTGGGTGTTTATATGATGTGCCTTTACTTTTAAATCATGTATATGATAATGATATGAATGTATAAAGTGTAGTAATTTCGCTTCAATCGCTCTGCTTAACTATTTAAGCACAACAATCTTAAATGATTCAATATCTATGTTTTAAAGATACAGTCATCTATTTGTTTGTCTTTTAGACATAGAGCATCAAAAGCTACGCTTTAGAGCTCAATAGATTGCCGAGATAGTTTCGTTTACTTATATTTCTGTCAATAGTTTCAACCTTCCACCTATCACTAGTGTTATCTATAAAGCATTCACTCATCCTATTTATCTATTTTTGGGAAACTGGTCCCATTACCCCCAGTCGGAGCCACTATCCCAAACGGAAAAGGAGTTGTACTAAGGTCCAGACCGGGTGGTTTCCCCAATGTTGTTGCAGCGATTTTCGAGGCATCAATAGGACCCTACAAAGATCGTGATTATTGTGAACTTGGAGGCCCCTAGGAACGTCAAGCAGTTGTGCATGACATTGGGACACACGAGATACTATATAAAATTCATTAAATATTATGCTCAAATAACCATGCCCATGGAAAAAATGCTAAAGAAGGTTGTGACATTCTCTTGGGATGAGGAATGTTAGCATAGATTAGATGTGTTAAAGGAAAAGATGGTGACTTTGTCGATCCTAGTATTCCCCAATTGAAAAAGGAATTTCATGTACATGTGGATGCTTCTTGTAGTAGAGGGGAAAACCACAGGTAAATTGGTATAAGAGGTACAACAAGTAGTAGAACAGAGTACCACAGAGCTTTAGGCATTAACCAAGGCATTCAACGAACTCCGCCAGAAAGTGGAACAACCAGTTGAGTGACTCAGGGGTGAGTCATGGTATTTATGTTGGGGCCTTGTTGGGATGGGATCCCTAGGGGTAGTATTGAATTAACTTAGTCATTTTTTGTAAATTGTAGAGCTATAACTAGGGTCTCTCACACCTCTAATTATTCCACATTAATAAATCAATCTGGGAATGTTTTGTTATTGTAAAGAGTAACTCAATCCGAGGCTATTTGTCCGAGTAATGCTTAGTAGTATAGTGTTCAGAAGATACAAAAGAAAACATATGCTAAGTTGTAACTGAACTAATCCAAAAGATAGAATCACACAAGACAGTTGATCAGTCAAGGGTACGGAAGCAATAACCCATCCCTCTAGAAACTGATAAAAAGGAAATTAGAGCATGGACTTATAGGTTTGGGAGCTAGGCAGCGTCTTGCTAAGGCTCACTACAGCCTTAGACCTTCTCTCACACAAAAACAATGAAGGAAGATAAATAAAATGGCAGAAGGTAAAATGGAATAGCAGTAAATGGAACAACAATCGAAAGAACTGAATCTCACGAGTTAAAACCAACTGATTCACACTCTGATTTTCTCTTCAAGCAAACTAGATAAGATATACTTTATGAAACAACATTCCTTGATGAATTATGGAACAACAAGCATCAACCATATATACATGTTCTATACTAATATAGTAATCTGAGAATGATGGATTATATAATTATGTTTCTAAACAGAGTAACATTACTTTCAAATCCCAACAAGTATTATTTCACATGGATCCAATGACAGTAACATTCATACCGACACCCTGTTACAGAAATAGCTGATTAAAGATGCAATTCAACCCTGAATAGATCCAATTATATAGTGCAGATTCATTACATGGAGAAATCATTCATATATTGATCATAACAGAGCATAGCATATCATATGAAAGATGTATCAGATTACTGAGTAATAAAGATAAACAAACCACACACAAATCACAGTATAATGATACAAAAGCAAGTGTCCTTCGGAGCCGGGCCCTTAGCTGCCAATGGTACACCGCCTTAGATTACTCCAGATGCAGAGATGAAATAAACACCAAGTCCTTTATATTAATGCATCAACAAATGTATAACAAAACCAGGTCTCAGTGAGACTTGATGATCAAAGTTTCGTTCTGAAACTTAAAATTATAAAAACAGTAGTCCCCTTGCTCAATGTCGTTGTTCCTTTATATAAAATTAACGACGTAGGTATCTAGATAACAAAGATAAGTAAAACAGCGATCCCTCAGGATCGAAGATCCTGAGGGATTCACCAATCGGTTAATCCTTCACTTTTCTTTCTCGCGTTCACCAACTCGGTATCCCTCCTTCCTTTCCTGGGCTATTCAGCTCTGATTTGCTCGATCTTGTTCGCATCTGGTTCCCCTCTAGAGGGACAGCAGTTATTCTTCCTCTGCTTCTCACTTTTGGACGGCAACTCCTTGCTTCCACGTCTTCCTTCATAGAAAAACGACCATTATTAGTAATTGTGCTTCCTTTGTCAATTCTTGCACATTTTATTAAAATCATTTATCTCTTTTGAATTTATAAGGCAGAAAAGGTTACAAATATTATTGAAAAGCCACTAAATTGCTTGTCAAAAGCATACCTTCCAAGTGCTCCACACACCCCCCTGCTTACCCTGTTTCATGCCCTCATGAAAACATTATAGTTGACATGCAAGGCGGTGAGAGAATAGGTTGGAGAGGGGATCTCGTGAGGAGGCCGACAACCGTGATGAGCAACTAGATTATCAAAGAACTGATTTATTTGATCCGTAGGAATTTCATACAAGGCCTGATATCCGGGTGCAAGGTGCCAAATAATTGGACTGCGAAATCGATACCCCAACCAGGATGGCCCTGCTTGCAGAATCCGTTCCCCATAAAGGTTCAATCGGCTGGCAGCCAGCTCAAAATTCTCGTATTTGAATGGTTCCCAGAGTTGGATATTTGGGCTAGAGGTCCAGTATCGAAATTTTGCAGCATCGATGGCAAGGTCTTTAATAGTCAGGAAATATTCCAGACTATGTCGGATCAAGTCTTCGTGCATGGGTCCTAATATCTCGATGACACCCGGGATCCTCATAAGGCTCCTATGCTCTCTCCATAGCGTTACTGGGTCTCTAGGTTCGGCTCGTATCCATAAGTCTAGGCTATTCTCCTGTCTCTAAAAGGTGTTATAAGCTTTGAGCCATTTCAGTTGATTAACCCCAAATGAGATAAAGGCTTGGAATTGTATATCGCCAACAAAAGGGCCAGGATTTAAATCAGTTTCCTGGTCTAGCACAAGGTTGTGCAAGTAAAACTCGCACAATAAACTTTGAACCTTAGTTCTGTAATGCTTGCAACAATATATAAAATCATTAACAGTGTTGATGTGGATAGGTGCACTTGCCCTAACGGCTTTTATTTTCAATCACAAATATCGTTCAAGCAAAAATAAAGCATAATTTTTAGCAGGGGCCCTACAAGTCAAAACGTCATTATACAAGGAACACAGAGTGTCCATCAGCTTAAGAACATTATCTAATCGACGAGTTACCTTAGCAACCTTTTCTTGTTCCTTTTTCCATCCTTCGAAGGCCTGGCTCTCGGACTGACTAATATCCCGAAGTTGCTGTTGTAGCTCTTCGTATTTCTCTCGGGGGACTGTTTGTTCTCACAGCTGCTCAGCTTCTTGTTGAGCTTCCTTCATCATTTTATGCAAGGTCCTTGTTTTTGGATCCTTTTTCCATAAAGCCGTAGAGGCTGGGAGTTTAACCTGGACCCTTCTATTACGTTGCTTAGAGTTTAGGACCCGAATTACCCCTGAGGGTGGTGCTTCTGTTTGGTATTCTTGCTTTCTATTTCTTTCTTAACGCGAATAAAGGGTTGCTGTGGTCCTCCTGCCATCGAAGCCTCTTGCTGTTCCATTGGAATGTCCATCCATTCTTGAGGGTCAGATGGAACAGCAGTTTGTCCCTCCACGATATTTGGAACAACAGTTTGTTCTTCAATGTCACTTGGAACAACAACCTGTTCCTCGTTGTCATTCGGAACAACAGACTATTCCTCGGCAGTAGGTCTCCTAATGGGGTTTCGACCAACAAAATGAGTATAGGTCTGTCGCCTTCTTGTCCTCTGGGTTTTTAATGCAGTGGCCCTCCTCCTTTTCCTTGCAGTCCTTTGTATCCTCAAGTTGGCTTTCAAAATTCAAATTTGCTGTCGAAGCCTGGCTATAGTGCCCAACAACCTCTGCTGTTTATTCCTTAATTTCTTAATTTTCTTTGCCTCAACAGAGGGTTTGGCCCTTAGGTCTGCTCCTTCTTCGTCTAGGATATCTTCCAGCGTCTTGGGGATAGATTGTCCCTGATTGGTGTCTTCCATTTCATCATCATAACCAGGCAGGTTTTCTTCTCCTGCCTTTTCTTCATGTGCTTTCTCGGGTATATCTTCCTCTGTGGGTCCGTCAGGGATGCCTGCTGTGCTTGAGGGCTGGCCATATTCCCCCATATTGGCCAGGACTGCTGCCAATTCCTCTTCACCCACAGGGTCCTGCAACGGGCTACCCCGTGGCTGTACTACTTCTTCTTCTTGATTGACCTGCTCGGTAGCTGTCTCTGCCTCAGAGTGCTCATCTCTTTCCTCAATACCTCCTCCAGGCTGTTCAACCTCGGCCCCTGATTTCTCAACATTTTCTTCGGAGGGTCCTCCTTCTGGTTCTAGAGGTTCGTCCGCAATTTCAATTGGCTGGGCAGTGGTTCCCTGAATCTTTTCCAGCCTTCCTCGTATCTGGGCCAGTCGGGTTGATTTCCTTGGTCTCTCTGGCTGTTCGGGTGTGCCAGCAAATTCTCTGGGTTCCTCTGGTCATTCTGGCATACTAGAGGATTGTTTCCGTTTTGGAGCAGCATGTCTTTCTGCTGTTGATTCTTTACATTTCTCTGATCGTTCCGGCATGTTGGAGGAGTGTTTAGGTTTTGGGGGTGGTGCAGCCAATCCCCCCTCGACTATTGCGATCAGTTCCTCCCAAGTGCTTTGTTGTTGAGTGAGACTTTGGCTCACTATCAATCGAATCAGTCGATGGTGGCTAACGACTGCGTCTATGTGCTGTGCCTTTTTCAGGCTTCGGGCCGCGTCATGTAAAAATGAATTTAAAAGTGCAGGGAGATTTAAAGAACATTTTCCTTTTAAAACAGCTAAAAGTTTCAGGTGACGAGGTCTTACCACGTCTTTCCTCCCTTCGCAGGTGATATAGCTCTGCACTATCTTTGCTAGCTCGGTCCAGGGTTGCCCCAGTGTTGCCGGCAGAACTCCTTTCCCTTTGACTGTCAATCTCTGGCCTTCGTCCTGGAAAATTTCCATAGCCTTTTGTAATCTTTCCTTTTTCAGTGTCCATACGGGTTCGACAGCTGGTAGTCCCGAGACTTCTGCGATGATATCCTCCGTGACCGCTATCCGCTTTCCTCCTACTATGGAGTAATTTTCCTGCAAATTTTGCAGGAATTCCAACGCCACTGATTCATTTGATTCTTGCAGGCGGCTGAAATAATTCAACCACCCTGCATTTTCCAGGATTTTGCGGGCAACAGCGGAGACTATCAACTTGTGGGGTTCGCTTCGGACCGTCTTACCCCCCATGATTCTACTCAAAATTCTTAATGGAACAGAAACTACTTGCGGTGTTTGAGACACAGAGAGGATGATCATTGCCAAATTTTGGAAAAGAACACAGAGCATGCAACAAAAAAAGGATCGTGGACAGCAATTTCCGTAAAATGGAATTATCATACCTTTAAACCATGCCATACCTTCATACATTATCTCGCCCGAATGGTGTGCAGCCACGTAATCCATGGAGTAATGAGGTTACCTCCCCCCCGCGATCTGATAGGCTGTCCCCAGCCGTCAAAGAGAGGAGCAGCAGCCAGTCGGAAGTCAAGTCATTAAGAAACAACATCTGAAATTATGCCATGTTTTAGAAAAACAATGAAATGTCGAAATCGAGGCAAAAAGGTAGATCGCGTTTTACATAAGAGCCTGCGTGATATAATGAGAGGCCGGGGGATGGGACGTCTGTCAAGCGTACGAAATCTCCAGTGGTCATTGTCAGTTCTGTTGCCATGATTGGTGGTAATGAATATTCATGCGATATATACATCGGGGTGTGACATATGATCTATTCAAAGGATATAAGAGACAAAAATATTGATATCATACCTGTTGGTGTAACCATTATGACTTCGATGCCATTAACAAAGCTCTACTGCCAACATGTGTTCATAACCTTGGCAGAGTTGTTTATTTCACCCTCCAGAACCATGATCCTTTGTGTGTATTCTGAAAAGTGCTTTGTCAAAATGCAGGCCATTATGCTAGCTTGGTAACCAGATAGCCATAACGCCATTCACAAGGTAGGCGCGAAACGTGGACAGGCCGGCTCGTGATGGGACCCCCTGTTCCAAGGTTTGTTTATTAATATACCTTCGGACCATATCCCTGGTGTGGTGGCTGTAATGGGAATGCCACTTCGCTTCCATCCTTATGATCATGGTAGGCTAGCTCTCAATGAGACCCCCTATCCTGCATTTGACAATTTTCATATTTTCTTTTTGTTTTTGCAGAGCACCTCTCTTTTTGTTTTTTTGCACATAAGGGTGGTTCCGCACTCCTTAAGAGCAGGGAATGGTGGAAGAAGTCTTATCATCCCAACAGACAGATACAAATCCTTTTTTCTTACTCCTAAGTAATAATCAAGAGAGATTTTTTAGGGAAATCGTCATGATAAAGATCACCAACCAGGGTGTTGGTAATGAGACAATGACAGCAAAGATGAAAAGTTAATGTCCCTCCTCTTGTCCTATTACAAAATAATAGGCTTTATAGTGATGGCGATCTATGATCTGCTGACCTCGGTATATCATGGTTTATGTTCATCGCATAAGTCCATTGCTGTATCTAAAAGACTGGGGAGAACATGGGCACAAACATACTCAATAAGAGCAAAAAGATGTCGATGGCATTCCTCAGAGAAGAATCCATGCAGATAAATTCATAGGATGTTGTTTCTTTGAAAGGAACAACAAAAAATCGCAAATGTTGTTCCTTCTGAGAAAGGAACAGCAGAGACACTCAAATGCTGTTCCTTTTGAAAAGGAATAGTAGACACACTCAAGTGCTGTTCCTTTTGAGAAGGAACAACAAAACACAGAAGTGCTATTCCTTTTGAAAAGGAACAGCAAAAACACACAAGCGCTGTTCCTTTTGAAAAGGAACAACAAAATCACACAAGTGTTGTTCCTTTTGAAAAGGAACAGCAAAATCACACAAGTGTTGTTCCTTTCGAAAAGGAACAACAAAATCACACAAGTGTTGTTCCTTTTGAAAAGGAACAACAAAATGTGCTGTTCCTTTTGAAAAGGAACAGCAAAATCACACAAGTACTGTTCCTTTTGAAAAGGAACAGCAAAATCACACAAGTGCTGTTCCTTTTGAAAAGGAACAACAAAATCACACCAGTGTTGTTCCTTTTGAAAAGGAACAGCAAAAACACACCAGTGTTGTTCCTTTTGAAAAGGAACAACAGAAACACACCAGTGTTGTTCCTTTTAAAAAGGAACAACAGAAACACACCAGTGCTGTTCCTTTTGAAAAGGAACAGCAGAACCACACCAGTGCTGTTCCTTTTGAAAAGGAACAACAGAACCACTTAGAATGCAAAAAGAAAATCAAGAAAACATATATACAAGATGTTATGTACAAGTTATGAAAAAATGAATTCCTTAAATTATAGGTGAGGAAGATTTCGCTTTCTCTCCTAAAATTTCCATATCAGTATCTTGTCGTAGCTGCTGACAGAAGGATTCCTGAGTGAGTGGCTTTCAATAGAGACGAGCTCGGTGGCCATTTACTTTGAATGCATATCCAGAACCGTCAATTGTGGTCAGAGTAAGGGTCCCATTGTCATGTACCTTCTGGATTTCGTATGGTCCTAACCATCGAGTCTGGAGTTTCCCCGGGAAGTCCCGAAACCGAGAGTCGTATAACAGAGCCCAGTCTCCTTCATGAAAGACTTTGTTCTTGATAAGTGCATCATGCCATTTAGCTCGCTGCTGTTGAATCAATGTTGTATTTTGTAATGCAGAGAGCCTGATTTCGTCCAATTCATTAATCTGTTGTAATCGATTGATTTGTGCCTCACTCAGATCTAGGCCGACTTCCTGTGTAGTTCGTAGCATTTGGATTTCGAATTCTATGGGGAAGATAGGTTGTTTTCCAAACACTAATTGATAAGGCGAATAGCCTGTGGTACTTATCCATGTGGTTCTATAGGCCCACAGTGCCTCAGGTAATCGGGCGGCCCAATCATGCCTATGCGATGCAATAGTTTTTGTTAAAATTGATTCTATTACCTCATTACTACTTTCTACTTGCCCATTTGCCTGCGGATGGTATGGGGTAGTAATCTTATGTTGGACATGATAATTGTTAAGTGTTGCAACTAATTTATTTCCAACAAATTGTGGTCCACCATCTATAATTAGTTCTCTGGGAAGTCCATAACGTACAAATAAATGGAACAAGAATTGTATTACAGAATCTTCTGTAGCCTTAGGCAATGATTCGGCCTCGGCCCATTTAGTAACATAGTCTGTCGCTACCAGAATGTATGTCCTCTGGTTTGATGATGGATTAATGGGCTCGACAAAGTCAAGAGCCCATCGTTCAAATGGCTCAATGAGCAATTGTGGTCTCAAAGGCATTTCGTCGGCTTGGCCAGGTCGTCCTGCTCACTGGCAGCTGTCACAGGCTTGTGCAAATTTTTTCGCATCTTTGAAAATTGTAGGCCAATAGTATCCTGTCTGCAATACTTTATGTGTTGTTCTCTTTTCAGCAAAGTGTCCCCCGCATGGTCCGTCATGGCAAGCTTTTAAAATGTCGAAGATTTTGTCTTCTCGAATACACCTCCTAATTTGCATATCTGCCCCTGTGTGGAACAAATGGCCTCCAATCCACGAAAATCGAGTGCTCTTCTGAACAATCTGCTTACGTTCCTGAGGGGTTAAGTGTTTTGGTAGCTTACCTACTGTAAGGTAATTGGCGACATCAGCATACCAGGGTGTTCGAACAGCAACAGCAAACAGGTGCTCATCGAGAAATTGATCTTCCACTGCTGTTGTTTCAATTGATTTCGATATTCATGAGAAAAAATCAGCTACCAGGTTCTCTTTGCCAGGTCGATCCTTGATTGTGATATCGAACTCCTGCAATAAGATCAACCATCTGGTTATTCTAGCATTCGTAACAAGTTTATTTGCCAAATATTTGATAGAAGAATGATCTGTATATAACACAACGGGATAGCCTGTGATATAATGTCTAAATTTGTTAACAGCATGTATTACAACCAGGAATTCCTTTTCAGTGACAGTATAATTCAGTTCGGCAGAGGATAAATTTTTGCTGATATAGTAGATAGCATATGGTTTTTTGTCCTCTTCTTGCCCCAGGACTGCACCGATTTGTGTATCCGAGGCATCAGATGAGATTTGGAATGGTAAATTCCAGTTTGGTCCTCGAAGGACTGGGGCTGTTGATACAAGCTTCTTTAATTCCTTGAAAGCCTCGTCACATTTTTCTATCCACAAGAAATCAACATTGCCAATTAGAGCATATAGAGGTGCAGTAATACGTGACTAATGTTCTATAAATCGTCTGTAATACCCAGAAAATCCAAGAAAACTGCGTACCTCTGTTTGAGTAGTGGGGGTAGGAATAAGCAAAAGAATTTGGATTTTGACCGGGTCTACCTGGATGCCAGCTGCTGAAACACAGTGCCCTAGAATGAGCCCTTCTGTCATCATCATGTAACATTTTTCGTGGCTCAGACAAAGCCTGGTAGCGATACAACATTGTAGGAATTTTTCTAGGGTATCTAAAGCTGGATCAAAATCATCTCCATATGGTGTAATGTCATCCATGTACACCTCAAGTCCATGATTTATCAAATCTACAAAGATGCTAAGGACAACCCTTTGGAATGTAGCAGGGGCATTACATAGGCCGAAGGGTAGAACTCGATAGGCAAACGTTCCCCAAGGGCAAGTAAAGGTAGTTTTATCCTGGTCTTCAGGGGCAATTTAGATTTGGTTGTATCTGCTGAAGCCGTGCAGGAAAGAAAAGAATTTCTTTCCTGCTAAAGTGTCCAATACTTGGTCTATGAATGGGAGAGGGAAGTGATCCTTCTGTGTGGCTTTATTTAACTCCCTGTAATCCACACAAATCCTCCATTTTCCATTTTTCTTGGGTACCACCACCAGGGGCGAGACCCATTTACTGTCAGAAATAGGATAGACAAAATTAACATCTAAAAGTTTCTGAAGTTCGGCTTTTACTACCTCTTTTAGATGGGGGTTGAGTCTTCTTTGTGGCTGACGAACAAGTCTTGCATCTTTTTCTATATAGATGTGGTGGGTGCATAATTGAGGATCAATCCCTTTCATATTAGGGTAATCCCACGCAAATGCTCCTTGATATTCTCGTAACAGATTAACGAGCTTTGTTTCTTGGTCTGGTGTAAGGTTGGCGTTGATGTTTAGAGTCTTACCAGGTTCAATTTCCACTACTTTATTGTTGGCAACGACAGTCACTGGTATTGTTTGGTCATGTGCATCTTTCAAAGGGTCTTCTTTTAGCTCACTATCAAATGCTGCTTCTATCATGAAACACTGTGTGTGAGATCTAGATTCAGTTTGGCTAATGAAATTATTGATGGCATCATCTTCTGTTTGGTCCTTAAAACCTAAAGCCTTCTGTACAGTCAATGGGGATCTGATATTGTTAGTAAGGTATGACACAGGATACTGATTAGTTTTGATCATTGGAAGGCTTGGCTGTGCTAGAGGATATAGAACTAGATTTTTAACGTCTGGTCCTTTAGTTATGGTCATGTTTCCCTGCTGACAACCAATGTAGGCATCGGCAGTAGCAAGCCAAGGTCTTCCTAGTATTAGCGGATGTCCATCCAGTCGGGTTTTTGGATTAATTATCAGGAAATCGGTTGGATATTCCCAGGAATCTACAGAAACCATGACATCGTATAGAGTACCTTCCGGTCGAACTACAGATCGGTCTGCCAATTCTAACAAAGTAGAAGGAGGTTCTACTGATGTAATGCCAAGCTTTTGGCAGGTAGAGGTAGTCAAAATATTGATTGCAGCTCCTAGATCAACTAAAGCGTTAGTCAGGATCTGACCATAGATTTGGACGGTTACAATTGGATTTCCAGGATCTTTGTATTTGAAGGGTGTCTCTTTTCCTGATAACAAGTTAGATAAAGTACCGACTACTTGGACTCTTGGGTTAGTGGTTGTATTCCTCCTTGATTTTTTTATGCATAGTTCTTTTATAGTTTTTGCGTATATAGGAATGTCTTGAATGGCTTGGAGGAATGGAATTTTTATGTACAGGTTTTGTAACTCTCCCAGAATGTCAAAGTCTGGATATTGTATCAGTTGTGGTATGACTAATCGTTCCAGGAAAGGAGGAGAGGATGTACTTGCTTGATGATGGGTCTGTTCCTTATTTACACCCTCTTGTTGTAACAGTTGTTCTATTGGTAATTGATCCTCAATGTAAACTGTTTTGTCTCCCTCTGTTTCTATTATACGACCAGATCTTAACTGAAGATCATTACACTCCCTTAGGTCAGGTCCGATTTCTGATGTTTCTATGATTTGGAGGGATTGGACCGGTCTATTATTGGGGTTGTGATTGGGTTGGGTTGGGAGTTGCGGTCTCAGATTAGACTGGGGGTTTTGTTGTAAGGCTGGCAGAGTCAGTTGAGGGAGTGGAATAGTTCCTATTGGCTGATATATCAATTTTGGCCAATTTGTCTGCCAGGGTGAACCTTGTGAAGTAGGGGGAATCCATTGTGGAGGATATGAGTTATTCTGCCAATATGGTGGGGTATAGGGAAAATTTTTCCAACCGAATTGGCCTGTCTGATTCATCCACGGATTTGGAGAAGGAAACGGTTGTGATGACCAGTTCGGAAATGGGGGTGTAGATTGGTTTTGCCACATACTATATTGCTGAGCATTATACTGCGGGGACTGGAAAGAAGAAGTTGGGTCCGAAAACATACCAGATTGCCTAGGTTGCCATTGGCGACGCTGGTTAACGAAGTATGCTGGCTCTGGTTCTTCTTCCGCTTCCTTATATACTACTTTCAATCCAAGAAGTGAGGGGAAGCTCTCAGTAAGGTGATCCTTCGTACAGAGAGCACATGTTTGAACTGCATCTAGTGGACATTCCTTGTGGCTATGTTTTCTTCTACATCGGGGGCAGAAAATCGCCAGATTTTGTTCCGCCTCCATCTACTTTTGTTTAGCTTGCACAATATCAAGTTGTGTAGTTAATGTCCCCAGAATAGCAGTTTTAAAATTTTCTAATAAATTCCCAAGTTCTACCCGTGTTACTCCTTCTGTTGATATTTTGTTGTCTCTGACAAATCGATCATATTCTGTTGGTTTTATCCTTATGCTGCCTCTTGAACTCCTGATGCATAAATCAATGATGTCAGCAAAATTCTCTTGATAAATATCCCTTTTCCCATGATATTCAATGTTTCAATCCACTGTTCTTTCATGCCTCTAATCAATGCAGTTTTCAACACATTATCAGGCAGAGGTAGTGATGCATAGGGGGATATCTGTAAATTGTACTAGAAACATTCTACATATTCCTCTAAAGTTTCATTTGGTCTGGCCGTCATTTGGAAAATTTCATCTTTTAATTCTCTCAACCTACAGTAATCCTGGTATTTCTTTAGGAAAGATTCTTTCATTTGCTCCCAGTTATTTATGACTCCACCACCTAATCCCATAAACCATCTTAGACCCGCCCCTTTCAAAGTGGAGGGGAACAATTTTAATTTCTGGGGGTCAGTGGTGTAATCATATCCTCTACATAGCACATCAAATTCAAATAAGAATGCATCGGGGTCCTCTGATGTAAGTCCATGAAACATCGGGATGTGTTGAAGAGGGATTGCTTTCATGGGCGCATTTGCAGCAGAATCTACTATAGGATATTGCAATGTAGAAGTTTGAGTGTTTGGCTGATTCTGCGCCATAGGATCAAATATGTGCCAACAACCTTCTAGAATTTCTAGGAGGGTGTTCCTAGGTTGAGAAGGAATGGCCTTGGCAGGGACTGTTTTAATGACACTTCCCTTATCTTGAATTTCTATCTGAGGGAATGGGGTGCCTTCAATATTAATTTTGACCGCGCTCCCCTTATCTAGGCTATTTAACAGTTGGATTATCCTAGAAGGAGACCTTGGCTCTCCTATTTCCCCTGTTTCCCCTTCTCCTTCACAAAGGTTGCTTAAATTCCCTTCCTGCAGTCGTTCTGACACAGAATTTTCAATTTCTTGAAAGTCCTGTTCATCAGTCTGACTATGCACCTCAGCAAAGGCTCCAAATGGTGATGCTGTGGCCTGAAGGGAGCTAGTAGGTTGTTTAGAATTATTCTTTCTGAAGCCTACCGACGGCTGAGATTCAGTTTTCTTATAGATTTCTTCTATGAAGGTTGTTCGGCCAAGGGTCACCGGCCCTTTGGCTTTTTCAGGTTTGGCTGGAGGTTTGATATTCTTTTCTAGTTTTTTCTGCTTAGTCATGCACTCTAAAAACTACTAAATCCTATTCAACCAGCAATTCTGCTAAGAGAGCGGATGGTGGAGTAGGGATTTTACATGCTCCGTACGTAGGTTCTTACCTTCTATTTTTAAGATCCAACTCCCCCCTAGCAAATTTGCACACTACTCTATAAAGGGCAAATGGCTATACTCTTTCCCCGGCAACGACGCCAAAATGTAGAGCTATAACTAGGGTCTCTCACACCTCTAATTATTCCACATTAATAAATCAATCCGGGAACATTTCGTTATTGTAAAGAGTAACTCAATCCGAGGCTATTTGTCCGAGTAATGCTTAGTAGTATAGTGTTCAGAAGATACAAAATAAAACAGATGCTAAGCTGTAACTGAACTAATCCAAAAGATAGAATCACACAAGACAGTTGATCAGTCAAGGGTACGGAAGCAATAGCCCATCCCTCTAGAAACTGATAAAAAGGAAATTAGAGCATGGACTTATAGGTCTGGGAGCTAGGCAGCGTCTTGCTGAGGCTCACTACAGCCTTAGACCTTCTCTCACACCAAAACAACGAAGGCAGACAAATAAAATGGTAGAAGGTAAAATGGAACAGCAAAATGGAAATGGAACAACAATAAATGGAACAGCAGTAAAATGGAACAGCAGTAAATGGAACAACAATCGAAAGAACTGAATCTCGCGAGTTAAAACCAATTGATTCACACTCTGATTTTATCTTCAAGAAAACTAGATAAGATATACTTTATGAAACAAAATTCCTTGATTAATTATGGAACAACAAGAATCAACCATATATACATGTTCTATACTAATATAGTAATCTGAGAATGATGGATGATATAATTATGTTTCTAAACAGAGTAACATTACTTTCAAATCCCAACAAGTATTATTTCACATGGATCCAATGACATTAACATTCATACCGACACCCTGTTACAGAAATAGCTGATTAAAGACGCAATTCAACCCTGAATAGATCCAATTATACAATGCAGAGTCATTACATGGAGAAATCATTCATATATTGATCATAATAGAGCATAGCATATCATATGAAAGATGTATCAGATTACTGAGTAATAAAGATAAACAAACCACACACAAATCATAGTATAATGATACAAAAGCAAGTGTCCTTCAAAGCCGGGCCCTTAGTTGCCAATGGTACACTGCCTTAGATTACTCTAGACGCAGAGATGAAATAAACACCAAATCCTTTATATTAATGCATCAACAAATGTATAACAAAACCAGGTCTCAGTGAGACTCGATGATCAAAGTTTTGTTCTGAAACTTAAAATTATAAAAACAGTAGTCCCCTTGCTCAATGACGATGTTCCTTTATATAAAAGTAACGACGGAGGTATCTAGATAAAAAAGATAAGTAAAACAAAGATCCCTCAGGATTGAAGATCCTGAGGGATTCGCCAATCGGTTAATCCTTCACTTTTCTTTCTCACGTTCGCCGACTCGGTATCCCTCCTTCCTTTCCTGGGCTATTCAGCTCTGATTTTCTCGATCTTGTTCACATCTGGTTCCCCTCTGGAGGGACAGCAGTTATTCTTCCTCTGCTTCTCGCTTTTGGACGGCAACTCCTTGCTTCCACGTCTTCCTGCATAGAAAAACGACCATTATTAGTAATTGAGCTTCCTTTGTCAATTCTTGTACATTTTATTAAAATCCTTTACCTCTTTTGAATTTATAAGGCAGAAAAGGTTACAAATATTATTGAAAAGCCCCTAAATTGCTTGTCAAAAGCATACCTTCCAAGTGCTCCACACACAGAGCTTTAGGCATTAACCAAGGCATTCAACGAACTCTGCCAGAAAGTGGAACAACCAGTTGAGTGACTCAGGGGTGAGTCACGGTATTTATGTTGGGGGCTTGTTGGGATGGGATCCCTAGGGGTAGTATTGAATTAACTTAGTCATTTTTTGTAAATAATTTTGTAAAATATGTAAAGTCTCTACGAAATGTGGATGTGGAGCACGCAGATAGATACGAGTCAAAGGGGTCTTAGCACCTTGTTTTGGTTAGTTTTCAAGACTTACGCATGAGCTGAGGGCCATCATATTAAATTAGAAAAGCTATAAATAGTTTAGTCTTAGCGAGTTGTAGAGATAGATTTAGCTAAAACATCGGGTACATTAAAGAGTTTTGTTGTCTTGAGCAAGATCTAAGGTAGGAAGGCTTTTCTTTCTGCACTTAGGTAGAGAAGGGAAGGCTCTCGCAGCTGAGTGTGCAGGAGGCTTGGGTCACTGTTTCAACCTTAGGTTCTGAAAATGATACCAAAAAACACTACAGTCAGTCCTCTTTCTATAACTTCTTATGAAAATTCAATCTGATGCTCAGAGCGAAAGTTATGATGATTTTCCCAAGGTGACCTTTTTGGAATGTAATTCGAGGGTCTGCAAAAACCCTAACTTCCTTAGATTATATATCTGAAAATATAGCAAGACAGGATATGAAATTCAAAGCTGAGGTTCAGACTGATTTCTTCTCAAACTTGTTTTTTTAGCTTCTAAAACTTCGTAGTGAAAGCATTATAGCGAAAATTCCACAATGACCTATTTTAGATGAAATTATGGAGCTTGCAAAAACCCTAACTTCCTCAGATCATATCTCCGAAAGTATAGTGAGACAAAATTTGAAATTCAGACCTTCAGTTTAGCTTGATTGAGTCTCAAATGGGTTTTTTTTTGGCTTCTAAAACACCGCAGAAAAAAATTTATAGCGAACAATTTAACGATGACCTATTTAGAGTAGCAGAACCCTAGAATCCAAAGCTCTAATACCAAATGTTATGAAACCAACTCACAAAAAGATAGAAAAGATAGATCAACGCCTTAGAATTCAGCCTCTTTGAGGGGGAAACCTCCTTTACATTACACAAATGAAAAATTCTTGGATGATTCAAAAGACAAGACCCCCTTTCCATATATAGGAGTCTAAGGGGTCACAATATAACCAAGCCAACCTAACAATAATAATATAAAGGCACAAAAATAACAATAGAGGGATTCTATGGGGCACAATAATAACAATATGGGGAAAATAGGGGCACAACAATAATAATAAGTGATACAATGACAATACTAATGGGGTAATCACTCGTATTATAGGGACCTAACATGGTCGATGCACGTTATGCCCGCACAGTGGTGGTGTACATATAAAGACAATTCTGAATAATGGCACGAGTATAGAAGAATGATGAGATTGCACTTTGGTCACCCAAACGTTCTTCTAACTGAGAAATACAATGGAAGAAATGATCCATGTGATCATTTAGAAAAATGGACTAAGGTCTATGGAACAGAGTCACAGCCAAAGTGGGTGCATATATTTTGTCACACTTTGGACATCATTCCTATGAATTGGTACCTGAAAATGGAAATCTGCTATGGCACTATGGAGTGGGAGATCTTAAGGGAAGGATTTTTTTATGAGATTCAGTTTTGAGGATGGGTTCGAAAGCATCGACGAATCATTTTAGGAGGTTAAGGCAACAATCTTCAGAATACTAGAAGATCCTTTAGAATTGATTCAACTAGATTGGAGAACCCAGCTATGCCATGCATTAGAATGTTATAATGTGCTTGCTGAAGAAGATCATGATTATACAAGGAATATTAATGTTCCATAGGCAGAAGGCCACCATGAAGCTGAAGAACTGTAAATAGAGAATCCAGACATCATAGTGCCACTAAAAACTAGGCAAGTAAATATTGGCACAGAGGCAGAGCTGAAGTTTGCAAAGATTACGGATTACTGGGATGATGCTATAGTAGATAAAGTCGTTGAGTTGCTGCACGAATATTAGGATTTGTCCCCTACAAAATTTTTAGACCTGAAAGGTATCATAGGAGACCTGGGTGTAATGAATATTACCTTGAAGCCAGATGCAAATCCCATCAAGCAAAGGCCATATCGCCTTAATCCCAAGTATAAAGAAAAGGTACACTTAGAGTTGGACAAGATGCTTGAAGCAGGTATTATTGAACCTGTGGAGGAGTCTGATTGGGTGAGTAAAATGGTAGTTCAAGAAAAGAAGCAGAAGGATAAAATAAGGATCTGCATAGAACTTATGAAGCTTAATGATGCTTGCGTTCATGATCCCTTTCCGACACCATTCACAAATGAAGTACTGGATAATGTTGGAGGTAAGGAGTCCTACTCATTCACTGATGGGTTATCTGGATAACATCAGATTAAGATCATGCCAAAAGACATGAATAAGACCACCTTCATGAGAGAATGGGGATGTTTCTAGTATACAGTGATGCCTTTTGGACTTAAGAATGCGTCGACGATCTTCTCGCGCATAGTCATCGTAGCGTTCAAAGAGTTCATTCACAAAATTTTGGAGCTATATTTTGATGATTGGATAGTGTTTAGGCTAGTAAAGCGCCATGTAGTCAGTTTGTGCTTGATGTTGGATACATGCCGAAGGTATCATATTGTGCTAAACTTGAAGAAATGCTTGTTCTGCATACCTTTCATAATTTTGCTAGGTAATGTGGTGTGCATGCAATCTCTAATGGTGGACCCTTCTAAAATCTTAGTAATAATTAATTTGGAGGCACCAAGAAGTGTCAAATGGCTACGTGAAATGTTAGGTCATACTGGATACTATAAGAAGTTCATCAAGAGGTATGCTCAGATTACTATGCCTATGGAAAAGTTGCTAAAGAAGGACACTACATTTTGTTGGAATGAAGAATGTCATCACAGTCTAGATGTATTGAAGGAAAAAATGGTCATTGCACCGATCCTAGTATTCTTAGATTGGAAGAAGGAATTGCACGTGCATGTAGATGCCTCGTGTATTGCACTAGGAGTAGTGCTGACATAGGCTGGTGAAGGAGAACTGGATCTTAAACTTGTGGTAGATTTTTAGAAATCTTGAGTGCTCTCCTAAAGGAGAGGTGTCAAATTCGCTAAGAATCTTTTGTTTGAGTTGGGAATTCTTACATAGGTATAACCGATCCTTGTACCATAACGAATCATTTTTCTAGCTAAATGTATCAGATGTACTGGGATCTTATTGTATCTTTTGGATGAGTTCCCACACTTCCTCATCATTCATCGATTCATTTGTTGCTTCGTTTATCTAAACTGGTTGGATAATAGAAATGGCACAGAGAAATGCTTCCACATCCTCATCCTTTCTTGAGAGTGCATCTGCCACAACATTTTGCTTCCCTTTTTTCTAGATGATTTCAAAGTCATAACCCAACATATTTGTGATCCATTTTTGTTGCTCTTTTGAAGATAAAATTTGTTCTAAAAAACATTTAAGATTATCATGATTTGCTTTTACCTTGAAGTGTCTTCCCATTAGGTAGGGTCGTAATTTCTTAAGTGCATGTAGTATTGCCAACATTTCCTTATCATAAATAGCTTTATGTAAATATTTTCCTTTGATTGGACGACCAATGGGTCTTTCTTCTTGCATTAAAACAACACAAATTCCATTTCCTAAGGCATCACATTCCAAAATAAAGGTTTTTGTGAAGTCTGGTGTAGCTAAGGCTGGTGCTTGGCACATTGCCTCTTTAAGATGTTCAAAGGCCTTTGTTGCTTCTCGAGTCCATGAAAATGCATATTTATTCAATAATGTTGTTAGAGGTGCTGCTATTCTCCAATAATTCTTAACAAACTTGCAATAATACCCTGTCAACCCGAGAAATCCTTGTAGATGCTTTATGGATGTGGGGATTTTCCATTCCTTAAAGGTTTTAATTTTTCTAGGGTCTACCTTAACACCTTCATGAGATACAATATGACCCAGTTATTCCACCTCTTGTACTCCAAAGAAACATTTGGAGATTTTTGTGTATAATTGTTTCTCCTCCAATAGTTTGAGCAGCATGTCAACATGTTGGACACGATCCTTCCAAGGTTTGTTGTAGATTAGTATATCATCAAAAAATACTAACACAAATTTTATAAGGAAGGATTTGAAAATGGAATTCATCAAACCTTGAAATGTATAAGGTTCATTAGTAAGGCCAAAAGGCATGACCAAAAATTCATAATGACCCGCATGAGTTCTAAATGTTGTTTCTAGAATGTCTTCAGTCTTCATTCTAATTTGATGATATCCTGAATGGAGATCCAACTTGGTGAAGTAAATTGATCCATGCCATTCATCCAATAATTCATCAATTACAAGAATGGGAAATTTATCTTTAATAGTGAGCTTTTTGAGCTCCCTATAATCTAGACACATGCACCATGATCCATCCTTCTTGTGAACCAATACTACTGGAGCAGAGAAAGAACTTTGACTAGGTTGAATTATACCACCTCTAGCATTTCTACAACCATACATTCAATTTCACTCTTTTGGACATAGGGATATCTATAAGGCCTGATGTCTGGAGGAACACTTCCTGGAATCAAATTAATAGAATGATCATGATCACGAATAGGTGGGAGGGCTTTGGGAGTTTCAAATACCTTGGAATGATTATCCAAGACTTTTTGGAGATCTAGAGAAATGGATGATTTCGATGTGGGAACCTCTAGTGAACATAATTGTGCAATTATGCCTCATTTTTCTTTCTTTAGAAGCTTTTTCATTCCGTTAGAGCGGATTATATTTCCCAGTTTCCCTACGATCGCCCTTAATTCAACTTCCTTTCCCTCTGAACAGAAGTTTATGAAAAGTTCTTGAAAATTAAAAGCTATTGTCCCCAAGAATTGTAGCCATTGGACTCCTAGTACAACATCAGCACCACTTATTGGAATGGAAAGAATTGGGCTATTCAATACATATTCTCCCATGGATAGCTTGATATTATGGCACTTTCCTGAGCATTTTATGGCTCCTCCACTTGCAACCATCACTTGACACTCTGGTGCTAGATATAGGAAGCAATTCAATTCCTTGGCTATCTTACAATGAATAAAATTATGGGTACTTCCCGAATCAATCAACACTATTACCTTTTTCTTCTTGATATTCCCTTCTATCTTGATAGTTTTGAGGAGTGGTAAATCTAGCCAATGCAATACAAGTATATGGTCGGATTCATTTCTTCTTTTTCTAGGGTTTTGTTCTTGGTGTATATCCCTCTATTTTGACATTCTTGTTCCTTTTCTTCCTCCTCTTCACAATATATGTAAAATAATTTCTTCTTAGCACACTTATGACCTTTAGTGTATTTGCTATTCACAACTTTAACAAATCCCTTTTTCTCCTTTTTTCTTACAATTGTTTGTGGTGTCAACCTTGTAGGTTGTGGATGGCTATGAGTAGCAACACTTCCATCTTTATGATTGGGAATGGTAGAGGCTTCCTTGTTGCCATATTTTTGCTTTCCATTTTTCTTGCCAACCTGAATGCCTTCTCCAATGAATCTGGTTCCCAAAGGCGAACCTCATGTTGGATGTTATCTTTTAAAGTCCCTATAAACACATCAATCCTATGCTCCTCTGGAATATTTTTTACCCTTATATTCAATTTTTGGAAGTCCTCAATGTGCTCCATCGTTGAACCCTTTTGTTTGATATTTATCAATCGGCTAAAAAAAGCGTTGCTTTTTGTATCCTCATAATGTGCTACCATTTCATCCGTAAAAATAGCCCAAGTGACAATTTGTTTACGAGAACAAAGCCACCGATACCATACAAACTGATTTGGTTCCAAATATAAAGTTACAATGCATACCTTTTGTGTGTTTTGCACATTATGGAGATCGAAAAATGGCTCCATCTGTAGTATCCATGTTCCGGGATCCTTGCAGCAAAATTCCTCATATCGATCTTTGGAACATGGTAGTTCTTCGATCCAATGTTAGAGTCTATGAAATCATGTTTAACATTTATTTTGTTCTCATCATGAGTTTCCTTTACTACCCTTTCGCCATTAGTAAGAATTTCTTGTAGAGACTTTGTCAAATCTATCTTCAAATCTTCCATGCCTTTCTTTAAATCATCCATCTTAGCTTCCATGCCATCCATCTTAGCTTCCACATCGTTCATCTTAGCTTCCACGTCATTCATCTTAGCTTCTACACCTTTCTTTATACCATCCATCTTAGCTTCCACGCCTTTCTTTAAACCATCCATATTAGCTTCTACATCTTTCTTTAAACCATCCATATTATTTTCTATTACTTTTTGTGAAAGTGAAATTTGTTGCACTTGGTATCGTAATTTTGATATATCATGTTGCATTTCTTCCTCTTCTTCATGATTCATGCTAGATATTTCAGGTTTCTTACTAGGTGTTTCCATTTTATTTCTTCAAGGCATCAATTACCAATAATAATGCTTCAATATGCCCTTTGAATTCCTTGAAACTAATTTTTCAAACCAAGCTTATGCAAAAATTAAAAAAAACTACACACCATTTTTCACTTTGTAGGAGCTCGATATTGAATTTGATGTATCTCTATAATTTTGGATCTCCCAGGTCTCAAATTTCTTCCTACAGTAACCCTCTGAGTAATATTTCTAACCCTACAATTCTAATCAAGATTGGATTCTCCAATGAAGAGTTATGCCAAATCTCCCATGATGATTTGAGTATAGACTAGTTCAGTAGAGCGAAATTATACGACATGGCGCGGGTCACTGTTTCAACCTTAGATTCTGAAAATGATACCTAAAAACACTACAGACAGTTGTCTTTCTGTAACTTCTTATGAAAATTCAATTTGATGCTTAGAGTGAAAGTTATGATGATTTTCCCAAGGTGACCTTTTTGGAATGTAATTTGGGGGTCTGCAAAAACCCTAACTTCCTCAAATTATAGATCCGAAAAATATAGCAAGACAGGATCTGGAATTTGGATCCAAGGTTTAGACTGATTTCTTCTCAAATGGTTTTTTTAGCTTTTGAAACCTTGTAGCGAAAGTGTTATAGCAAAACTTCCACAATGACCTGTTTTAGATGAAATTCTGGAGCTTGCAAAAAGCCTAACTTCCTCATATCATATCTCCAAAAATATCATGAGAAAAATCTAAAATTCAGACTCGAGGTTCAGCTAGATTTAGTCTCAAATTGGTTTTGTTTTAAGCTTCTGAAACGTTGCATAAAAAAATTTATAGCGAACAATTTCACGATGACCTGTTTGGAGCAGTGAAACCCTAGAATCTAAAGCTCTGATACCAAATGTTATGAAACCAGCTCACAAAAAGATAGAAAATATAGATCAATGCCTTATGTTGGCTTATATGGGCCTGACCCAGGTTTGGAAGAATTATTTAGCTAAACAAATCCCACAGCTACCGGCCCTTTCAGCAACAACCCAAGAAGCGCAGACTGAGGTCTCACCCGAGGTAGCTGGGGAGGGTCCTGGAACCAGGTTTCTGCACCCTTGGGATGTCTTGATGTGAGATGGAGGGTTTGCGTATTGTCCTATAGCCTCATACTATTCTGCTTTCGTGTGGATCGGAGGCAAGGCTATTCCCCAATACTTCTTACTTAATGAGTTATTACAGATCAGATTTACTTGTTATGGTCTTTAAGCAAACATTTAATCAAGATAGCCAATGTGCGCATTCAAAAGGAATACAGATTGCATAAACTCATAACATATGCATAAGAAAATAGAGATGACAACCATTCATTAATAATATCCACAACAGTTTAGATTTAACACAGTATTTTAGAGCCAAGTTATCTTTATTTTCTTCCTTCGTCAATACAACCAGATTTTCCTTCCGCACTCAGCTACAGGAGTCTGCGCACACAGTTGTGGACTCTACCAATCCTCTGCGCACACAACTTCAGAGCCTCTATCTACCCACCAATAACCTTGACTCAGACTTACAGACACACAATAATCTTCATAGATCCATAGCACTATGATCATTCAAAACCCAAAAACTACTTTCTACCCTTAGAGCCTCACTCTATTTATACATTCCCATGGTCCGCAAACCATGGGTAGGCCAACTTATTTCCTATTATTCTACATTATCTTTTGGTAGACAAACCTTTGACTTTGACTCATTATGCTTTGCGCTCTGTGCATCCCATGGAGTCTTTACCCTATCTTTACCCAAAATTTTAGGCTTTGTGCCCCATAATCGTTACACAGGGCTTTTGCTACCAAACAGTCCCCCAACATAATCATCGTGACTCATCCTGAGTCACACTTTGGATGCGGTGACCTTGATGCATAGGTCAGTCAAAAACTTCTACACATCACTTTTACTTTCAACAAATTATGCCATGAGCCTCTGTACCTATTCTAAGCAAGCCGCAGATGCATCCGTCTCACTTGGAGTTGCTTGCACAGTATCACATACTGCCTACATATGCACGAACTTGCCTTCAATAGTGGTAGAGACCCCAAATGCTTCATCGGGCCAGGGTTGAATGTGTTCTTTAAGCACTGCCTCCTGTTGCCACACAACGTCAACTTGTGCCTTAAGAGCCTGAGCCTCGTTCAGTTTGGCCAACCACTGCGTGATAGCAACCATCTGGGCAACTCCTCGAGCTATGTCGTAAGCTTGTTGCAACTCTTGCGCTTCAGTTTCTACTTGTTGTATGGTTGGGTCTGCCTGGAGAGAGGTGATCAAAATGAGAGTCTGATTTAATAGTCTCGAGCACTCTTTGATATCGCTATTCATCCATTCCAGTCTAGCTTGAATTTCGCCACGTTGCCACTCGCGAACCTCTAGAGGTGTGGGTGGCTACACCTTCAGTCATAGTTCTGCAATTTGTAAATTTAATTCCCACTGAGCCTTCATGGTCTCTTCTTTGGCCATACTAAATTTTGCGGCCATGTGCTGAATCTTGGTAGTTGTTGGGAGGTCCCCGGGGATAGCTAGCTCCAATGTCATGCTGCAAGCCTCTGTTAGAACTTGTTTGACTTCTGGGAAGTGTGATATGAAGTCATCGTTCTGGAGAGTGACATATTCCAATTTGGCTTTCTGCTCTATCAGGGATCGGAGGGCGTGACCCTCCCTGGCATGAAGCTCATTAGTGACCCCATCTTGGATTTGATATAGCATTTCATGTGGCAGGGTGGCCAGGGTTAAACCCCAACTATGTTCTTCGCTTGCGACTTCTGCTAGGACAACACCTATGGGCAACGCTAAGGTGTGTAGGGTGGGAGTGCGCACCATCTGCTCTGCTGCAGCTATTTCCTTGGCTAGATTTAGGATGACCCTGCCCGGGGGTCGCACTTGTAATTCCTGCAACTACGCCCAGATCTCCCCCAACATAGTGGTATGTTTTGTCATCAGTTTTGCCAACACATTAGTAGGGACATTGCTCACTGGCTGGCTACTGTTAATAAATTATTTCTCCAACTTAGATTGAGTAATCCCACATTCTTCACACCTAATAACCACTTATGCGATAGTAATTTGTCTTCAGCCAATTCGAGGAACTTGTCGTTGTTGGCAAGGTCCCAATCTTCGAACTTGATGCTTGGAACACACCCCAGTGGCAACCCATCGAACTGTATCTCATCCAGAAGAAGCGGGGTTTGGAGCGTAGTCTTTGTAGTGTCCATGTTCTTTGGTATCTTGGTCGTCCCAGTCCATGGGGAGATATATGGGGGTTAGGATGGAATTTGGAAGGCGTCCACTTCGTCCTCATCTTGAGCATCAATATGAGTGATCAAAGGTTGCAAATCATTGTTTTCCTCCTTAGGGTCGGTGGTAATTGCTTTTCCCTTTTCGTCTCCTTTGAACCGTAGCAATATCTTGACTGGCCCTATTGTTTGCTTGTTTTTTTAAGGCCGTGGTGTCTGTGGAGATTTTGGAACTTTTAGGGCCCCATCGTCCTCATCGATCTCCTGTGTTGAATATATTTCTTCCGCGATTCGTGCTCGGGTTCTCGCCATGGTACTCATGTGCTTCGTGGTAGCCACAGGTTTACTAGTCACAACTAGTTCGATGCTCAAATATCCCAGAGCTGTCCACAAGTTGGTAGAGGAATATGTAATTTTGAATGGATCCCTTCCCTCGACTTCCAGTTTATTAACAGTGTCTGGATAGTAGATATTTTCATATCTAGCTCGAAACTTTCACCTTAATGTCCCACCGCCTGCTCCTCCTTGATGTAACACTATGTTTGTGCCAGGAATAGTGGTGCTAATGGTCATGTCTCGACCTTTCCATGCAGTAGCGTAGTCCATCAGGCACAGCTACGAGCGTGTGAACTAACAGACTTTGTAGAGAACCTTTTTGCTGTGGAAGGTTCCTGTAGATTTGTTTATAGTCCCGCACCTTCTTTCAACTATTGGGGGTGCTCAGGCTGTACTTTCTATAGCTAGTCAAGTAGTCACACCTTCGGTGCAATTTCTCAACCTACCCTCTAGCCTAGGTTGTGCACACGTTCCGAGTGCCTTATTAGCTGTGATTTCTTCCTGCGCCATTATGTAAGGTGTGTTCTTCTGTAGGTGCGGGGGCAGCCATGATAGCAAGGTTATGGCTCATTTTCATTATGTAGAATATCCAATCGGACCTAATCCCCTTATGTGCAGACTAGCGTGGCTTCCCTGGGCATCGGGACTTGTCATCCTATTGATTCCTTCCCTTATTAGCGCACTCATCGTTCTTTGCTATGCCCCCAGTTTTTTGATCCCGCAGATATGCTGCTTTGTTTGGGCTTCCTTTTGCCTTCATTTACAAGCCCATCGAACCCATGGTATCAACAACCTCCCATGGGGTAGCTTTATCGAGCGGCCGTTGTGCATACTTCCCCTTGATTGCCCCCTATTTTTGGTGCAGGCCACTGGCAAACTAGATAGCTGGGGTGACTTCGAGCTGCTAATTTTAATCTGGTTGGGTGTCTGCACAACATACATATATAGCCTCTCATGATGATGGATGCCTACTCCATTTTTCCTTCCACTCTGTGCATGCACTTGCCTTCGACCTGTGCACCATTTCCTTTGCCTGTTTGAGAATGTACTCTTTCTTGAGACAGTTGTCGCGCACGGTGCGTTTGCAAATACTTTTGGTGGATTTAGTTTTGGCATCGTCAATTCGCATTGATCGACTGATTCATTTGCTGAATTGAGGCTTCTATGATCCATATCAATATTATGAGAGATTTTTCGGCATGAATCACATGAAATTTCATTTATTGACACATTTCGAACTCACCAGTGTGGTTCATCATCGAAACAAGTTGAAGAATCAGAGCCATTATGCATGTTAAATACTCAGAGCAGAACATCCAACGACTATAATCTTTGACCAGGCAACGACTATATTGACTAATGGCTAACTTTGACTGGGAAACAACTAGTTAGACAGGACTCAAGTTATAACTATATTAAATTAAAAATTAAAATAAGTCAATTAAAGGGACGTATGAATTTACATAAAAGTTTTTAATATTTTTATAATTAATTTAATTTTTATTATAAGATTATACATATATATAAATATTAAATAAATTAAATGATTATAAATTAATAGTTAGTTATACATAAGAGGTATAACTATTTTATATTTATTTTAATTTTTATTCCTATAAATATTAAAATGAAATAATTTAAGTAGTATATAGAATAAAACTATAATATATTAAATTCATATATTTATTGACTGATGGCTATATTGACTAACGGCTAATTTAAATTCATAGATTTAAATTCCCGATTCCTTTTCTTTCATAGCAATCTCACCATCTGGCTGTGCCTCTACCGCTTTTGTTGCATAGTGTGGTGATCTAACCATCCTATTGACATTTAGTGTCGTTACCTCATGTAGTCAGTTTTGCGATCATTCAATCTCTTCATCTGAGTCCGACATGCAGGAACTATCACGTTCCCATGAGATTTTTTCATCTGCTGTCAGATTCACCCAGTCCTGGTCTTACGCTGTAATATGGTAAATGTAGTCCAACTCATCATCACTTTCCTCACTGCACACTGACTCAGTATAGGGCGTCCCTTCAGCTGGGTCCAACGGAACCACTACTCGGAGTGATTTCTTTTTGAATATCTTTTTTCATTTCTTTAGGTTGATGACTCCATTCATATCCATTGCCCAATCTATCCCTAACAAGGCAGGATATGGGTTACTTACATCCACAATTTCTATGACCTCAAGATTGGTTTGGGTGCTTGCGCCATCGATATCTACCGTAACTCCTTGCAGTCTTCCCATGGGCAGAATCTTTTGTTGGTTCGCCATCTGCAATTGGATACGGGAACATTATAGTGCAGGCCTGCCCATGCGCTCCCAGGTCTGTTTAGGTAGGACATTCACGTCGGACCCCAAATCCAAAATGACTTGATCCATCTCTGTTATGAAACCAACTCAAGAAAAGATAGAAAAGATAGATCAATGCCTTAGAATTTATCCTCTTTGAGGGGGAAACTTCCTTTACATTACATAAATGAACAATTCTTGGATGATACAAATGACAAAACCTCCTTTCTATATATAGGAGTCTAAGGAGTCACAATATAACCCAGCCGACCTAATAATAATAATATAAGCCACAAAAATAACAATAGAGGGATTCTATGGGGCACAGTAATAACAATATGGGGGCAATAGGGGCACAACAATATTAAGGGGTACAACTACCATAGTAATGGGGTAATCACTAGTATTATAGGGACCCAACATACACTCCTAATTGTTTTAGGTCTCTAGAACTGCCAGTTAACAGTCAATTATATTAAATAGTTGGTTTTAAGTGTCAATAAGTGTCAAATTAGGAAGAATTTGAATTCCCTTCATGCTAGAGGAAGGAATCCAAGTCAAGTAATGAACTCTATATATGGGAGAAAATCTAATGTATCAAAGGTTGGAAATTTTCAGAGAAACTCTTATATTGTGCTTTTGTGTAAGACTCTGTTTTAAGTAATACAGTATTTGGCTTTGCTTCTCAGGAATCAGAAGGAATTCAATGCTCAAAATGTCCTGTGGTTGTCCTCTTTTCATTATTTACAGTGGTATGAATGTACGATTACTTAGAAATCACTGACTGTGCTCTAACTTCCTTCATACATTTGTAAACTGTGTTTCCCTTTATACTTCTAATGTACTCTCCATGTGTTGAATTCTAGATGCCCTAAATTCCATGTAAAGCTAACATTATTGTCATACTGAAACATTTTTGACTCCATAAGCCCAATGAATATTTTCTAATTTTGTTTCAACCATTTAAACTTCTTCATTTGTTTCATAGAGTTATCCATCTGATTCATTATCAAAATCCTTAATCTAGTGAGAGAGCCCTCTCATGTTTAGGAGGCTAAGCCTCGGCCAAAAATTGGTTTGAAACAGCTACTCAAGGTCAACCTGAATAGCAGCTTGTCAGGGTTAGGTTTTGTGATAACAGGGGGATAGAAAGATTACTCCTATAGTTGGGGACGTAGGATTTTCTTCAATTACATCTTTAGTAGAAGAAGTAGGTGAAGTTCTGGATTGGATTTCTAATCTTGAGACTTCTAAAGTCTTTGTCAATCTCTAAATGG
This sequence comes from Pinus taeda, assembly GCA_000404065.3. Classification (NCBI taxonomy): domain Eukaryota; kingdom Viridiplantae; phylum Streptophyta; class Pinopsida; order Pinales; family Pinaceae; genus Pinus; species Pinus taeda. The sequence continues at coordinate 120,603 of APFE030510197.1, forward strand.
AATTCGAGTTTGAGTAGGTGGTGTGGAATCTCGAAATCGTGGTGAAGTGAGTAGATTTGTGGGAATTAAACTTCTTCCTCGTCCAACAAATCTACCCCTAGAGTCTCTATCCCTACGCATGTCATGTTTTAAATTAATGGTGGTTATTTTTTTACTTCTAATTGTACTTCCCCAGCAACGACGCCAAAATGTTTAGCCAATTTAAGGTCTTTAAATTGTCAATCATAAATTGTCAACTCGGGTAGGTAGGTAGACTGATGAAGTACAGGTACACAATATGTGCTTAGAAGTTATTCATTAGGTCATTATGTATTTGTTACGATCTAAACTTAAGATGGATATGGAGGTGGTGTTTGTCAATTATATTAGTGTCGTAATTCTTAAATGTGTTGGTTAAGTTTCCTAGGAGTTAATCTCTATCTAATTAGTTTGCAGATGATATGAGAGTGAGCCTACTTGTGTTAGATTGTTTTGGGATTTTTGATCCTGAATCTTTATGTTGCAGCTTCTAATTCACTAAATTTAAAAAAAAATACTTATTCTATCAGCTATGAAAAATTATTCTCTGAACTTACTTGTTTAGGAGAGAACGCTTACTCTTTTACTTATTCAATTTTCGCTCAAACAAAATAATCCAAGCAACATCTATGCTATGAATTAAACACACTTCAACTATGTTAGATAATAAGCAAATGTAATAATCATGCGGTACCAAGCATAAATAAAATTGAATAACAAGCTAAACTAGATATAAAGCAAATGAAAGTACTTATGCAAATAACAACTCACTGGCGAAATCATTATGCTGCATTTTCACACAAAACAGAGCAATTGAAGAATGGAAGGAAATCGTATTGCAATTGATTAAAACTTGTCACTGTTTGTAGGGGCCCTCCACATAGCATTTCATAGCTTCCAACCAACACAACACATACACACAAAACCAATTCTCTTCAAACAAAATTCACAAATTGTTCAAAATTACATCATCCAGCGCACACACAAATCACAGTGTGGCCATATGTTTTATAGCAGGTCTCTTGGCATAACTGTATGAATAATTCAAGCCTAATATCTCTATCCTATCCACAGAGACTTCAAGGCCAATCCAAAGAACTTGAGAGCTTGGGGATTCCAATTCTACCTTCCCATATTGAGAATTTTCTAACATCTTTGTAGAGGAGACTGGGTTTAATTGAGGAGTAGAGAACATAAAATTGCAACGCCACCCTTAAACTGAGGACATTGCACAAAGCTCCAAAGGGGTAAGGCCATTGAACTGCTAGATTGATGACTAGAAAAGCATTAATTTTTCTTAATTGATTCAAATTGCAACCCAGAACCCCAGGAGGCAAGCCTAAGATTCTGGAATTACCATCTAATCTAAGATGATTTTCAGGAATCAAATTGGAAATAAGAAATAAAGGTGTACCTTCTTGAATTAGAGCTCGAACCAAATTGATGATAACAAGGAAAGGGAACTCAAGTAGTCCCGAGTTGCTTCCGAGCCAGAGAGCCTTGACCTCCAGAGTTCCCACGCACTAAAGTGACGAACCCACGAACTCACCCTACAGAGAGTGCCCAACTGAAATTTGAAGCGAAGCTCTTTGCAAAGTTGCCGAAAAATTAACCGCCTTAACACCACATTGAAACCAAAGACCAAACTAGAACCAAATTCATAAACCCCTAAGGAGATGGAGCAAACATAAATGTGCATACATGCATGAATGCAGCTGAAGCAAGGTGTAATCCAAATGTAATATTAATTCCCCTGTCAATCCACACGATTCCCATCATATTGTCATTAAATTTCTTAGTATGTCCTTCGAAGAGAACCATCATTATCCTGAGGGGAGGGTGATTCCAACTTTGGGGCAAAGAAATACGATTTATCCAAGCATGCAAGGGAAAGAACATTGCCTTTGCATGACGACAATTCACAATATCTGACACGTCATGGGAGAAGAACATGATAACATAAGGCCAAACCATAGAGCAATTAACATGATTATGAGGATAATGAGGTACAAGGCGACGAAGGGAGGAGGGATTATGAGGGAGGGAGTAAGGATTAATATTGATTCTAGGGAAACCATATTCAAAAAATGGAATGGCCTAGGGGACAACCAATCACTTGGGACCATATAGAGATTAGGGGATTGGACAAAGTCTATTTAAGTCATTAATTTCTAACATGGCCTCTTCGAAGGAGCATGCTTTATTAGCTTGCAGATCAACTTCCTCATTATTAATTATGAGAATATGATAGAACCTCTTGGAGTGAAAAAAAGCACCTAGTCTTCTAATCCTTTAGAGCACCAAGGCAAGGGAGTTATCTGTCGAACAATTCTAACTGTTGAGATACTTAATTGTAAGCAATGAATATCCACACTTTTGTCTTTAGCAATGCTTAGTCCTTGCAAGAGTCCATACATCTATGCTTGGTTGTTGGATTTCCTTCCTAGACCCCATGAAATTTTACTTCCGTTATGACCTCAAGATTAAGTAAATCCCTCCCCCTCCTGCCACCCTGACAAACAATCATATTAACCTACAAATCACTGGGGTTTCATTGGGGGAACAATACCATACCATGTGCACTCATATTGGGGGATATATATTGAGGAAAAACTGACATAAGATATTGAGCATATAATAGCGGTAAAATATTTTTATACGTTGTGTATAAAAAATGGAGTTCAAAGTTAATAAAAAAATATAAAGAAATGTAAAAAATATTAATGAAAAAATGGATACCTACAATATCTAGTGAAAGTAGGGGTTTTTAAAATTGGGAAGACGCATTTGTAGGAGAAGGTTAAATAAATCGATTTTTAGATGTATTTTCCAACATGTAATCAAATTAAAGGTATTGTTAGTATGCCACAAACGAATAAATATGCTATGTTAGAAATTTATTGAGTAAAACCCCACATATAACTTTTAAAGTTTTATAATATGAAAACTAACCCTTTATATCATATAATTTAAAAAACATTAAATTATACTTAGAAAACACTCTATATTATAAATGGAATCTATCAGAAAGTCTTTTTCTTTCCGAGAATTAGAAGAAAAAGAGTCATCTGCTCAAAAAAATCCTCTCAGAGATATGTTAGCATCCGCCTCTAGTCGTATTTTAAACTCAACCGAACTAAAATATGAAAAGTCACAACCATCTAGTAGATGGCAACTTCGAAGCATAAATGCTTCTCAAGTATATTCAGATCTCTCAGTGTTTCATTTAAAAGCACCTACTAGCATTTCCATTAAAGAGTCCATTAGTCCGATCCAAGAGGACTCCGATATGTAAGCGATACTATTATATATGAAATTTAATGGAGTTTAAACGCTTTAAAAGTTAATGTTTAATCCTATATGAAATTTGAAAACTGAAATGTGATAGAAGTAAAACGTCATACAAACCAATTGAGTTATAAGGTGAACCACGATTCCATAAAGATCAAGGATCACTATTATTAAGATCCCACCAATTTAATAAAATTCCATATGAGTTCCTATCCTTGTAGCATTACAAACCCCAAGTCTCCTGCATGTGAATCTATGGTGTCGCCACGATTTGCATAAATCTCCACAAGCACCCATTTGATAAATACGAAGTGGAAACCCACAGTAGAGACTTAAGCGAATAACTGAAAATCCTGAGATTTGGCAATGGCAGCGATTTGCAGTGTGTATGACCATTCAAAGCCAATTACAATTCCCAGTTTGAACAAACTACCAGTAAGTCCAAATGGGTGGAGCAAAAAGAGGCGAAACAGCTACTGGGTCGTTTCAATGGAGAGTTCAGTTACGAATGGCCCCCACAGGAAGAAGAAAGAGTGGGAGGAGAGCCTAAAGGTGGTGGTGGTGGACTACGATGAAGGCAAGCACGAGGTCAAGACTGAGGTGAGAGGCCTAGGCAAAGAGCAGGTCACCAAACGTTACAGGAAGAGGTTGAAGGAAGGACTTGGGCAGAATGACTGGACTATCAGCGAAGTTGTTGCAGAGATTTTGAAGCTACAACCTCGGGATGATATTGATAACTTGCTTAATCATTGGGCTGGTCGATTTCATAGAAAGAATTTTCCTATTCTTGTCCAGGTAAACATTGCTCATTCTATCACCTGTTTTAATCCCATATATATCAAAAATTGTCTAAGTCAGTGTTCGAATTGTAAAATATGCTGTCAGTCATTGTTAACGAAACCTTCATTGTACGAAAATGGATTTACGTGGACATATCTTATTTAACCAAATTAGCATAGCTCAGGTAATGTCATCACTCACTTTTGCATGGTGAAGGTAAGATATAATCCCAAGCAAAGCTACGGTAAGACCTTTCAAGAGCAACCCTTGTATCTTAGCTTAGCTCAGAGGTGGCGCCCTTATAGTTAGGGCATGCCTTTTCCTGGGCAGAACAGAGTGAAATAATAGGTTTTTACCTATGTTGCATGGATTTTTGGAATGCCGCAGTTGTGGAGATAAGATAAGATAAGATAAGATAAGATAAGATAATTTTATTAATGTCCAACGAATGACCACAAAGTAGGTCAAAGGGACTGTCGGTTACAAAAAGGGGGGTCGTGCCCAGTAGGAGAACCAAATGGTTTCCTTATAAAGACAAATACTGAAAGATAGAAAATAAAAACAAGGCGGGTCGGGGAGAGCGTATGGGGCTCCAATCCCGGCCTCGCCGACTGATCTCTAGACTGTGTCGCAGGATCACTGGTGAAGAAGACCCTGGGGACGCGAATGTGGGAGTCCGATACTCCTAACATCCGAGGTCGAGAGAGGAGAACTGTGGGTAGTTCAGTAAGGTTTGCTGGCTTGAAATAGTGGCCACTGGGTGCCTCCCCTTGTGCTGTCTCTGTGATCTAATGGTCCTGGACTGCCTTGCGGGGAGATGTCTGGCGCGGATCTGCTGCTGGGTCCTCGTATGTAAGGGGCTTCTCCTCTTAACTGAACGAGGGTTTGCCGATATATGTGAGCTTGCCTGATCGGTATCTTCGCTGGTTGATCTCTTAACCCCTCGTGCTGAGGGAAGTGTACTGAAGAAAGAGGTAATCTGACGAGCAGTGTTGGGTCGGCTTGGAGGCTGAAGGATATGCTCTCGATGCTTAAGAGTCTCCTGGATGTAAAGTGCGACACATCTCTGGTCCGTGTAGTTGAAGAAACTGGAAAGAGTATTTGATCCTCTAAATAGACAGTGAAAGCGACCTCTGATCTCATAATATATCGGACACCCGAAGATGAAGTGCCATTCGTTTTCCACCTGCTGCGTATGGCATAGTCGGCAGATCCTGTCAACTCTCTCTATCTGGTGGTCTGTCTCTACCCGAAGCCTGTGCGATCCAACTCCGAACTGTACGAGGGGAATCCGGAGAGCATGCATCCAATGTCGAAGTGTATACTGGGGGCGAACTATAAGCCCGTTTCTGATATTCAAAAAGTGCTCTGCATAGAAAGCCATTTTCGGTCGTAACTCCTCCGGGGGGTCAATCCACGTGACCTGGATAAACTTTCTGTAGATGTCTTCCTTGATGATCTTATTGAGTTCTTGCTTGGGGGGGAGTCCTCTGGGGGCGTTCAAGGAGTACTGAAAGGGGGGGAGGTGGTCTATGTGGAGCCCTACTGACTTGAGGAACTTTGAGACCCCTGTATACCAACATTTGGTTTTCCCTGGTTGTGTGCGGTCGATATCCTCAGAAGAGCAGTAGGCTAGATACGGGTACCTGTCACGCCCTTTCAAAGTGTCTGCGAAGCTCCGGACTCGGTGGAGAAGGGAGACCAGTCTGAACGCTGTCTCAAGGCGGAAGGGCTGTGCACCAAACTCGGCCAGAATGATTTATTGTGGGATAGTACCCTTGCAACGAATAATGCGCCGGAGGAGAAGGGTTTGGACTCTCTCAACTGCCGCCCAGTCTGACTCTAGTAAGGAAGGGCCCCAAATTTCAGATCCGTACAAGATTGTGGGTCGGATCAAGGTGTCCATAAGGCTCAACTTTGACGAGATGTCCTGGAAGTGATGGCGAAAACATTGTCTCTCCAATATAGCTAGAGAGCCATACCCCTTATTGATCCGAGGTTGCAGAGCTGGCCGCATACTGAACCGGGGGCCCAAAAACTGTACTCCCAAGTATGTGTAGCTATTGGTAATCTCCACTGCCTTTCCCTTGAAGAGGAACTGGAGATCCTGAGACTTCTTCGTCCCATTGAAGACTATTACTTTTGTCTTACCCAGGTTCACTGTCAATTTCCGTAGATCGCAGAATAATGCTAATGCATCCAACTGTCTCTGGAGCCCTTCTGGTGATGAAGATATTAGTGCAATGTCATCTGCAAAAAGTAAGATATAGATCAAAACATGATGAAGATAGCAACCGTCAGACTCCTGTATGTGTTCCCGTAGAAAGGCTTCGAGCTCATCAATATAAATCCCAAAAAGGGTGGGGGAGAGTGGGCACCCCTGCTTGACTCCAATCGTGCTCCGGATGAATTCGGATAACCCCCCTACAGTGCGAAGACGGCCCAGTACAGACTCGTAAAGACGCATAACAGCAGTCAGCTGGGAGTGTGAGG
>APFE030510197.1:130390-141002 GCA_000404065.3 Pinus taeda
AGAAAGGAGGTTTTGTCATTTGTATCATCCAAGAATTGTTCATTTATGTAATATAAAGGAGGTTGCCCCCTCGAAGAGCCTGAATTCTAACGCGTTGATCTATCTTTTCTATCTTTTCTTGAGCTGGTTTCATAACAAACTACTACATCCTTGTTAGTTCGGAAGCCTCCTGATGCTGAAGCTACCTCTACTGCTACCCTGTGCTGCCTCTGCTGCCTCTGTGTTGCTGCAAACACCTCTGCGCCTTTCGCACTGCTGCAACCACCTCTGTGCCTTTCTGCACTACTGCAATCATCTCTATGCCTCTCGCATTGCTGCAACCTCCACTGCGCTGCTATAGATCCCAACACTTTAGCATTGCCTTGTCACTCCATCCGCGTCTTGTTTCTACCGACATCCGTCATCCTGCTACTGTCATTCGGGGCTCCTGTAGCCGGATATGATCCAAGAGTTTGTGTACCTCAAGGATCCTGCCCTTCATTTTCTGTAGTCCTCCTTGACTACAACTCGAAGTCTCCCCACCTCTTCTATAGAGGTGCATGAGCGCTCATGGCACAATCATCATCCGTCTCAACTTCTTTCTCCGCCTTACCCGGAATTGCCTTGGAGTCAGAAGTCTCTCCCCTTATTCTTCTTCCTGGGACACTGGGTTGCATAATGACACAAATCCCCACAATGGAAGCACTTCACCTTGGAGATGTCCTTCTTCTTCCTCTTCCCTTGCTATCCAGCAGATGCGAGAGCTGCATCCTCTTCCTCCTCTTTCTTGATTTGACCTCCTTTACTTCTACTTCCCGCCTTGGTCAACCGTCTGATCTCTTCATGGCGAAGAGCTGCTCACATCTCTTCCCATCCTGGAAGATCAACTCTGCCCAAAATGCTTTGGACAAATGTCTCCCAATCCTCGGAGACTACATTCAGGGCGATTCTCACCATGAACTCCTGATCCGGCATGGCCCCTATGGAAGTAAGTTGATCTTGAATCTCTTGCAACCTGCTGAGGTATAGATCTATTTGCTCCCCCTTTTGCATCTGATACGACTGTAACTGATTCTCCAACAACATCTTCCTGTGCACGGAAGTGCCCTGATACAATGTCGTCAAGGTGTCCCACATCTCCTTTGTCGTGTTCTTCTTGGCAATATGCGGTATCACATGATCCTTGACCCCATCAAGGATTATGCACTTTGCCTTCGCCATTGCATCCTCATACCTTTCATTATCAGCTGGGTTGACTGGGATAGCCACGGTTCTTAAGGCGAAGCCCTTGATGCGATGTCTATCCAGCATAGATAGGATCCTGGTCTTTCAGATGACAAAGTTGGAGGCCCCGTCCAACCTGTTATGATCCCTTAGTCCGTTCATTGCCATCTCCGCTCTTCTACTGGACTCCCTCTGAGTCTCGACTTCCCTTTTAGACTCACTTTGAGTGTCGATTTCCTTGCTAGAAATCTTCTCGCCAACTGTTAATTCGCTCCTCTCCGATCCTTTTTGCAATTGCAACTCGGATCTAGATTTCTTGGTTAGAAATCCCTCAAGGTAGCGACTCCCTCTACCTTGGTTTTGTCCTGTTAGGTACTGTTTTGCTTCGACAGCAACATCACCCCACCAGCGTCCCAATCCATGATCTGTCCACAGCTCCCTAGGCCCCACCTGTTGAAGACACTGAGCCTCTTAGCTCTGCGCAATCCCGACAAGACTAAATCGCTCCTCTGGCCAACTGCGTCAAGCCTACCTGGCTGAGTAAGATGACGTGGCTCTTTTTCAGCCTCTTCTGCCTCTCTTTGCCTCTGCCTTGGCCCTCTCTCTGGCTCGAAATGATGACGCAGACCCTCTGCGTCACTCCTTCTCTGCTGCTTTCTGCTTAGGAGCAGTTCTGTCTCGGGACAGCTGCTACTGTTGCGAATGCCTCTGATTAAGCTGGTGCCTTCAGTTCTCTTGTGGTTTGCAACGCTTTGATACCATGTTGAAATTTCTAAGTCTAACACGTCAGAAATTCTTCCTGCATTATCTTGTTTATTTCGCCTACTTGTTTATTCCTTAACAAGTTATTTAACCATATAAATACTGAAAATAAACACAAATGCAGTCTCAACTCATATACAGATCATCAACTGAAATAATAGACAAACACATAAGGGACACTGTTATTTTTTGACAATCGTACCTGGAAAAACCCAACTTGGGAAAACCGGTGCAGCAGTGCTAAGAGTTTTATTATTAAGCAACTTTCTTGAGTACAACTAGGGTGACAAACTGGCTCACCCAACAGAGATTTCTATCTGGCAGTAATACCTCTCTTCGGAAGTAGATATTCAGCGAGTCTACCCCACGAAAATCCTTCAAACACTTCTCCAAGGCTCTGCGTCAGCCCTGCTAGCCTCTGCGTAGCTCTGGAACCCCCTGTGTTCAACCTTCTGCCTCTCCACATCAGCTCTCTGGCCTTCTGCGTCACCCATGCAGGCCCTGCTAGCCTCTGTGCAGTCTCTCTGGCCTTCTTTGTGGCTTCTGTTGGCTCTTTGTAGCCTCCTCAATCACTACGTTGGCCCTCTGGCACTATCTCTGCCTCTTTGCTATGTACTCATTGCCCCTCGCTGCAACTCAGATCACTTGTTCGAATTTTCTCAGCGACCCTGCTCCAGAAAATCGAACTGACTGATCAATCTTGGTGTCTCTCCAATTGACCCTCAAGTCTCCTCTTATACTTTTCCTGTTGAGTCTTAAACGGTCGAGATTAAGTCTCTTATCAACGGCTAAGATTAGATTTGGCTTGATCCATGTCATTTAGAACATTCTCACCCAGTTTTATATTAATACTCATTAATATTTTAATTTTCCTAAGTTTAGACTTATGAACTCCATTAAAATTATTAATTATTTTAATATTTCTCTAATTGGGTGGAATCTCCCCAAACCATTTCTAGGTCTTGGAGATATCATGTTGTTGCAGCGGCTACAACCACCCTCCAAAATTTTGCCTTAGCCTATTTTGGAGCCTCCCTACCAACCTAACACAGTGCTTTGTCTTGTTTCGTCAAATACTCAAGCCTCATTGTTTTCCTCGCACAAAGGCAACGTGTCGGTCACAGCCTGACCCATTTTAAAAATATTAATAATTTTAATATTTCTCTAATTGGGTGGAATCTCCCCAAACCATTTCTAGGTCTTGGAGATATCATGTTGTTGCAGCGGCTACAACCACCCTCCAAAATTTTGCCTTAGCCTATTTTGGAGCCTCCCTACCAACCTAACACAGTGCTTTGTCTTGCTTCGTCAAATACTCAAGCCTCATTGTTTTCCTCGCACAAAGGCAACGTGTCGGTCACAGCCTGACCCATTCCCCTCATGGGTTGCTCACCCGGACTTGGTCAAGCTACAGGCTGAGCAACTTCCCCTTGAAAATTGCGCATTTCTGGAGGGCAACCAACCTTCTCTTCAGGAATTGCGTAATCCTGCCAGCCAACCCTCCCAGCAGGATTTGCGCAAATTTTCCTAGCAGCAGGTTGTTCAGCCTAGGATTTACGCAAATCTGGGCAGCAGTCAGTTGCTCTGCCCAGAAATTGCGCAAATCTCCTGGGTAGCCAACCCAGCTTCCAGCCAGAAATGCACATTTTTCTCCAGCAGTCGAGCAGTCTCTTGCATGTGCAACGGAGTTGATCGGTTCCCTCCGGGACTGAGCAAAACAAACTTGCATGCATGGGCTGCTTCTCCCAAGGCAGCATGCAAAGGCATCCCTTGTTTCAAGGATCTATGTTTAGCAGTTGGAGGTTACATGCAAGGAGCCATATTGAAACCTTTCCACCAAGTGTCGCTTCCCCTAGATTCGTGGCATGTGCGTTACAACTTCGGTGTTATCAAAACTCATCAACCAAATGCTGCAGAGCTCATTCCTCACATCAACCTTGTAGCTTCGACATCCAACATCACATCTAGGAGCAGTCGGCACACTCAGCTCAGCTGTTTTGGGGTAAGCTCACTTCCCATGCCTTGTGCTGCATTTCTGTTGCTTTTTGTGTTTTCACTTGTGGGAGTACTGTTTGCTTGATTTCTTTGAGCGCTTGCTGTCATTTACATGTATACTAGCTTGTCTTAGCTTTGTTTTTGTTTACGTTGCTATCTCACTGCTGTCGCATGCATGAAACTGTTTTACACGGACGTTCGCCCAACTGGGGAACCACCTCACCCACATGCATGTTGATTTGTTTGCTGGATCTTTCATTCATGTTTTGCATGCACTGTCAATCACTTTTGCTATCACTTAGTGTCGCCATACATTTATTGACTTACTTTCAGTTGTCCGTCGGCGAGTCGGGCCAACTTTGGCCCGGGCTCTGCCTTCACCAAGGCTGCATTGTGCAATCTGGGAAAGGAAGGCTCACCTTCCTCTCCTGATTTGTGCATTCCTGCCCGACACTGGCCTCCAAGACTGTTTTGCGCATTTCTGGAGGACAGTGGCTGCTTGGCCCAAGAAATTGCGCAAATCTGTCCCTAGGCTAGTAGTCCTTCCCAGCTAGAATTGCGCATTGCGCAATCCCAACAGTTAGCAGCCAGACTTGACTGTGCATTGCGCAGTTTCAGTAGTCAGTCAATCTCCCAGCAGCCCAGACTGTGCCTTGTGTAGTCTTGGTAGTCGGTTTCTTGACCTCCCGACCGAAATTGCACAACCTTCATGATCATTCACCCAGCTATGTTGCAAGTCAGTTCTCATGCTCATTTTGGTTTTTGGCTGACAGATTGCTTGCCATGAGTGTTGCCATGTCTCTAGCTATCACAGGTGTCCATCTGTCTCTCAACAGTACAGGTACAATGGTTTCCAGGAGAGCAGAGACGAAGACACCGTTCAGAGCACACTTGGGGATGCAGTCGATCAAGTGTCTATGGACTTGCTTACCTACGAAGACATCAAGTTGTTCGTAGACAAAGACATTAAGATATGACAACAACAACATCATAATGAGCGACATCATGAACAGCGGCTGAAGGCAGCATACCGAATGTAGTGAATGCAAGAGGAAGGTTGTTGACAACACATAGGCGGAACAAAGTTGCAAGGTCAAGCAGATCCACTGATAATGAAAGCAACTTTGGAGACTCGGGCTATGAAGTGACGGCGTGACATGAAGATCACTCGAAGGCAGAAGATGGAACAAAGAAGGAGTTGCATGTGCTGAAGCAACAACTCAGGAAGAACATGAAGCTGCACAGATAGACGAATGAGTTCCATCAGGATCAGGAACAACAGTGGGTGCATCGTGCACTCACGGAAGAAACTGCGCCTGTACAAGTTAAAGATCCGTCCCGGCAGCTAACACGGAGCAGACATGCTGAGCAGTGTTGGTGATCGCATGCAAGGGATTCAACAGCATGCATGTCATTGTGCGCACGCATGCAATCCAACCCCCCATTCAACACACTCACCAAGGCGAAGACAAGAAGCAAGTCCAACTAGAGCTGAACATGTATTTCGACAAGTTGATGCGCATGACCACCAACACACACTTGAAGATCAACATGGACACTATGCATTAGTGTGTTGCCGGTTCAGCTGCACCCAAGAAGACCATGCGCATGATAGCAGACGAGTTGGATGAAGGGGCTGAACCAATGCACCGGTTGCAATGGAGGCAAGAGTTCACTTCAGCAAGATGTCACCATGAGGTGCAAGCACACCATCACGGACGACCAAGCTTGGCATCAACTCACCACCTTCACCATCACAAGCATGTCAAAGAGTTGGTCTCATTATAGCGGACCGAGTGTCAGTGATGTCTTGCTTGGCTTGCTCAAGCCATATTGTCTCACATGAGTACATGTGCATTGTAACGTTGAGTCATGTCAAGTGTAAGTCAAGTGTCAATAGTTGGATGTAACAGTCATAGAGTAGGTGAAGAGTCATGAGGGTAGTTGAACTGTCACAAAGGGGAATGTCAGGGGTCACCCCACCCTTTGCTATAAATAGTCCCTCATAACTCATTGTAAAGGCTTTTGGTCAGCCAAGCTTCTACTAAGACTATTTTGAAGAAGGCTTGGATAGTATTGTAACGCGCCTTGGCTTCTCCACTGCACGAAGCTAGTACATCTCTTTGGAGGAGCAGACGGATGTGGCTGTAACGTTCCACTGTTGGGGCTAGCAGGTTTACATGGATGTATTGTATGATTATGACTTATGCTTCTTTATATAATAAGAGCAAGCACATTTTCATGCATATGTTGTTATTGTAGTTGGATTGCTCTGGTTGCTTTAATGATATGTGTTGTTTAACTTACATACTTGTGTATGAACTGATTCACATGCAATTATATGAATCTTGTTAATGTGTTGCATATGTTGTTAATGCTGTCACCGTCCGTGTCGACTGCTCTGCCGGACATCAGACAAACCTTTCACTTGAACCTTGTGATAACAAACGTCGTACTCTTCTTGGATTGATTTGTGAGTGCTGTACGTGTTATCTTACCTTGTATGATGTGACTGCCGCATCCGAGTGGACTGATTCGCCGAAAGTTGTGCATGTCTTTTGTATTGTGTGTTCCTAGCCGAGTTGGGATGGATCCCTTTCAACCTGGAACCCACATTCACCTACTTCCCCCTTCAAATTGTTGGAACCTCTCATACACCTTCCTTGACTCACTACATGAGTCACACCCTTGCTGCTGATAGAGTTATTCTACTTGCCTCTATGCGACACCGCGGTCAAGGCATTACCTTACGACCCACTGCGGGACTCCTACACCAAATGATTTGAGGTCTAATTGGGACTTCCTACCGGGGAGATCCCCTTGATATGTTGGTGGGTCCAGCACCGTCAACACATGTGCTTTAGCCTCTCTACCAATTTTCATGGCTAGAGCACCGGATGTGCTACCACAAATCAACATGTCGAAGTCGAGTCACCTAGAAGATCCAACAAACGGGGGACGTTGATGTATTCCCACTGTTTATTAGTGAGAGAACTTGCCATTAAGGCATGCAAGCCTCAAGGTACTTGAAAGATCTCTAGTTTTGATCCCAGATGATGTGTCAGAGTCGATGGGTCAAAACTTGTTAGAATGGAGGCCTTAATGAATCCTCCATCATCTAACACAAGTATGAAATAATAATTTGAAGAACTATAGATGGAAAATTTGTATTGAAGAAGGTTTATTTGATAGAAAGGAAAAAGAAAATGGGGTGATTAAGCTTTGTAAGGGAATTGAATGACTTTATTTTTGGGTTAAGGGTGAGTGAAAATGGGGCAGGAAAATATGAAGATTGCAAAGGGAAATGAGTTTTTGGTAGTAGGGAGATGGAAAGTTATGGATCGACTGCAGGCTTAGAATGAGTAGCAATGGTAAAATTGGTATGTATTTAGTAGCAATTGTGTAGTGGATCTGATTTTACATTGAATGATCATGCTCTTCTGAAAGAAACTTGGTCTTTAAAAAGGTACTCGTGCACGTAACGCTTTTTTTCATCGTCGTGGAACCTGCAAAAACTTAGCAATTTCTGCAATAAAATGTAAGACTATCAAAAGAGAGAGATGATTAGTCCCTCTTCATTTGATATATATACAAAAAACTCAGAAATAATACTAATAAAACAAATTCAAGGACGAAAAATTATATGCACTTTTACCTGATTGGAAAGCAGTACCATGGATCACTTGTTATTGTTTTGTTGGTGACTTCTTCATTGTGTTTCTAATCTATTTTGAGCTTGAGACCTCTTCAACATACACTTAATGCTTTATCAATAGATTATAAACCAAATTTGCATAAGCTACTAAATTGTGTCAATTTTGCAGCTACCAAGAATCTGGATTGTTACATTGTCTTGCTGCTTTACAACTTGCAATTTGACTCGGATGGTGGTTTGTCAATTATCCCAGTTGGATTTTTAACGTTTGTAGGTTTTTATGAAGTCTAAGTCCGTAATTGCGTTTATGCCCATGATCTTGTGGATTAAGAAAATGCTCAAAATTCAAAATTCTTGGATTAGCTTGAAACCAACGCCAAAGCGTAGATCTCGTTGCCTTGAATCCAACGCAATTCGTTTCACTGAAATTCGACTTCAGATGCTCCCGGAATCGCATTTTGTTTGTTTTGGGAAACAACTAAAAAAATGAATTTTGAGTTGCAGGAATGCCCAGTCAACAGTCCGTACACTAACTGGGTTATGACGTGGCAAGTTTGATTGTTTCTCATCGACCAATATATGATTGACACTTGGCACTGTTTATTGGCGGACATGTGGTTGCTTTTTATTGGGTTACGGGTCGCTGCAGTGGGCCAACCATTGGTTGCCACATGGCATCCTCGTGGTGGAATAAAATTTTTGTGAGACAGAACAACCTCCTCATGAATCGAATCCGCGACCTCTTGACTAACATCAAAGAGCCTTTACCAATCCACCTACGTGTATTTCTTGTTTAACAACCATTTCGAATATGTATTTAACGTTGAATAGGCACACCTTTGGGGAAAGGGGTCGGGCTAAGGCCTAGCCCTTGGCTCTCTAGCGCCATAGAACCACGGGTGGGGGCCAAGGGCCAAGCCTTAGCCCGGCCCACGGTCCCATGCCATGTTAGATGATCCAAAAATAATTTATTATCATAGGTTATAAAATTGAAATAAAATAATTATTAATTTAAGAAATTAAATTAATAATTATTATTCTAGAATGATTAATTATTTAATGGAGACATTAGAATTATTATATTGTTGTAACAAGATATGATTCTCAAATGTTGTCGTATCTTAGGCTCTATTTTAGGAGATTAGTTAGCTAGTTGGTTTGAATAGCATTTAATGTAAATGGACACTTGTTATTTAATAAAGTGATCCATAATTAGAGTATTTAGGACATGGAGCTTATAAATAGCTCATTGCAAGAGTGTTTGGTTGTTTCGGGTGTAAACTCTTGCAAATTCAATTATGTAATTATTTTTTCTGATTAATAAAATTATGTGTCTGAGGACACTTCTGCCATTATTGTGGTATCATAGCTTCAGTAATGCTGCAGTGGATGTGAAGAGGAGATTCCAGCTCTACAAGCACATGGAAAACTCCATTAATTTGGTCAGTTAATATTTGGTATGCAATGTATTGATTTGGTATCTATGTTTTTTTCTGGAAAATAACTTTCATCATATAATTGATTTTAGATTTTTAAATCTAAAAATCGCTTTCTTTATTATCCCCCTATTTTTTCATGAAAATTTATATCAATATTGCACTTATCACAATAATCAGTGTAAAGCTTCGTTGCTTGTGCTACGACTTTGTGTTGGATATTTAATGCGTATATAGCATTTTTCGAGTCACGAGTTTACAGGCCCTTTGAAATATGCGAGCATAGCCTCTAGATTTTGAGGAGTAGTTTTGAGCATGTATCCCTCACTAGCGGGTTCAGGCAGATGAAAGAGATATGAGATTTAATGTTTTGTACTGCATTCTCTGCGTGAAGGATTGTAATTCGTTACATTGAGTTACAGTTGTGGTGAAAGTGCTATTTGTGTCAATCATTGTTAACTGTAGAAATCGATTGTGGGTGTTGGGTAAATCGATGGGTTTTTGAAATAGGCGCAGGGTTGACTCCAATCCAGTAGCAACGTATGCAGCTGGAAACAAAATCCGGTTTTAATTCATTTGCTGTAGAAGTCTTATAATCGATCTGGTAAGACGTGGAAACAGAATTGAATCTGGTAATTGTGAATTGAATTAATAATGGTATGAGGAATGTTGTAATTGAACCCCATGTACAACGTTGAAATCTGAGAGAGTACTTTCAATTGTTAAGTAACGATTGATTGATATTGATTTATTTGTTAGCTTTTGGCTTTGAAGTGAAATTCAGTTGGTTGCCATGCAAACTTGAGAATCTTGACTTACCGATATCGCTTCCCAGCAAAATATTTGCAAGGCCCCGAAGATCTTCAAAGTCTACTTGGGAATATTGACTTACAGATGGATATATCACCTTCCAACAAATCTATCCACATATCCAAATTCATGTGAGATAAGGAATTTTTATTTTTTTTGTAACTCGGAGAAATAAGGAAGTTTATGTTATTTGTAATATGGAGATATAAGGAATTTACTATTATTTGTAATATTTTTTCTGGGAATTATTATTTGTAAATGTTTAGGGGAGTAAAATTTTTTGGAGCAATAAGGTGATTTGTAATTTTTTTTTTGGAGTAATAAGGAGTTTTTTAATTTGTAAATTTGAGATACAAGGTGTGTTGGGTAATTTGTTTTTAAGAAGTTCTTTGGGATCATCACATTGTAACTCAAAGTAATTTTGCTTTGAGGGGGGGTAATTTTTTTTTACCAAGTTTTGCAAGAGCATCATTGTAAAAGTCAAATTTTGAAAGTTGCCTTGTAATTTTTGAGAAATTGACTAGAGCCAAGTGCAAAGCTCAGTCATTTTTCTCATGCTTCAACGACTATACGAGGGTCAAGGCCAAGCCCCGATAGATCGTGTTTTTTTGCGTGGTGTGTTGTGTTGACTATCTTGTCATTTCTGTTCTGATTCTTGGTGCGATGCTTCAACGCTAAAATGTCTAAGTTGATTAATTTGTTTTCTGATTCTGACAAACTTGAAGGCACAAAATCTTATAAAACATGGCAT
>APFE030510197.1:141979-159742 GCA_000404065.3 Pinus taeda
TTGATCAAGGCTTTATATGGATTAAAACAAGCTCCCCGAGCTTGGTATGCAAAGATGGATGACTACCTTAAGAAAGTTAGTTTTCATCGAAGTGAATCTGATGATACTTTGTATGTGTGACAACAGGGAAAATATCTGGTCATTCTTGTTATGTATGTAGATGATTTGATCATTACTGGCAACCATGATGATCATCTTGCATAGGTGAAAAAGGAGTTACATGCAGGTTTTAAGATGACAGATTTGGGATTACTTCACTACTATCTTGGAGTTGAAGTCTTCCAACTTCCACATCATATTTTCATTTCTCAGAGTAAATATGCCGCAGAGGTTCTTCAGCGATTTGGCATGCAGGATTGCAAGCCCGTTCTCACCCCCATGGAGCAAAACTTGAAACTTTCAAAATTTGAAGGGGGGGAAAGGTGGACAGTACTACTTACAGACAGTTGATTGGCAGCTTTATTTATTTGACAAATACTCGTCCTGATCTATCTTATGCAGTCAGTATTCTTTCACGTTTTATGCAGGAACCACGAGACAGCCACTAGAATGCAGCCAAAAGAGTTCTTCGATATATCCAAGGAACAAAAGATTTTGGTCTTCTTTACACAAAGACTAAAAATTTTGTACTTGGTGGATATTCCGATGCCGACTTTGCTGGGAGTATTGGTGATCGAG
The DNA here is from genome assembly GCA_000404065.3 of Pinus taeda. Classification (NCBI taxonomy): domain Eukaryota; kingdom Viridiplantae; phylum Streptophyta; class Pinopsida; order Pinales; family Pinaceae; genus Pinus; species Pinus taeda. The sequence continues at coordinate 142,658 of APFE030510197.1, forward strand.
CATCAACATCAGGTTATTTAATGAATATGGGGTCAATAGCAGTATCTTGGAGTTGTAAGAAACAAGCTACAATGGCCACTTCTTCAGCGGAAGCAGAGTACATTTCAGCATGGGAAGCAGCATGTGAAATTGTTTGGTTGCGCAGAATTTTGCAGGACTTGGGCTTTTCTCAGGCAGAAGCTACATCATTATTCATTGACAGCCAATCAGCCATCAAACTTGCCAAGAACCCAGTTTTTCATTCAAAGACAAAGCATGTGGACACCAAGTATCATCATATCAGATCACTCATTGCCAAAGATGTCCTCAAGCCAGTTTATTGTCCTTCCGAAGATCAGATCTTAGACATTTTCACGAAACCTCTTGGCAGAATAAAATTTACTAAGTTCAGGGATGAACTTGGTATCTGTTGTAATGTATCTTTGGATCATAGGGGGGAATGTTAGATGATCCAAAAATAATTTATTTATCTAGGTTATAAAATTGAAATAAATAATTATTAATTTTAGAAATTAAATTAAAATATTATCTAGATGATTAATTATTTAATGGAGGCCAATTAGAATTAGTATATTGTTGTAACAAGATATGTTCTCCAATTGTGTCGATTTAGGCTCTATTTTAGGAGATTAGTTAGCTAGTTGGTTTGAATAGCATTTATGTAAATGGACATTGTTATTTTAATAAGTGATCCATAATTAGAAGTAGTTAGGACATGGAGCTTATAAATAGCTCATTGCAAGAGTGTTTGGTTGTTCGGGTGTAAACTCTTGCAAAATCAATTATGTAATTATTTTTTTGATTAATAAAATTATGTGTCTGAGGACACTTCTGCCATTATGCCACTGTATATGACCAGCGCTGCAATGAAAGGGGCGTGGCGGAGAAATGGGGATTAGCCCCTGATTTTCGGCACTTGATGTGGTCGCATGGCGCTACATGACCGTGATATTCAAAACTGGGGGCTAAATGCAGATTTTAAGCATCCGACAATTTCGACCGTGGATCGGGAAATATAGGCCAGGTTTTCGTGTAGTTTCTGCGTTCGAGGCGCACAGACTGAGTTTGGGTCAAATTGTAGGATTATTAATAGTAGAATTGGGTAGAAACTTAAAACAATGATATTTTAATTTTACTCAATTTTTGTCCAAATGAAGTGCAAAAAGAGTCAAAACAAGGGTTTCGACAGTGCTGAATCCATTGGAGACATTAGTTTTGTTGTTTGAGCTTTCTGGAAGCCTCTAATTATACTTTTGTTTATGAATTTAGATCTCTTATCCAATTTTTATTGTAAAATTTTAAAACTAATTTTGTTCAATTTTCTTTTATGATCTTCTAGATCGCAAAGAGTGCAAGAAGAGAGCATACTCAACAATATTGAAACTCTTTTATTCATTTGGAATGCGAAATTAAAAAGACAAAATGAAAGGATTTGATCTCTAACTTCAAATTGTGGCCCTCAAAACTCTATTTGTCTCCTTTTCAAATATACCTTCTCTTTCTACATCTTTCTGCAATTGATTAGTGAGCTGTGTGGCTTTTACTGCACCACCAATAAATAAAATTGCAAATAACATGAAATCTAACTTAAATTAAAAAAAAAAAAAAAACATGTCACCAAACTTGGTTTTTATTCATTGATTCTATCCTACTCTACTCTATTGGAAATAGAAAATTTGTTTAAAGTGTATGCATATTTCTAGTGTAACCATGTGCTTAACAAGAGTAAAAAGATATTCATGCTTAGTTTTGAAAAATATGCACTAAAACACATCAAAACATGAAAAACTAGTTGTTTTGATAATACAATCAAGAAGGAAGAATGGAAGAGTGATGTGATTTGATCCTTGATTGGAACCATCTTTCAATAAGACCATGAAATTCTTGACTCCTTTCTTGGTTTAGATCACATTGAATATCCTCCTTTATTATACATTCCTCAATCTTAGATTTTTTTGGTTTCTCTCCATCAAAAGTATTGCATGATTCTTGAGTCTCTTCAATTGATTGACAAGAGAAATCAAAAGAAACTTGAAGATCTTCTTGTGGAGGTAGAGAGATAGATAAGTTTTTGTATGCAGTTAAAATAAACTCTTCCTTAGAGGCAGATATCCTAGCTATTGCTAAGATTTGAGAAAGTTCTTGGAAGGACATTCTTCAAACTCTTGATTGTCTGTGAATTACTCCAACTGGTTGATAATTCCCGTTGTGCACACATATTAGTACAAAGTTTTGAAAAATGATTGAAATTTAATATGCAAAATGAGTTTAATATGATTTTAACCACACATTTAAAAATGAACGCAACTATAATGAGTTGTCTAAACTTTCAAAATAAACACCTAGGTATACCTCCCTGGCAACGACGCCAAAATGTTGGGTGATTTAATTGTGAGTTAAATCCCTGTCATTAATTGTCAACCCGAGGTTCGTAGAATTGACGAGGTATACCTGTACTATATGTACTAGGTAGTTATTTATCAGAATAGATTAATCTATTGCAATTGAAATTAACTACAAAGTTAATTAAATCAATCCAATCCAAACCAAACCAAACATAAAGAAATTGAAATCACACTTGCATAAAGGAGATCACACTTGCATAAGTGAAATCACACCACACTTGCATAAATGAAATCACACTTGCAGAATTGAAATCACACCACACTTGCATAAATGAAAATCACATTTGCAGAATTGAAATCACACTTGCTGAATTAAAATCAAACTCACACTTGCTTGAATTGAAATCACATTCGCTGAAAATAAATGAAATAAAACAACTACACTATGTTACCAATATGTACAAAGGTGTGCAAATTGTGGTCGATGGGGGTCCTCCATTCCTTAGCGAGCACACTTGAACAACTATCACATCTTGGAGATCAAAGTGGCAATATGTATTTCATAAAATGAGTTACAAGATATTACAACAATTCTCTCTCCTCACTTCACAAACCACATGGATGGAACTTGGAACCTCCAACTAGCAACTAACTCTAACACTAACACTAACAACAACACCAACTAGTTAACAACCAATTAACAACCCTTTGTATGAAGGGTGCACTTATATTTATACAAAAATTGAGGATAACTATTTAATAAATATAGATCCTTAGATCTCTCCTAAATCCACATTCATCTCTTGTGGTTACAACCAATCTCCTAAAAATGTAAGATACAAATCCTCTCAAAATTCTCTCATCCATGATTCTTCTCCTTTGAATGTGCATACTTAAAGATCCACATCTTCTACAATTATTCCACAAATCTTCATGAGTTGGAATTTGAAATTCGAATTTGTGGTTGGGTGGCCAAGTAGGACACTTCTAGAATCTCCAAGTAGGCCTACAATATCACAAAACTTACAACACTTTTAGATATATATGAAAATATGTTAATTTCCTAATATTTAATCACAAACTCACTTCAAATACTTAAAATCAATGACTTGGAAAATAATAATGATAAACCCATGTGATTATAAAAGTGGTTACTTAATGTAAGGTTACGGGGCTATAGAGTTACAGAATGAGGGTAAAATAATGGAAATGAAAGTGAAAATGGATGACATTTTGGAGACTCAACACTTCCCCTAGAGAATCTAGGTCTCTAGTCTCTAGCTTGGTCACCCAGAACAAGTACCTTAGAAGAACCTTCGTTATCTCCAAAAGGAACCTCTCTTTCGCTGACCCCAGAAGAAACTCTCCTTCGCTGACCCAGAAGAAACTCTCCTTCTTATGCCCAGAGGAATCCTTCCTTTGTTATCCCTTCTTTGCACTTTTGCTTGGAGCCTCTTCTTTGCATTTTACTTGACCTCTTCTTCGTACTTCTGCTTGACCGAATGCTTGTCGAGTTACTTGCCTCTAAGTGAGGCCGAGTGTGGCTATATATACACCTCAACACATGTCCTTTAGGCCGACATGATCACTAGTGGTTAGGCCGACTTCTTCTAGCAAGTTCTTACATCGTTGTAGGCTGACCTGAAGAGGATAAGTGACAAGGTCTTGGAGGATACTTTACATAGACAAGTTTGACCTTTTACAAAGTGTACCATGACTTCATTACATGAAAATGACTCTATCATTTTATGACTAGATGACAAGTAATTCCTAAAGACTCTTATTGGGAGTCTTGACTCAAATACAAAATCTCTTGCTCATGGAAGCCATGAAGCAAGTCAATACAATAATTTCTTCTTTACATTTCATTACATAAAATCATAATTACATGTCATTATGAATACCAAACCTAGTTATACTTTTCAACAAATATTCCTTGGTCTTTGCCAAATCTCCCACCCTAAGAAGTAATGCATCAAGTTAATGCCCTTCATCTTGAACTTAGCTGCCATTTTTGCTTTGCAACCTACAATGAGCTTCTTTGAACCCTATCAAAAACAAGTCATCTATATATGACACCTAAATAAGCAGATCAATTTCAACAAATATATAATATAATTATAATCCATTTCACTTTTGGTAAAGCCCATACTGCGTAGATATCCATCAACCCTGGAATATCATGCTCTCAACGTCTACTTGAGTTCGTACAAGCTTTTCTTAAGCCTGCACAAGTAGGACTCCTTCCCAATTTACCTCAAACCCCACTCCCTCCCATTTACCTCAAAGCCTAAGGTTGCTCTATGTACATTTCTTCCTCAATGATCCCATTAAGGAAAATTGTCTCAAAGCCCACTCTTTCCCATTTACCTCAAAGCCCACTTCTTGCCATTTACCTCAAGGTCTAAGATTGCTCTATAAACACTTCTTCCTTAATGATACCATTAAGGAAAGTTGTCTTCACATCCCTCTGATGTATCCTCCACCCCATAAATGAAACCAAGGACATAGAAACTCTAATAGAACTGTACTTGGCAATTTGAGCAAATGTCTCCTGCTAGTCCATTCCCTCTCTCTATGAGAACCCTCTTGCTACAAACCTTGCTTTGAACTTCTCAATGCTACCATTTGCAACATGCTTAATCTTGTAGAGCCACATGGAACTGGTACCTAACTTCTCCTATGGTCTTGGCATTGTGTCTAAACATCATTATTCATGATGGAGGTGTATTCCACCATAGGATCAGACCATACTTGTTGGTTTGTTGCCTCCTAAAAACTAGAAGGCTCATAATCTAGAAAGTTGCTCATCAATGCCATATAGTTTGGAAACTTCTTTGGAGGTGTTGTACTCTCTTTGAAAGTGCTCCTAGGAGTCTCAAGATGCATCTTAACATCCCTCGATGTTTGATTGAACCATTGATGTCTTTTAAAAAAAATAGAATAGGCTTTTGTCTTCCTCACTTCACTTGAACGTTGTTGTACTACCTTGGAAATCATTGGTGACCTTGCGCCAACCTTTGGAGCTTCTCACTTCTTATCCTTTGTCGTTGGAATAGGCTCATAGAGCTTCCTGGTTGCAAAGTCTTTGTCAAACTTTACATCCTGGTTAACTACTATGTTCCTTTGCTTTGGAATAAAAACCCTTTAAGTGTTTGAAGTCTCACTATAATACACAAATAAACCCCTCATGCTAGAGGGATCCAACTTGGTCCTCTTCTCTACTGGTACATGGATATAAACTGAACAACCAAAGATGCGAAAATGACTTACCTTTGGCTTCACATCAGTAAATGCCTCCTCTTGTGTCTTGTCGCCCAAGATTTTGTGAGGACATTAGTTTTGGATGTAGACTGTTGTGGTGCATGCCTCAACCAAATAAACAATGGCAAGTTATAATCACGTGTCATGGCCTTAGCGACCCGTATGATGAATTGATTCTTCCACTCTGCAACTTCATTTTGCTATGTGTGGTACGATATTGTCATCCCCCTCTCGATCCTTTCTTTCTTGTAAAAACCCTTCAACTTCTTGGAGATATACTCTCTCCCATTGTTCGCTCTCAAGACTTTGATCTTCTTCCTTGTTTGGTTTTCAACTGGAGCTTTGAAATCTTGAAACTTGCCAAAGACCTAATTCTTGGTCTTTAAAGGGTATATCCAACTCTTGCGAGCGAAATGATCAATAAAGGAAACATAATACATGTCCCTTGTTATTGATGCTATTGACATTGATCCAAAAACATCTGAATCTACTAGGTTCAGAATCCTCTTAGACTTATGCTCAAGACTTGGGAAAGTAGCCTTGGCATGCTTGCCAAGCGTGCACCCTCTGGATACACCATGTTGTTCAATATTGAACTCTAAACTTTGGAAGACCTGTGACTATCTCCTTCAAAATATGCAATGGCCTATGATGCAGTTGTCCCATACCCTTTTGCTACAACTCACACACGCTATCACTATTATGCACCAAAGCTCGAATAGGTTCACCTTGCAACTTGTACAAATTACTTTCTCTAACCTCTATCTAGGCTATAATCCTTTCCATGATGAAGACTTTGTTGGTTCTTGAACTCCACTGCAGAGACTTTATCCTCCATGACTAAAATTAAAAGCAAATTCTTCCTAAGACTTGGAATATACAAGACATTGTCAAAATTTAAATAATACATGACTTGAGTTGGAAGGGAATAGTACCAATTCTTGCTACTGGGTACTTGGCATCATCACCAAGTTCAACTTGTACTCTTTAGTTTGCATCCTCAAACTAGAAAACAACTGTAGGGATGATGTCATATGTCAAGATGCCTTATTGTCCACATACCATGCATCTCTTAGAGTCGCGCTGATAGAAAGACAAGATATCATTGAGAAATCCTTCTCGAATTTGGCAACAAACTCGTTCATCAAAGTTTCTGCAAATATTGCTACTTGCTTCTGTTGCTGCTTCCCTTTACGCTTCTTTTTCTTTGGACACTATGATGCATAAGGACCGTGCTTATGATGAATGAAACATTTGATTTTACTCATGTCCTTCCTTTTGGTTGTGCAATTGACTCCTCACTCTTTCCTTTACTCTTGCTAGGTTCTTTTGTCGAGAATTTAGCTTAGATAGGAACTTCCACATATGTTTAGTGTGAACATGTCAAAAATTATTCAAGATCTCTTTTGAAAAGTTATTTTTGAATGGTAATTCTAATTTTGGAAAAGTAATTCTATTTTGCAATTCACTACGTGAAAGTTTTATTTTTAGTAGTTGAATCTAAAATTGTACTTAGACTAGGAGTAACAAAAAATAGGCTAAAACTACAAAGATAGGGTAAGGTAGAGGGTTATATGCACACTTGAACAATTGAGAGAGTGTGACACCCTTGATATGTTTCCCCTCGATTTTTGTAATGTAATGCTTTGACATTATAAAAGGTATATTTCATGTATTGGTTTGAAGAGTGGGACTACAAATCCATGATCTAAGAGGAAAGAGGAAATATAAAACCAAGTGGGGTTAGTTGGCACCTTTAATTAATTTTATGATACAAATAATAGGAAAAAGAAGAGGAAGAGTCGAAGAGGAACATGGAGAGACACCCTGAGGAAATGATAAAAAGGCAAATACACAACATTATGGGGGTTGGACCTCTTCTTGGTGAAACTCACGAGGAAAGTTGGAAAGAGCTATGAGCTGAGGGAATGGGATTCCTTGAAACAAGAAAATTGTGACCAGAAGTGCAGGAGGATCAAGAAGAAATGGGAAAGAGTGCTTTCCAAGTACTGGCTGAGAAACCACTGAGGGTGCTAGCTGTTGAAATGTAACTAGTGTTGGTCTTCATAATTGTTCTTGAGTTATGACTTGATGTAATTATTGATGTACTTGTCAAAAGAAAAGAAAAGAAAAATTTATTTGTAAAAAGTTTTTTTTTTTATTGAAATGGGTTTCTTGCCCATCATGTTGTGGTCCTAGGTCAAAGCACCCATTGAGTGCTCTAGGGGTCTTGTTGACAAGCCAAAAGGTCAAGATCATGATGACTAGCCCTTGGAGAGCCCATGTGTCTGTTGATTTTTTTGTAGATTGGGAGGTACTCCAAGCCTCGAGGATCGAGGGTTTGGAGGAAGGAGACAAGTGGCCTTGTGGGCTTGAAACCCAAGCTTGGGGTTTTTCACCCATTGATGTTGGGGCCAAAACCATGGAGATATTTCGACATGTGATGGATGAGGATGATAGTGCATGTCGAGATGAATCCGATGCATCTGAAGTCATTCGATTCCGAGCTGTGGTTGAAGAGATATTAATTTTTGAATTTAAGCGTGGGAAAATTGTCTAGAGAAGTCAAGTTGGCCTTGACATGAGGTGACCCTAGAAGAGGGTTAGACGATGCCACACGAGTCATATAAATTAAGATGAAGAGGAACCTCATTAGATCATCCAACATAACTCTCTCTCTCTCATGCAAAGGTTTGAAATCGAAGCCGAGCTCCCTAAGGTAGCCGCAACCAAGAAAAGGAAGAGGCCGAGATAGTTTTGGATTTGTTTTGGGTCTAGTTTAGGGCTATGGTGTTTGCAGGTGAAGGCAACATTGAAGGTGAGACCTGGCCGTGGATGTTTAAGGGTTGTTCTAGGCACAACGTACAAATTGTCTCCCTGTAGCAGATTGTGTGCCTTTGTGTGACTGCAGGTGGGAAGGAGGAATTGTTTAGGGAGGCCAAGTAGTCTACTAGGTTCCTTGAACAAAGCCGCAACTATCTCCAGCAAGAACGCAACAAGGATAAGGCTTACAGGTGGGAGGAAGGGTGATTTTGTGTAAGGATAGGTGCCCTAACCAGGGTCGAGTTCTTTAGAAAAGACAACTCAAATTTAAAGGAATTGGAAGAGTAGTTTGTGGAGAAGAGATGTAGCTTGGAGGTCCTAAGTATAGGGCAATTCTGGGCTGATGTATGGTGTGGTTTTGTCTCAGATTTGTGGGTAGTCGAATTGCAGAGAGGACAAAAGTTGTAGTGGTTGTTTGGAGGAGCCAAAACCACCACAAACTTGTCCCATGTGGTAGCAAAGGGATCAAATTACAATGAGAAGACAACCACATCTGTAGAGGAGGTCTAGAGGCAAGGTTTTGGGGCTGATGTGGATTGATATTAGCCCTAACCAAATTACAGACCTAGCAGCAGTGACACATCAACTCATGAGATGGGTGTCCTAGGAAAGGACAGTTGATGGAGTCTGTTGGCAGCGAAGAGGAGTTGATGGGGTTTCTCTTCATGTGGTTTCTCTTCATTATTGGAGCATGAGGATTCACCAACATATCCAAGACCTGTCTTGATAAGTGGTGATCCCTGGCAGTTGATAATGTCATCCAAGCCTTGTGAACTCCTCAATTTTTGTTTCATCTTTTCTGCTATTGCTCTCAATGTGACAATTTTCTGCTCATGGTTTATGCAATCTTCTTCCTTCTGCTTTATATGATTTCTTAAGACATCCTCAATCCTTTTGGCTTCTTCATGTTCCCTCTTCAAGGAGGTGAGTTGTTTCCCTTTATTGTGCTTGTTCCATTTATTTGGCTTTTCTTTTTCCTCGTCTTTGAGCTGGTTTGTCAATGTGCTTTCTCTCTTGTTTGCCTCTTCCAACATGCTTTTGAGTTGCTCCACTTCCTTCTTTGCTACATCAATTGCTGATCCTTTTTTGACATTTGTAGATTTTTAATTTGAGCCTCAAGTCGCATGATATCAGCTAAGGAAATCTCCAACCATCCTAATACTTCGTCTTTTTGGCCTTCAGGTCTTCATGTTCTCTATAAAGACTGTTGTGCATTCTCATGGTTCTATCTTCTATCCTCGTCCAGTGTTACTGTTCGAAGCTTGTCCTTGAGGGAATTAACATCTTCTTCCAAATTAGCAACCACCTTATCTTTGTGGAAAATGTAACTAGGTTCAGTCTTCATTTAATGTACTAGGTCATGACTTGATGATGTACTTGTCACAAGAAATGTAATTATTGATATACTTGTCAAAAAGGAAAAGCAAAGATATTATTTGTAAAAGAAAAATATTATTATTTTTTTTTATTTTTTTTGTGGTCTTAGGTCAAAGCACCCTTTGAGTGCTCTAGGGGTCTTGTTGACAAGTCGAAGGGTCAAGGTCATGATGTACTAAGCCCTAGGAGGGCTCATGTATCAAGAAGGAAAATTACTGTTGTTAATTTTAATGTAAAGAATCCCCCCAGTGATGGGTCAACCAGTGAACCTAGAGAGGCTAATTCGCTCTCACATGAAGGCTATTTAAAGAGGCATTCACTCATCATTTGGAGTGACTCGGAGCAATACATCTCTGTGATCCAGCGAAGAGGAAGATCTAATCCAGCAAAATAGTGGAGAGAAGAAGAGCAAATTTTTGGAAAGAAGAAAGTTTTTTTCTGTTGTCTTGGCTCACACGTGAGAGTTCCTTAGAGGAACTAGGGTTTTCGTAGAGATATTTTTGCAGGGATTTGGATTGGGTTACTGACTGGTCTATCACTTAGGTTTGGCTTGGTTTGGGTCTTGGAAGTCTTCATTGGACAGATTCTATGAGAAGAATTTTCTGGGTTTTCCCTCTTGGGCTTTTGCCCTGGCTTGGAGTCCTATTTCTGGTGTCTTTTGTGTTTGCATTGGTCTTCTTTATTGGCATTGTCTTGATGATAATAATCATAAAATAACAAGATGATAATGATTTAATCTATATCACAAGAATTGTCAATGCAATAAAAGAAAACAATTTTAAATGAAGCCATAATTTTGTGCTCTAAGTTTTTTCAACATGGAATCAGAGCTAATGTTCTTAACAATAGGCAAAAGAGAAGATCAATTGACTTCAAAAGAAGGTGGATCTACTAGATCGAGTTTGTGACAGAGTTCTAGGCATAAAAAAACTCAAGTCCTAATCTCTGTATAGATCACATCATTCAAGGAAGAAGCAAGAGTTTTTGGAGGGTCTTCAAACCCTGCTCCATAAAGCCTTGGGGGTTAATCCAACAACCTTCCCTAAGCCGCATACTCAAGTGGAGAAATCAAAATATTCGCTGGAGCCCAATCAAGTCTGCAAGCCTATTTTCATAAAAGCAAGAATACTGTGAGGTACATCTTTTTGGAGCAAAGGCACAAAGGCTTAATTCTTCTAAAAGCGAAGTGTCAAACTTGGCAAACCTAGTGAGACTGCATCCTTTTACGAGCAAAGCAATAATTTCTAGGTTTGCTTTCTAGTCCTCACCTTTGCATAAAGATCACATATTTATCCTACCTCAGTGTGAAGGTGTACAAAGGGCATTCTAAGTAAAGCGAAGGCATAATTCTTGAAATCGAAGTGTTGATCAAGCTGTTTGTGTAAGACCACACTCTCTAACTAATAGAGTGAAGATCATCTACAGGTCTGCAACAAAATCTCATCATTGGTATGTATACTACATTAGCAAAACTTCTTCATGATTAGAAATCTACTTGTCGGCATAAAAATTCTCCGTGTATAGTGTAAGTTCTTGAAGTAGAATCGAAATTATGCGTACAAGTTTTACACCTATAATCCGAGTGCATTCCTGTGCAAAATCGTAGATCGAATTTGTCTTCTATGTAAGCCTCAAAGGTTCTAAACAAGGTGTCATCCTATTCGCTGGAGTATTCTGTGTAGAGATCAAAAATCATTGGGTATCGAAACTCTTGTGTATATATTTGGTTTTGAAAATCATAAGTTTTGAAGGATTACTTTACCTGAAAATTTGGAAAACGAAGGTTATGAGCGAAATCTTTTGTGCATAAGTAACCTTTGTAGAGATCCGAGAGTCTCTATTCATTAAGACATATTACTGTTGCCAAGCGAAATTCATTAAAAATCCTGAGCACATTGCAAATCCAAATTAAGTATTGTGTAAAGTCACCTACCTGTGGATGAAGAGCGAGTTCTGGACATAGTGTTGGAATTTCTAAGCCTAATTGTTAGAAACCCTTCATGTACTTTACTGATTTATTCCTGCCTACTTGTTCTGTTAATTAACAAGTTATTTACCATATAAATACTGGAAATAGATACAAGTACATGCTCAACACATTACAGATCATCAACTGAAGAAAAAACAAGCACAATAGTGACACAATTATTTTTGGACCAATGTCCTCGGAAAAACCCAATGCGGGAAAACTGGTGCAGCTATCTGAGGGTTTTATTATTATGCAGTTTCTAAATACAATCTGGGTGCCAAAAATGGCTCACCCAACAAAGAATAATCTCGATAGTAGTACCTCTCTACTTGGAAGCAGATATTCCGGCTAAAACCCCGGATGACCAATCCAGCAGCTCTCAGCGCCAATCTGCCCCACGAAAGTCCCAGCATCTGCCTCTAGGGACTGCTTTAGCCTCTCTTTGGCTCAACGTCAGCCCATCGTCACTCGTCCTTGCCCTGTGTCAGCCTCTGGAGGCACTGCGTCAGCCTCTAGAGCCTCTATGTCACCTACGCTGGCTCTCTCAAGCACTGCACAACTCCTGGCTGCCTCTACATGGGCCTTGGCTGGCTCTGCATCCCTCTTTCTTGGCTTCTGCGCTGTTGCTTTGGTACTCTCTCTGCCTCTTTGCTTCTGTATTCACTGCCCCTGAGCTGCAACTCAGATCACTTCACTCAATTTCCTCAGCAAACCCTGGCCCAGAAAATCGAGTTTTTGATCTCTCTTTGTGTGTTCTCCAAGTGACCCTCAAGCCTCCTCTTATACTTTTCTCGTTGACAAATCAACGACCGAGATTAAGATCCTAATCAATGACTAAGATTAATTCTGGCTTGATCTATGACTTTTGGACCATTCTAACACAGTTTTATATTAGTACACATTAATATTTTATTTTCCGTAAGTTTAGACTTAGGGACTCCATTAAAAATATTATATTATTTTAATATCTCCCAAACTGTTTAGAATCTGCCCAAACCATTTCTGGGTATTGGAGATCTCATGTGCTATAGCCTCTCCACCAATTTTCGAGGCTAGAGCACATTTGATGCTACCCCAAATCAACACTCCCTCTTAGCGAGCATTGTGCTCTAGTAATACTCCTAACTGAGTATCACCCTGATCATTCGGCATCGGTCCTTATGATGATGCTAGGCTTGCTGCCCAACATCCTTTAAAGCTGCTGCATCATGTACTGCTACCCATAGCCCAATTATTGCCACTGTTGCATCTGCACAACAACTCCCTCTGCATCCGTGTTGCTACCCATGGCTTTGCCATTGTCACTGCTGCATTTGCACTGCGAACCCTCTCATCACGCGGCATCGTGTTGCCCATAGCACTGCCACTGCTAACTACTGCATTGCAACTCAGTGATTGAAAAGTAAGTAACTGATCTCCCAACTCTGACATCTTTGCCAGGCTAGAGACACCCTCGATGCTGAAACTCCCTTTGTCGCTGACAAGTGCTCCCTCTCTGACCTTTGTGCTGCTGCAACAACTTTATGCATCTCGCACTGCTGCCTCACGCTGTCCTGGGAATTCTGCACTATAGCTCTCTCTGACGCTCCATCTGCATCGTCTCTACTGACATCCGCTAGTACTGCTACTCCTCTTCGGGGCTCTCGTAGCAAGGTATAATCCAAGAGGTTGGGTACGTCGAGGATCCTGCCCCTCATCGCTTGTAGTCCATTTGACTATAGCTTGATGTCTCCCCACTTCCGCTCAAGTGGCATGTGAACACTCATGGCACAGTCATCATCTGTCTCTACTTTTTTCTCCGCCCTTGCTGGCGCATCCTTGGTCTTGGAAGCCTCTCCTTTGCTCTTCTTCCTCGGACGCTGGCTCACATAGTGACCAAGTTCCCCACAATTGAAGCATTTGACCTCGGAGAGGTCCTTCTTCTGTTTCTCCTGCTTTCCCTCAGATGCTAGGGCAACATCCACCTCCTCCTCCTTCTTGACTCTGATCCCCTTGTCGCTGCTTCCTGCCTTGGTCAGCCTTCTGATCTCTTCTTGGCGAAGAGTCGCCCACATTTCCTCCCAATCTGGAAGGGTCGCCCTGCCCAGTATGCTCTGGACAAACACCTCCTTGTCTTCTGAGATTGCGTTCAGCGCTGTTCTCACGATCAATTCTTGATCCGGTGTGGCCCTATGGAAGTCAATGGATCCCGGATCTCCTTCAGTTGACTGAGGAAGGTGTCGATCTGTTTTCCCTTCTGCATCTGGTATGACCACAACTGATTTTCTAGTAGCATCTTCCTCTGCACGGAAGTATGCTGATACAACTTCTTAGGGCCTTCCACATCTCATTTGCCATATTCTTCTCGGCAATATGTGGTACTACATGGTCCTTGACCCCATCAAGGATGATGCTCTTGGCCCTCGCCATCGCATCCTCGTACCTATCGTTATCAGCCAGGTCAACTGGGATCGCTATCGTCCTCAAGGCGAAGTACTTGACACGATTTCTGTCTAGAACGGATAATATTCTGGCCTTCCAGACTACGAAGTTTGGGGCTCCATCCAGTCTGTCCTGGTCTCTTACCCCTTTCACTGCCATCTCGCTGCTCCTCTACTTCCCTCCTGGAAGTTCTCAGTGTGACTCCCTCTGAGCCTCGATTTCCCTCTTAGAAACCCCTCTGCTAATGTCGAGATGCCCCCACTCTGATCCTTAGTGCAACTGCACCACTGATCCGAATTTCTTGGCTAGAAATCCTCGGTAGCAACTCCCTCCTCCTTGGTCTTGCCCTGTTAGGTACTGTTCTGACTATAGTACCCCACCAGCTTCACTCTGCAACTTACCCACAGCCTCCTAAGCCCCAACAAACTGGTTAGAGCTTCTAGGCTTTGCGCAATCCCGACACTAGCAAAATCTGCACCTCCTGGCCACGGGCGTCAATACTTCCTGACGGAGAAAGATCACTGGGCACTGCGTAGGTCAGGTCTGCTCCCTTTTGCCACTGCGCTGATCTTTCTCTCGACTCAAACTCGATGATGCAGGCACTGCGTCACCCCTTCCTTGCTGCTCTCCTGATAGGAACAACTTTTGTCACTCGAGACAACTGTTTCTGCTGCTGCTGCTCTGCTCGGCTAATGTCCTCAGTTCTCCTGTGATCTGCAACCACCCTCTGATACCATGTTGGAATTTCTAAGCCTAATTGTTAGAAACCCTTCATGTACTTTACTGATTTATTCCTGCCTACTTGTTCTGCTAATTAATAAATTATTTACCATGTAAATACTAGAAATAAATACAATTACATGTTCAACACATTACAGATCATCAACTAAAGGAAAAACAAGCACATAAGTGACACAGTTATTTTTGGACCAATGTCCTGGAAAAACCTAACGCAGGAAAACTGGTGCAACTATCTGAGGGTTTTATTATTATATGCAGTTTCTGAATACAATCTGGGTGCCAAAGATGGCTCACCCAACAAAGAATAATCTCAGCAGGAGTACCTTTCTACTCGAAAGCAGATATTTCGGCTAAAACCCCGGATGACCAATCCAACAACTCTTAGCTCCGATTTGCCCCACGAAAATCCCAGCATTTGCCTCTAGGGACTACGTCAGCATCTCTCTAGCTTAGCGTCAACCCAGCGTCACCCCTGCTTGCCCTATGTCAGCCTCTGGAGGCACTGCGTCAGCCTCTGCGTCACCTACGCTGGCTCTCTTAAGCACTGCATAGCTCATGGCTGCCTCTACGTGGGCCCTGGCTGGCTCTGCGTCCCTCTTTCTCGGCTTCTGCGCTGCTGCTCTGATACTCTCTTTGCCTCTCTGCTTCTGTATTCACTGCCCCTTAGCTGCAACTCAGATCACTTCACTCAATTTCCTCAGCAAACCCTGCCCCAAAAAATCGAGTTCTTGATCTCTGTGTGTGTGTTCTCCAAGTTACCCTCAAGCCTTCTCTTATACTTTTCTCGTTGACAAATCAACGGCCGAGATCAAGATCCTAATCAACGGCTAAGATTAATTCTGGCTTGATCCATGACTTTTGGACCATTTTATATTAATACACATTAATATTTTATTTTCCTTAAGTTTAGACTTAGGGACTCCATTAAAAATATTAATTATTTTAATATCCCCCAAACTGTTTAGAATCTGTCCAAACCATTTTTGGGTATTGGAGATCTCATGTGCTATAGCCTCTCCACCAATTTTCGAGGTTAGAGCACATTTGATGCTACCCCAAATCAACACATAGTCTTTGAGTACAGGTGGAAGACCTAGATCAAGCGAGAGAGGAGCTCTCTAGGCCCATCATAAGTTTCATCATCTTGCTCGTTGACTTGTGTAGAAAGTTAAATTTATTTGATATGTGAAACCTATTACCACTCAAACCAGTAGGGGACCTAAAGGGGTTCCTAAGAGGGCAACTGCTAGGTTAAGGGCAACGGTGGAGGTTTAGCCCATTGTCACCACAGCTAAGTCTCCATCCTTGTTACGGACTTTTATTGATGGTAGGAGTCCTAGTAGTGTAGGGATCACTTGTAAAGTATATGTCAATGGATAGGTGAGAAGTGATCTTGAAAACCCTTTCCCAAGGATGGAGTGAAGAATGGAACTTGCTTGCTCTTTGAGCAAGGGACTTGGTTCACCAGGGGTAAGGGGTGAGGATTGGAGGGTTGAGGTAGAAAGGATAGGCTTATAAACAAGGTTCTCAATCCCTATAATCCTTGGGAAACTTGTATTCCCAAATGGTCCTTGACAAATAATCTTGTTGACCACTACATGTCAATTAACCTTAGCAGTACACCCCCTTTCTTCGCAAAAGGGATAGAGCTTGAACGACGTGTTCGTGCCATTCGACAATCATCGTCGACCTGATCATGTTATGTTGTAAACCCAGTCTGCATGTGTAAATTGTAAATAATCTTAGCAGATCTGAGTCATGTATGTAAATTGCCTAGGTGGACCTAATTTTCTAGTGATAATCTACGTTCCGGAAGGTTTTTTGTCTCACCGATCCATGATCGGATGAGTTTTCCTTCAGCCTAACCCCAAAGCCGGAATGAATTTTGTCATTAAAATCTTAAGGAAATCCTAGTGCGTTGATCTGCTAGATTATATTTGGTCGCAGAATTGGGTGGTCTATGAGAGTCTATGTCAAATGGGTTTTCCCCTTGAGATGTAAAATTGTAAAAAAATCATGATGTAAAGTGTCTTGAGGGTTAGAAAATGTTTTAATCCCCTCATAAGTCCTAAGTCCTAGGTCCTAGGTGATTTTTCCAAAGGCTAAATTCGAGGATCCATTTAAAAATAAATTAAAAATTAAAAA
>APFE030510197.1:161045-210349 GCA_000404065.3 Pinus taeda
ATATATATAAAGTATTTTGAAAAAGCTTACCAAAAAATTCGAAAATTCATTTTTTAGAGTTACTTGTGGTATTTATGTTCCATTTCTCTTAAATGCATTTAAATGTTTATTTACAAGTTGGCTTTATGAAAGTGGTAGCTGATCAGCATTTAAATTTTATGATCATTTAAAGCATTTATTTTTTCTTGAAGTTTAATTGCTGGATCATCGTTAAGGCGTTGTACATTTGTTGAATATCTTACATTGCTTGGGTTATTTGATGATAAATAACTGTTTTACATGGTTTATACTTCTGCAACATTTAATAAATAATCATTTAATTATTAACTCCATAAGGCACTGGTCTATCAACTTAATAAAATCAAATAAGTGCTTGTTTTCCCTCGTGTCTCCCAACTCAACTGGTCCACAATTGGTCATCCATTGTCCCAGGGTCTACCCCCCTTAGCCGCGGGAGACAGGCTTAAATGGAGAGATCGGGGATCAGGGTGACAGTCCCCGGTCTGAGCGTTGTCGTGACAATCTGTGTGACAACATTTTTTGGCGCCATTGCCAGGGATAGAGTTTTTTTGTCTTTGGCATTTCAACGACATTCATTTTCTCATTTCTCATCATTCTTTCATCTTTCGCATCTCTCATTTGAGCTGGCAGAGTCAACATTTTTTGGCATCATTTGGATCTTTTCATCACCTTATCTTTCGTCATATCAACACCTACTCTTTAGTTCGTTTCTTGTTTGAGTGGCGACTCCATTTTATTTCTTTTATTTTTCCCAGGCAAGAAGCCTCCCTCATATCTGCTTGTTGGTTGCTTTTTGGATCCTAGAATCAGATTCATTGTTCAAGTGGCGACTCCACTTCTTTTATCTATTGATTTTCGTGAGCAGAGATCTCGTTCTATCATCCATTTGGTCTCTCATTATTCATCATGGATTATTCGTTTAAACCATGTCATTTTACTGATAATCTCCATGATTTTCCGGAAGAGGCCATTTCTAAATTATTTTTGTTTTCAGGTGGTGATTCAGTCGTTGTTAGAAAGCATTTAAACAAGTTTACTTGTGTAATGATCATATATTGTAGACTTCCTCAATATAATCATGAAGATGTCAAAATGCGTCTATTTGTTCGTTCTTTAAAGGGTGATGCTTTGAGCTGGTTTAATAATTGTCCTGAAGATTCTTTCACTTCTTTACAAGACATTGTCGATGCTTTTAAAGATAAATATGGTGATCCAGATAGCTTGCCTTGTGCCCCTAAAATTGTGCAACAAAATGAAAGTAATCTTGTAAAAGGTCCAGCTGTCGATGAAAGATTTCAAGACAATTCTTTATATCAGAATGTGCCATCCACCTGTACCATTGCAGATCAAATCCATGATAGTGGAAAAGTAGGGACTGATTGTAAAAACAGTGTTGACATTGAAAAGGAAGATCAGAGGCAAATTATACAAGAACTAATGCAGCTGGTAAAAAATATGGAGGTCAATCAAACTAATTACGCCAATGATGTGAAAACTTTATGTACCCACCTAGAAAAACGTAATAGGGAGATGGAGATCATGCAAAATCAACATGCTAAGGAAATTGAGGCCATGAAGACTAATCATGACACAGAAATGAGTTTTATGCAAAGCAAGTTATCATGCTTAGACGAAAATATGACGACTATGAAAGCTAATCATGATAGGGAAATTAATATTATGCAAA
Source organism: Pinus taeda (assembly GCA_000404065.3). Lineage (NCBI taxonomy): Eukaryota > Viridiplantae > Streptophyta > Pinopsida > Pinales > Pinaceae > Pinus > Pinus taeda. The sequence continues at coordinate 162,754 of APFE030510197.1, forward strand.
ATAAGTTATTGACCATGGAAGAAGACCGTGCCAGGGAAATCAGTGCTCTGAAGGTTGAACACTCTAGTCAGATAGATGCCATTAAAATACAGGCTCAAAAGTTTCAACAATGGTCAGAGGATGAGAGAAACCAGGGAACGTCAATAGATCAGGAGCCTCCTTATCTGTTACAGCAAGCTCCATCATTTTATGAGGTCTTTTGTTCCACTGAAAAGTGGATAATTGAAGGTGACTTGGATAAAAGGGAAATTAATAATCAGATTGATGCTCACATAGTTAATCCACCAGTCATTGAAGATCAAGTTATAACTCATGGCACCTGTGAGATTGGTCCATCATCCTTGGCAGGGGAGATGCAGAATGAAGAAATACATGTCACGCATATCTTACATACTTCATCTGAGAGTTTTGAAGCAGAAAGTTCCATGTCATCAGTGATATAGCCTGCCAAGAAGAAAAAGCGCAAGAAAAAGAGAACGAGAAGAAGATTTGATGCATCAAATGATTGCGAGCAGTTTGATTTTTGGATAGGAAAAAGTCCTACCATATGTAGAATTGGACATGGCACATCCGACAAGTCGCTGACAGATTTGCTTGAAAGTAGGCAAATGCTCAGTATACACTATATTGAACACATTTGATGCCATGGGGCATCTTCTGTATTTCTAACTTTACTCCTTGTTTTTTAGGCATTTTCATTTTTGTTTTAGGATTAGATTTACTAGATAGTTAATAAATGAACAGCTTATACCTTTCATGTATTTTATGTTATATGATGATGATTTTTTGGACGGACGCTACTTATATTTTGTTGTGTGTTGCATGGATGCAGATTTTGGATTCTCACATTCCTACAGTGCAGCAACGTGTCCCCAAGTGGAGCTAGATGTTGACCACTACGTGTCAACTACCCTTAGCAGTACAACCCCTTTTTTTCGCAAAAGGGATAGAGCTTGAACGACGTGTCCGTGCCATTCGACAGTCATTGTCGACCTGATCATGTTATGTTGTAAACCCAGTCTGCATGTGTAAATTGTAAATAATCTTAGCAGATCTGAGTCATGTATGTAAATTGCCTAGGTGGACTTAACTTTTTAGTGATAATCTACGTTCCGGAAGGTTTTTTGTCTCACCGATCCATGATTGGCAGAGTTTTCCTTCAGCCTAACCCCAAAGCCGGAATGAATTTTGTCATTAAAATCTTAGGGGAATCCTAGTGCGTTGATCTGCTAAATTATATTTGGTCGCAGAACTGGGTGGTCTATGAGAGTCTATGTCAAATGGGTTTTCCCCTTGAGATGTAAAATTGTAAAAAAATCATGATGTAAAGTGTCTTGAGGGTTAGAAAATGTTTTAATCCCCTCATAAGTCCTAAGTCCTTGGTCCTAGGTGATTTTTCCAAAGGCTAAGTTCGAGGATCCAATATATATATATATTTATTTATTATTTTTTTAATATCTTTTATTTTTTATTGTTTTTATTATATATATATATATTATATATTATATATAATAAAAAACAATAAAAAATAAAAGATATTAAAAAATAATAAAATAATAAAAAAATAATTAAAAAAAAATTAAAAATTAAAAATATATATATATATATATATATATATTATATATAAACTAAAAAATATTTTGAAAAAGCTTACCAAAAAATTCGAAAATTCATTTTTTGGAGTTTCTTGTGGTATTTATGTTCCATTTCTCTATAGCTAAATGCATTTAAATGTTTATTTACAGGTTGGCTATATGAAAGTGGTAGTTGGTCAGCATTTAAATTTTATGATCATTTAAAGCATTTATTTTTTCTTGAAGTTTAATTGCTGAATCATCGTTAAGGCGTTGTACATTTGTTGAATATCTTACATTGCTTGGGTTATTTGATGACAAATGATTGTTTTACATGGTTTATACTTCTGCAACATTTAATAAATAATCATTTAATCATTAACTCCATAAGGCATTGGTCTATTAACTTAATACAATCAAATAAGTGCTTGTTTTCCCTCGTGTCTCCCAACCCAACTGGTCCACAGTTGGTCATCCATTGTCCCATAGGGTCTACCCCCCTTAGCCGCGGGAGACAGGCTTAAACGGAGAGATCGGGGATCAGAGCGACAGTCCCCGGTCTGGGCGTTGTCGTGACAATCTGTGCGACAACAAATCTTTATTGAGAAGTGGGACTACACGGGGCCAAGTGGACCTAACCCAGGTTCGGGGATGGTATTCAGCAACCAATGATGTTCTTATCCTGGACAAGGTGAGGGGAAAGGACCAAACAAGAATATCTATTTCAAAAGGTTGAATTGATCCTATTGAGGTCTAGCCTTGGGGATGCCTAGGCAAAATTCGATCCTAGAGTTAGGGCTTGGGATTCTCGAAGATTCCACCGTTAGAATTGCCTCAAATTTGGAGGAGAGGGAGGGGACCCATCAACACAGTAGCCTATAGGAGATTGAAGTTTTTCCTTGGGTCAATTCCTGGGACATTGATGCCCTAGGTGACCTAATGGGGTTAGACTTGGGGCAAAAGGTGAAAATGGTAAAAAGAGGGCTAAAATGATCACCCTTTAAGGGACCAGTGCCTAATTCACTTGGGGATATGGAGTCAACGATGGTGATGAGTAAGAACTTGGTTTCTTGATCAAGGAGGCCCAGAAAGTCAACTTCATTTGATGTTGAGAGAAAGAAAAGAAAAGTGACCTTTAAGCATTTATACTTCAAAGAAAACGATGCAAGATTATTGAGACAAATAATCTCTAGGACATTTCATTCATATAACATTGGCCCATACATTAAATTAGCTAAAACATGCTCAATTCCACATTTCGATGATGCAGTAACTAGCCCTAATTTTAGCAGTATGCAGCAACAAGAATAATAACATAAAAAATATTCACTTACAATGTTATAGAGTATATCGAACCAACATTTCGTTCACAAGACAAAGCTCCAAGACAAGATAAATAGCCCAAATCCATACGTCAAAATTCATCCATCTCTAGAAAATATCCTCCAAGGAAAAAATGCTAAGTTCTTTATGCTTAGAGAGATTCCAAATCAAGTGATGATCCAAATAAATGTATCGAACATCAATATATAGCCTCCTAAGGAGTTCGAATTAGCCTATAGGCCTACATTGGCCCCTAATGATAAAATAATGTGCCCCTAATGATAAAATAATGTGCAAATAAAACCCCTATTGGTGACAAGCCCACTAAACTAGCTCACAAGTGTAAAAATAAGCCTCACAAGGCGCCAAATAATAATATGTACATGTTGTAAGGCCCTCCAAGGCCTCAATAATATCCTGAAGTGCCATATTGAGGAATAAATTCCTCGGAATATGATGGACAAGGGGGTGGCCCCTTGTTCTCCAAGTAGTAGACCTGTGGTGCTCCCAGTGGGTTTGAGGGCACATAAATGATCCCATGGGTCTCCATATGAATCAAAGATGCCTGTAGATCCTCTGCAAGGGTCCAAGTGGTGGAATGAATGCTGCCATGACATCGTACAAGTCCTGGGACACTTGTCAAGAGTGTGGGGCTCTTGTGGGGGCTTGTTGGGCATAATGTACCAAGCATATCACCATCAGCCCAAAAGTGGATTGCTAGTAGTCTCTGAGCATCCATGAAGATCTGTGGAGTGTTGTCTGTTGCTGTGGAGGCTCATGGCTCTCTATGCACACCCTACATGTGCCAATGTAGACCTCTGGGGGTTAGGATCCCATATAGGGAAACCAAACCCAATTGGAAAACACCTTCAATCCTGCATAAGATCCAATGCGTCCCTTAGGCTTCCAATACAACCAATCATTACAATAATCGGGTAAAAGAGCTTACAAATTATGTATAACAAAGTGGGCACTTCATAATGGCATGCCCTTTCGTAGTGGGCTTTGGCATGTGCTAGTGTCTCCAAGCTCCAAAGGGGGTTAGCCAAGTACCTTATTAGGTGGTTTCAACCCTTAAAGGGAATAGTATGTCCAAGGTACATCACTCTAATGGGGGTGGCAAGTGGCAAATAAGTGAAATGGAATAGGGAATAAGAGGGGCAGTCCTGGGCCACACAGTGGGGCATAGGGGTAGTTAGATAAGGGGAAGCCCACACTTGGGTATGTAATGCATAAGATGGAGCAATTGTGGTACATGAGGTGCCCCGACCTTCATTTTTCCACCCTTCTTTATATACCTTTTGCCTTTTATGAATTTTGTTTAATTAATTGCTTGGGGCTCAAAGGACAAGAGCATGATGTGTAAGATATAATAGTGATTACCCCCTTTAAGTAAGGCGGTTCATTGCCCTCCAGGGGTTGGGACAATCATGGGTTCTTGAATGATAGAGGAAGCTCATCTAGGGCCTATGGAACTAGGGTGATGGCCATGGATTGTGGTAGAGCTCACGTAATGGCTTTTGCCCATGTGCTAATTATTTCTGTCTCGACCATCTTTTGCATTTTGTGGTACAATTTCCTGTTAAATGTGGTCAATTATGCTTTTCACTTTTTCTTTTAATTACTTCAACCTCTGAGGCATCATTTTAGGCCTGGCCCAAGGTGGGGGCAAGGGGATAGGGAGGCTAGCCCTATGTGGACCCAAAATGGAAATGTGGACCTAGGTGGGAGAAAAGATGAATAGGGGTATAGTGAGTGGAAAGGGAGTAATATGTGTGGGTAAGGGAGCGGGACCAAGTACCCAAAGTCGAGGTTTCCCAAGTAGTACCACCCTAGAACCAAATGGTCAATAAAGGAGATACCACGGGACTAAGATCCAAGGGTAACAACCAAAAGAGATCGAGGGGACAAGAGCACAAACTAAGCCCACTCTTTCCGCCAAATCCCCCCATCAATCCATACCCAGAAGTATCCATGATAAGTAAACCCAATACTCAATTACCAAATAACCAGACATACCTTTAGATTCGGGAGGCCCACCTTCAAACATACGATCAATACAGGTGGGTGAGAGACCACATGGCTGGCTCAGGTGGTAGAGAAATGGCACAACGAGCTAGGAGGCATCAAGGGGCTGCTGGCTAAGGCTCATCATGGAGGAAAATTTCTTCTGGGGATATCACCCACAAAGTAGTGGGTAACAAAACCTACAATTGTTAGGTGGGCACATATACTTGTCCATAGTTTGAAACTCATCAAGTGACAGTGAGGCTGACCTATAGTAGTACGTATGCACAATGCATTCCAAATCTAATGCAAAACCGATCTTCAAATGAAAAGGCAGAGTGACAAAGACCTAGTGCAAGATAATTGATTGTCATCTTATATGAAATAAATGTAAGTGACATACTTGTAGCAAGCGTATCCTAAATAGTTGGGACTTGTGCAATTCAAAAGTGACTTTAGAAGAAGAGCAACAATTTATTGACAGTGAGAAAAACATCAGTCTAAAGGGAGTCTTATCTCAGGGATCTCCAGTGTTCAACATGTCTGCGTTTTGCAAGGACAACAATAAACTTGAGGGTACCTCTAACTATCAAGGGTGGAAGAAGAGGATAGACCTCATCTTGATAGAGAATGATGTCATTGTTCAAGGAAAAGTGTCAGAACTAGACAAGAAGAACATGGATGAATGGAACAAGTTCTACGAGAGCAAGATAAGAGCCCAAAGGATACTAATTTTGAATCCATTAAGGACCATCTCTTTCCGTTTGTGGCAAAGCTGAACAAGGCCAAGGAAATATGTGACAGGATGAATAAGTTGTATTGTGTCAACACTTCAGGACAAAAGATAGCCTTGAGGAACAGGCTGTACAAGATCAGAATTCCGTTTGATGAAGATATTGCAACTTACCTAGTGAAGATATCCCAATTAAGGGATTAGTTGCAGGCCCTTGGCGAGACAATCTCCAATGCAGAAATAACGACGATTATCCTCAATGCTCTACCTCAAGAATGGAGCTCATTTGTGTTCGGAATTTACCTAAGGAAAGAGACCTCTGGTTTTGATGATCTATGGTCTCAATGTATATTGGGAGAATCCCGTTTGAAAGCCAAGAGGAGACTGATCCTCTAGAAAAATCTCCGGCATATGCAACAAATTGAGCAAAGGAAAGTTTGGAAGGTCTCGGCATCTGAAGAAGAAGCAAGACATTGCAAGGTGCTTTGAATACAACGAGCTGGGACACTACAAAAGAAATTGTCCGAAGTTGGTGAAAGAGCCTAATTCAAGGAAAGATACAAAGTGGAAGGATGGAGCCCATGCAGCTGAAGAGGTCAAAGAACCCGAGAAAAAGAAGACGTAGAAGATCCTAAGGATCTGTTCTTCTGATGATGTTCCATCATGTTGATAATCTGTTTTGTTAGAGTAGGGCATATAATTGCATTGGTAAAATGCATTGCATCATGGCTCATGACATATAATACTTTGAACATTTTATTGTAGTTCCAATATATCTACCTGGTAGTCATCAAGCTAACATTGATGTTATGTTGCAAGCTGAATAATATTGTATAATGATCATGTATATGTGATGTCATGGGGTGATTTCTTCTAGGAAGAATGACCATGATGGTATCACCATTGATATCTATTCTATATGTTTTGGAGTAGGTCTCTGAGGAGCTTGCTGGTTCAGTTGTAGCATAATGAGTTGATATGCAAGACTAGATGACTGGTCGAGGCATGATATCGATGATTCCGCTTCAAACTCTGATGATGATGAAAGTCCATGATGACATGATACTCTGATAAGCTATGGACAATCTTGCTATATGAAAAATCTGTGATAGTCACGATTCCATTGAGTTACTGCCTTGGCACTTTGTCTAAAGGAGCTGTTTTACTATGTGAGAGCAGGTTGCAGATGGTTTGACGATAGTATCCTAGATCACTTACTTGATGTCCAGAGGGAGCCATGTTCGTGCTCTATGATGACTGGTTCATGACGATGCAACTGTTGCAAGTCGATGATGTGGAAAGTGATGGTTGACCATGCATTGATGATGATGTTGCTACACTTGGAGGGCTCTGTGATGTTCAGAGAAAGCTCGCATGTGTGATGATGATGATAGAGCCCTGAGAGCTACTATTAGGTAGTCGATGATGATTGATATTGGACACCCCTCCCTGGTTAAGAGGGAGTGGCAGACATGGTTCTCTACTTAATGTGTCATGCAGTGGACCAGGACTAACAATCGTAAGTCTCAGTGAAGGCCATGGGAAGAGAATGGTGTCCAAAGGATTGGGTAAGCATTGGAGACCGATACTCCTTGAGGACTGTGAGTCCAAGATAGGCAGTGGTCTCGTGGTCGACACTCTTTGAGGATCTGACAGGGCATCCAAGAGAAGAGTGGTCGAAGAGGACCGATATTCTTTGAGGATTGGGAATCCAAGAAAAGAATAGTCCTAGAGGGACATGCTTGGTGAACACCTTGGTGGGGTATGTTCCCTGAGAGGTAGTGTGTGTCCCACATAAAGCCTCCCAACATTGTGCTCTGATCTATTGAGAGATAGAGCTTGTTAGTTAAGGCCTTGCTATGATAACAATGCTGGTACATTGATCATAATGTTGATGTTAAAGATGGCTTACCAATCCGACTCTTCTTATGAGAATGTTCCAATGGAAATATTGCCCTTGTACCGGTTGTCAGTAATGAATACCTCCCTAGTTAAGAGGGAGTGTTGAAAATGTAACTAGGTTTGGTCTTCATTTAATGTATTGGGTCATGACTTGACGATGTACTTGTCACAAGAAATGTAATTATTGATGTACTTGTCAAAAAGAAAAAGAAAAGAAATTATTTGTAAAAGAAAAATATTATTATAATTTTTTAATTTTTTGTGGTCCTAGGTCAAAGCAGCCATTGAGTGCTCTAGGGGTCTTGTTGACAAGTCAAAGGGTTAAGGTGATGATGTACTAAGCCCTAGGAGGGCTCATGTACCAACAAGGAAAATTATTGTTGTTAATTTTAATGTAAGGAAGCCCCCGCCAAGTGATGGGTCAGCCAGTGAACATCAAGGTGCCCTAGAGAGGCTTATTTGTTCTCACATGAAGGCTATTTAAAGAGGCATTCACTCGTCATTTGGAGTGACACAGAGCATTACATCTCTCTGATCCAGCAAAGAAGAGGAAGATCTGATCCAACAAAATAGTGGAGAGAAGAAGAGCAAATTTCTGGAAAGAAGAAGAAAGCATTTTTCTATTGTCTTGGCTCGCACGTGAGAGTTCCTTGGAGGAACTAGGGTTTCCGCAAAGATATTTTTGCAGGGATTTGGATTGGGTCACTGACTGGTCTATCACTTGGGTTTGGTTTGGTTTGGGTCTTGGAAGTCTTCATTGGACAGATTCTATAAGAAGAGGAATTTTCTGGGTTTTCCCTCTTGGGGTTTTGCCCTGGCTTGGAGCCTATTTCTGTTGTCTTTTGTGATTGCATTGATCTTCTTTATTGGCACTGTCTTGATGATAATAATCACAAAATAACAAGATGATAATGATTTAATCTATATCACAAGAGTTGTCAATGAAATAAGGGAAAACAATTTTAAATGAAGCCCTAATTCTTTGCCCTAGGTTTTCTCAACAATCTTCAACCGCAAACTTCTCAGAATGCTACAAATATGCCTTCAAGTGGTTAAGCTTTCAATGAAGGACTTGCTTTGATACCAATTGCTGGAAGTAGAAATACCTAGGGGGATGAATCAATATTTCCTTAATTCTTTTCAATTGGTTAATTAATCTTCAAATATTCAGATAATCAACAGAAACATAAAACATCACGTCACATCAAAGAGTACACAAGTATTGGCTCAACAAAAAACTTAGTTATGTTATGTATGGTGTACTTACAACAACAATTTTCCAGGTATGCCTGGAAGGAAGTGAAACACTCCCCAAGGGTTTTACAGTTTGCCCCAAAATTTTGAAGATGTTTGCTGACCTTATCAGAGGAGTCTTCAGTCTCCCAAGACAATCACCCACTCAATCATCTCTGCTTCAGTGCTACTGCTGCATCATCAAGGTTCACTGCTGCTTTCTCACTTCTGCTATCTCTGCTGCTGATTACTGCTGCTACCAAACATACTGGCTCTGCTCCTATCCTCACTGATTACTGCTGCCACTAATCCACTGTTGTGTCTACCTCACTGTTGCTTTTTTTTTTTTTTTTCCACTGGAAAAATCCGTAATTTTTTATTATAAGGAAAAATTACATATTGTAGATTCCTGTTGCATATGCGGTAGCTGAGTCACCATGGACTGTGCACAAAAATATATAAGGTCTGTTAGATACACCATGTAGGGCGATCTGCTGTTATATCAGCTGGTAGATCAAAACTTTTATATATCTGAGTAACCTGTACATGAGCCACACAAGGCTCTTTCATGGTTGTAAAAAACTATATTGTATGCCTATATAGAAACCATCAAAAGTTTTCATGTTATGACAGTGTTTGAACAAAAATGATAGTAATCAGGGACTCAAACCCCTCTGATAGTGCTGATCTATATATGGTCGATGGTAATATTGGTATGCATCTATCCCCTTCTATTCTTGAATCAACCACTCGCCTCTGGGTAATGTCGAGGCCTCTTTGGATAGTTTGTCAGCGCTGCTGTTATGCTCCCTGTAAATATGATTGCAAGAAATAGTGTTAAATGCTGCCTTGAATATATTAACTTCATGCAATATATTGCTGAGAGTGTGTGCGTGACATGCAGTAATGCCACTGAACTAGTTGATTATGTTCTTTGAGTCCCCAAAAACATTTAGATCGATGCATTGATGCCCCAAAGAGAAATGAAGTAAGTGACGGAGGGTCATTAGTTCCATGAAATTGTTGGTGCCAATGCCTAAACCCATCTTTACTCTGAAGAAATGTTGTTCACTGATGTATAGAGTGAATCCTCCTCCACAACCTTGTTGGTTAGCAGCGCCATCAAAAAAAGCCCAGGGAGTGCTTTTGTCAATGTTGGGGGGGGGCATGTGGTCTGCGCTCTCTGGGAGGCGGGGGATCAGGAATTTCATTATATGCTGAGATAATAATAGCAGCAATATGAGGCCAGTGTATTGGTCTGTTATAAAAAATGTAGCGATTTCGAGCCAACCAGGTATACCAACTAACGACCAAAGGGAGGCACAATAGTTTGGATCCCTTGTGTCGGTTTGTCTAGTCGTCCCATGCGCTGCCAAGTTCATCACTAGCCCATTGTCCAGAAAAACGGATAGAGGAAGATATGTCCTGCCAAAGAGCTTGCAGGGTGTTGCACTGAAGAAATAGATGGACAGTAGATTCGGATGAACATTTGCAAAGAATACACCAAGTTGGCCCATAAAAAGATCTATGAAGGAGATGTTCTCCCGTGGGAATTTTGTCACTGAGAATGCACCAGAAAAATAATCTGGTGCGTGGTGGTGCTGCGAGTTTCCAAATGTTACTCCACCAGATTGAAACCTGTTCAGGCCTTTTGTGTTGCATCAAGGAGATGTAGCCTGACTTGGGGGAGTATCCGCCATTTTCTGCCTGACACCAAACTAGTTCGTCCGGGCCCTCTTTGATCCTTATGTGGGATTCGGTTAGCGCAGAAATATAATCCTACCATTCTAGATGCCATCGAGGAGGGAGATCAAGTAGTCTCACAGATTTCCATGCTTGTGAGAACATACCAGTGTTTTGTGGATCTGCAATGTGAGACAATACCATAATCCCATGGGAGTGAAGATACTACAAGAGGTCTCTAGAAAGTAGATGTCTTCCCCCTCCTCCGATCCAAGGGTCCAGGCCGATCCGAGCCATGGAACTATCATTAATTCTCCATGCCAGATTATCTCTAATATGGGGTAGGGAATTCAACAGTGCCTTCCACATAGATGATATGCCAGTCGATGGCCAGCTAGGCAATCGTATCCAATCCATAATGTTCTGGGGCCAGATGTATTTGTGATATGAAATAGATGTCCATAGGTTCTGACCGGTCAGCAGGGTCCAACTCATTTTAGCAGCTAATGCCTGTGCAAAATGAGGAAGATCTTTTAAGCCCCAACCTCCCCACTTCTTTGGTAGTGCTATCTTTTTCCAGCTGATCCAGGCAAAAATTCTTTTATCTTGATTCCCGTTCCAGAGATATCTATTGCACAGCTGCTGCAGGCGGTGTAGGATATTTCTGGGGTTCCAAGTAAGAGCCATCTGGAAAACTGGTGTAGCTTCCAGGACTGATTTGATAAGGACAAGCCTGCCCACCCTGGATAGATATCTATGATTCCAGATGGACAGTCTCTTCTCCAATTTTGTGACAAGCCAAACCCAGTCTGCAATCTTCTGACAGGTGGGTTTTAGCCAAAACCCCAGATATTTGAGACCTCTATCCAAAGGGTGAATACAGTAAGGGAAGAGTTGGTGTGCAAATTGGGATTCATGGACAGGAGTACGGGCGAAAGTGATGGTAGATTTTGTATGATTAGCAAGCATCCCAGTGGCAGACGAGAACAGTAGTAGGATCTTGGAGAAAGAGCGAGAATCCCGAATATTACCACCCAGTAAAATAAGCACATCATCCACAAATAAGAGATGTGTAAGAAAGCAATCATCAGATATCTTGAGGCCACACAGGTCTCCTTCCCTCTTAGCTGATGCCATGAGACGACTGAGGCCTTCCATCACGATGAGGAAGAGAAGAGGAGATAGAGGGCAACCTTGTCTTAGCCCCCTTTCCGAATGGAAGAAATGAGAAGCCGAGCCATTGATGAGGACACTGAAGGTGGGCGTGGTAATGCAGGCCATGATCCATGTAATATATTCTAGAGGAAAGCCCAGATGGGTGAGCATCATCTTGATGTAAAGCCAACTGACCCTATCAAAGGCCTTAGACAAGTCAATTTTGAGAATGATGCCCTTTAGATGTCTAGCCCAAATTGAATGAATGGCTTCCTGAGCCGATCCAATGGCTTCATGAATCTGTCTGGAATCCAGGAAGGCAAATTGTTGAGGTGCAATGTTCCGGGAGAGTATAGGCCTGAGTCTATTTGCAATGATCTTGTATAGGCAGTTGCACAAGGATATAGGCCTATAATCATCAAAAGAGGATGGAGAATCAGACTTGGGAATGAGAGTATGAAAGTCGAGTTGATGGCATGGTATAGGGATCCAGTAGTTGTACACTCCTCCACAACTTTCAATAGATCCTGTCCCAAGATCTTGAAGAAAGCCAGATAGAATTCAATAGTCTAGCCATCCGGGCCTGGGCTCTTATCCTTCTTGAAAAATTTTAACGTGCCTTCGAGCTCCCCCGGTGTAACCGGAGCACATAGCTCGCCTGCTTCGTCCTCATTTACAAATCTTGGAAAGTGACCAGCCACATTAATAATGTCAGCAAGGTTTGCTCCCGGCGGGCTCTTATATAGGTTTTGGAAGTGTGCAGTACCAAGATGAGAGAGCTTGTTGAACGAATCTGCGAGACCTCCCTCAGGCAATGGAAGATTCCAAATGGTGTTTGAAACTTTCCTCCCCTTTGCATAGTTTTGAAAGAACCTTGTATTGTCATCCCCAGCTTTCATCCAGATGGCTCTACTCCTTAATCTCATGGATTCCTCCTGTTCCTTTAGTATCTTGGCCTTCTATTTTTCAAGTTCAATCAAATGAGTCTTTTGTTTCGTAGAGCTGAAACCCAGGCTTCTTTCATCCAACAGAGAGCTCAGCTCATATTCTATTTGGGCCAACTGTGTGTTCTCCCGACTAAGCTTCTCCCTAGCCCAATTAATAGAGAGGTGTTTCAACTTGGAGAGGTTATTACAAAAGCCTCTTGCCAGTGATTCAGCTCTATTGATGGGGTTGGCAGTCCAGAAATCAGTAACCAGTTTGATGTAGGCAGGGTCCTGCAACCAGACATGGTTGAATTTAAAGGGGGCCTTAGGTTTATGGTGAGGACCATGAATCTCCAGATAGATAAGGGAATGGTCCGATATACCCCCGGAACCCACCCATTGTTTATAGTGATGCAGTTGCAGAAGGAGCGGGCTCTTCAATAGAAATTTGTCTAGTCTCCGAGCCAGTGCAGCTTCACCCACCCTTCTATTCCTCCAAGTGGGAAGGGGTTTGTTCATGGAAACATCCACAAAATTTGTCTGCTCCAGTAGATTTGACATGTACCCTGTAATAACATCCACCTGTGCCGAGGACCCCCATGATTCATTGAACCCCAAAGAAAAGTTTAAATCCCCTCCGATGATAATTTGATCAGGTGCAAGTAGTGAGAGGGTTAAGAGATGTTGCCAGAATGGTTCCCTCTGTTGGCAGGGTCCATATACATTCACAATCCGAAGGGGATGTCCAAGCTCTGCTAAGAAGATATCAATGCCCATAAATCCAGAACCACCCAAAGATGCATCAACTCTGATGGTGCGAGGGTTGTATCCAATGGCTAGCCCCCGAGATCTCCCTATAGCATCCAAAGCCACAAAAGTCCATCTCGGAGCCAGTGATTGTAGGGAGCGGGTAATGTGGTCAGCTGGACCAAGAGTTTCTTGTAACATAATAACGTCAATCGGTTCTACCTCAAAAAGTCTTTGCAAGGCTAGTTTCTTAGAGGCACTAGCCATGCCCCTGCAGTTAAAAGACAAACACTTCATGGGGGAACACCTCTCGGGGTATTCGCAGCTCTAAGGACCCCGTCAAGAGTGGATTGGCGGCCAGAGGCAACCTCTGCCCCAGCTCGCTTAATGGCTTTGGAAAGGTCAGACTTCCTTCCCCTGGAAGACAGAGGAATTGAGCCTGTAATAGTGATTCCTAATCCGGTTTGTCGAACCAGGGAACCATAAGAGTGTGTTCTGGGGCGGAGAAAATAATGATGAGAAGATGACGACGAGATGGAGGAATCAGAGGGAGATAACACAGAGGGATCAGTAGTGGCGATGAGGGGAGGGGATGACAAGATGCAATGTGCCATGGAAGTGTGCACAGAGGATGCAACAACAGATGTGCTATGATCAAAAGATGAAGGAGTAGAGATAAGAGAGATACCCGAAACTTTCGCGGCTCCAGCTACAGCACGAGCCCTGGTCGGCGGCGGCGAGATTGGTCTGAGCTCGGCCTCCACCGATTTTTGAGGAGAGAATGCCGAAGGGGTAGGACCTGAGACAGGAGGACGAGATCCAGCCGGTGAAGGAGCACGAGATGGAACAGGGGTAGACTTAGGGGTATCCTCAGGTTTTCTGTTTAGCGGACAGTCTCTGAAAAGATGTCCCACCTTATGACAGTGTCTGCAGCGGAATGGCACCCCTTCGTAATCTAGAATCTGAACCCTGATATAATTGCCCCATTGAAGCGTAATCTTCGCCACCAGCCCCTCACGGGTGTCTAGGTGGACCAGTATGCGGGCAAGGGTTCGATTTTTTTATTCTACAAAAATACGATCGTGGTCTAAATAAGTGCCCAAGGCATTTCCAATCCTGATAAAAACTTCCTCGCACCAGAATTGTAATGGAAGTCCTCGCAAACGAACCCAAAGAGGTCCTGCCCCAATTTGTTCCCGCTCAGGGTCAAATAGCAGGCTCCATCTCTTAAGGAGGACAGAAGCCATCTCGATATGCTAGTATCTGGCAAGAACCAAGTCTGTGTAATTCTCTTTTGAAAAATGTAGCGAGAACCACCCCCTGGGCAGGACATGTACCATAGGCAATTCCATCAGTAAGCCACCCCAAATCTCCCTGACCCATTGGGTCAGTCTATTTGCCGAGTATGCCCTGCCCCGCACATGTCCGACGAGCACTGTACTAGCCATATTAGCAGCCTCCCCTATAGCAGAAGTCTCGCAGAATCTTATGGTGATATCCTTTGCGGTAGCCTTAATACACTTGATCTTTCTCTTGACCGACCGAGGTGCAGAGAAATGGTCGACCAAGGGGTTTGTGACTCCTTCCGGAGGAGGATACTTGCAGATCTGACCCTCATCGCTGGTGTCTCAAAGCAGCGCGATGGTGGTTGAGATGAGGAAGGAGGGTTTACCGCAGCCGAAGCCGGAATGTCCACAGGGGGCACGGAGAAATACGATGATAAAGACGGATGAGGGTCAAAAGAGGGCGAAGGGGGTGTGTTTGTAGATAATATGTGCAGGGTGCCCGATGAAAGTGGGGGGACATCCAATGCCGAGGATTCAATCAAATGCGACCCGGAGGAAGGAGGCATAGAGCATTGCCCCGGTAAGTAGACCATAGGAGATGACAAGGGTGGTGTCGGATCAGGAAACGGAAGTGAGGCAGTAACCGATGAGGTGAAGTAGGGGTTACCAAAAATAACACGATCCAGGAAGGGCTCCTCGGAATAATCGACCTCTTCAATCTCCAAATTGTCCCCCATGGTCCCAGCCAGAAGTCGACAACAGAAAGCGACAGGTAAGGTAAAATGGAAAAACGGAGAGCAACAGAATGCAGTGGCGGTGACGGTACAGAGGTTAGGTAGTCTGCAGTAATTGCCAGTAAAACCCTAGGTTTTACCCTAGACCCGCACGGACCCACTGCAGATCCATCTCCTATTTCGCAGAACTTTTCAAATCATAATTTTGTTTTCCTGTTCACTGTTGCTATTACTTTGATGCTATCATTTCTGCTGTCACACCTTCTGCCACATCCACGGTCACTACTTTTGCCACCATCCATTGCTCATCATTAGGTTGCCAAACCTCAGTGACATAAGCATAAGCAACTCATGCTTACTACCCAACAATATAACCAATGTTAGATACTGTCATCACCACTGTCAACATCATTGTCAAAAGGTACTTTCCAGATATCCATAACACTGCGAAGCATACAAAATCACTGTCTCATCAAGGTTACCATTTGACTGCCATATATTTAGATCACTGTTGTTAGGTCACTTCCTACATAAGGTTACAATATTACTATCACATATAAGATAACTAAGGTCAGTGCTAAGTTCACTGAGCACTGTCATGAAGGTTTTTCATTTTGTCACAAGATCGATTATGTGTCACAGTCACAAGCATTAAAGACAACCATACAACAATATACAAAGATCACTGTAGTATTCTCATTGTCATGTTGTCATATGAAGGTTACTATCAGTCATTGTTGTTTACTGCCATACTGTCACACTGTAGGTCACTATCATATGTTACTGCTCATACTTCAAGGTCTTGCAGATATATCCATTCACAGGCCATCATAAAATCCACCATTAAGGTACATAGATCACGTTGTCATATTACCGTCTCATAGACGACTGTTGTATGCTTCAAGTCGCTGTTTTATAGACTCCTGTAAGTTTCACAATACCTCAGTTACTTTATGACTTCGAATCCTTGTGTTAGATTTGCTCCAGAGTTTGCACCATATTGTGTCATATTATCCAATGATTGGTTCAACAATATTTTGATCAAACCTCCTACATGTAGCTTCTTCAATTCTTCATCAAAACAACAATGCTAAGGGGATATGCCATATGTCCTTGTTCAAACCTTTGAAGAATGTGCATCCAAGGAAGACTTCAACAATAAATGGTTTCGGGCCTGATACTTGAGTTGTTTCAGTGGTGAGTCTCCAAGAGATATTTACTACCAGACTAGAACGAACTTTTCAACAGTGATAGCGAAATAGCTTACTGATCAAATTACTGCATCCCAGTTCTATATGACCATGTTTATTACAGGTGCGGCAGGCTCATTTTGCTAGGTGTCTCAAATGACTGCATAGATCCTTATATGAACTCAAAACGGTTCTGAATTGCTTCAGAAATGCACAAGATTATTGTCACACTGTCATACTGGATTATTTTTCATTATGCAATGTCATTGCCAACAATGTTATCACCACTGTGATTCACTAAGACTAAGGACGAGCCCTGAGATTACGGTCTTTTACGCTTCTTTATATGAACTTCTCTTCTTTGCATCAACATATATCACACCCTTCTTCACGTGATAGATCATCAATAAATGTTACATCATAGTGATTGCGCATCACTGAGATTGACCTCGCGTTACAGAGGTTACAGATACCAGTTATTGTATTGCATCACAGAAATCAGTTTGCATCTCTTCCACAGAAGTATAACCACGAGAATCTCAGAGAGAATGGTTGGCAATTTGAACTCCAAAATCTTAGAGAGTCATCTGAATTTCTTATTCAGGATTAGGCCACAAACTAGCTGTTGTCATAGCTATGATCCACCTGCAAAAGACAAGGCCAGCAAAACTCTTTTCAAACATACCACAACCCAACGTAAGAAGATTTCATTAGGCAGCAGGCAATGGTGATGTGCCTTAGATCTTGCAATTGAACATACAGAATGAAACCCTTTCAAATAAAGAATGTAGCCGAACAAACCCTTCTTCCTACAATAGAGAGCACCGAAATATATAGCCAAACCCAAACTCAAACCAAAAATTAAAAGAAAACTTTAGCAAACTTTTGATCTCCTTCAAGGATTCACTGGCCGCAGGGATAATTTCCCTCATAGAAACTTCGCACAAGATTAGTGTGATTGATGCATTACAAAAATGATAAGAGATGGTGCCCTTTTATAATGTTTGATAGGGCATGAATTAGGAGAGACGACTTGTGAATTTGGAGGGATAATCAAATTTTGAAATTTGATTTCTGGAGCCAAAATTGATCCTTTTTATTTTTGGACCACAATGTTAATTTGGATTTTGACACAATATCTTGGTCCAAACCCTAGTTGGATTAGGGATTTCAACTTGATGCTTTGGCTGCCAGCTGTGCTGCCATGTCATCAATGAATCAATATGATGCCACATAATTCAGTTATTGCCTTAGTGCCACATCAACATGTTTTATGGTGCCATCTCATCAACCCTTTGGGGTTTTAGCACCAAATGTTGGGGCTTCAACATTGACCGGGCATTTTCAAACTGTGAAGGCCCATGGGACGCTCCACATACCAACGAATCAACTTGACGAGTAGACTAACGACAGGGGTCTCCATGACAGATTCGATGATCTATTGCTTTAAAATCCTCATCAAGTGTGGGCTATGCCTATCGACCAAGGAACCAAACCCTAGGGCTAGGGTTTCAG
The DNA here is from genome assembly GCA_000404065.3 of Pinus taeda. NCBI lineage: Eukaryota > Viridiplantae > Streptophyta > Pinopsida > Pinales > Pinaceae > Pinus > Pinus taeda. The sequence goes on from APFE030510197.1 coordinate 180,762, forward strand.
CCAACTGCATCGCCTCCTGCATAACTGATCCTGCTATGACATCAATGACTTACTGCACACCTGCTTCTGGTCATGCTTTGACATCAATGACAACATACTCAACAATGATTACATGCTAACTGAAAGTTGATATTTAAAGATCAATATAGACCAAGGGGATAAGTACTTATGTTAATTGCATGTTCTTCTAATTGGCTAATATCATTGTGTGTGTAAAAGCAGAAAGACAAGCATCAAAATACAATAAGGAAGGGAAAGAATGAGCAATAGATTTAATAGCATGGTATGAACGAGAACCTGCAAGGTCCCGAAGAAGAGTCAGTTGGGAAGATGAAAGAGGAGGATACCCCTAAACTAATGGACACTCTTAGAAGTCTAAGAGCTGAGATAAAAAGCAGCAAGGCAGACAACGAGAAGATTGTTAGAGAATAGGTAGAAGTAAATGCCCTATTGCTGCAAGGTCTATCAGAATTACAAAGACAAAGACATCAGGAGATTGGTGCCAACCATCAGGACAAGAACAAGCCCAAGTATAGCCCATCCTTAGAAATTCAAAAGCACAAATTGGATGATAAGAAAGCAGAGGGCAGCCGATCAAGAAAGAGGAGAAGACATGTAGAAGGTGGAACAAAAATGCTCAACACTTTGGAAAGAGAAGTAAACAACCCTGGAAAATTATTAGACAGTGCAACTACTAGATATCATCCTCAAAGGAAGAATAGAAATACTCCCATGCAAGAAGAATTCAAGAAATCAAAACCCCCAGTCTTTGATGGAGAGGTAAAGAAAGCAGAGGATGTAGAGGCCTATATTTTGGGAATAAAGAAGTACATCAGGCTGCATGACTATACTGAGAACATGTAGGCAAGGTTGGCTACTTTTAGTCTAAAAGGAAAGGGTGGAAGGCTTAATAGATCCACAAGAATGAACATCAACAAAGCTCCACAATAAACAGAAATGAACCCTGAAAATCAGGAAATGAAAAGATGGAAGGCCTAGGAAAGGAACCTTATAGTGCTGGTAGTGTGGGGAGAACCATCTAAGGAGAGATTGCCCCAAATTGTAGAAGACTAGTGCTAAGCTGTACAATACACAAGAGGCAACAACCATGAATATGTGGCCCAAAGCATACCCAGGATTTATGCTGCATTGGATAATAGGCAAGCAAATTAGCAAGTAACAATCATTCACATGGAAAGTATGGTAAAAAACTTATCAGTTTGAATTTTAATTGACCCAGGATAAAATTTTTGCTATATTAGCCCTCAAATAGTAGAAATGGTTGAGTCATGCCCTGTAGAAATTGGTGGCATGACCACTACAGTCAAGCTAAACTTCCTGCCATTGGGATCATATGATGTTCTCATCAACATGGATTGGCTGCAGGCCCATAGAACCAAGCTTGATTGCTATAAGAAAGTACTGGAATGTCTTAGCGACGAAGGCAAGCCAATAACGCTGCAGGAAATTAAGAGGCCAGTTGCACTCAGGATGATATCAACAAGGCAAGCCAAGCACTCTAGGAGAAAAGGGTGTGCCATTTATGCCATCTACATAATAGAGGGGGGAGAGACTAGCATAGATCCCTTAGTGAATTGCGCAATGCTAACGTAGTACATAGATGGTAGCAGCAAAGGCTCCCTATCGTACAAGCACCCCTGAACTCGTGGTGCTAAAGCTGCAATTGAAGGAACTGATGGAGAAAGGATACATATGGCCCAACGTTTCACCATGGGGGGGGCCAACACTCTTTGTTAAAAAGAAAGATTGAACACTGTGTCTATGCATAGTTTACTGACAGCTAAACAAGGCCACTGTGAAAAATAAGAACCCATTGCTCCGAATTGATAATCTATTTGACCAATTGAGAGGGGTTATTGTGTTTTCCAAGATTGATTTAAGGACTTGATACCGCCAGGTCAGAATCAAGGAAGAGCATGTTCATAAGACTGCGCTTAGGACGAGATATGGCCACTATGAATTTACTGTTGTGCCATTTGGGCTTACAAATGCTCCAACAACCTTTATGTGCCTTATAAACAACGTGCTTAGGCCATATCGGGACAAATTTGTACTAGTGTTCATGGATGATATTTTGGTGTACTCGGAAAATGAAAAGGAACACAAAGATCACTAGAGAGTAGTTCTATAACTGCTTAAAGAGCACAAATGGTATGCCCAGCTCAGCAAATGCGAGTTCTTTCAAACTCAAGTTCACTACTTGGGGCATGTGTGTAAAAATTTGCTGCAATAATTGATTTATTTCTCCTACTTATTTATAATAAGTTATTCACCAAGGCTTCAGTAAATACCAAAATAAATTCTGTTGCAGACTTCACAAATTAAGAAATTAAGAGGCAAGAGAAACATCAGCATATGAACAATCACATTGACACAACGGTCCAACAAATATGAGAATTTTTATTATTGGCAGTAAATATTTGAATACTGTTTGGATGCCCTAGAAAAAAACGGCAATCCACTCAGAGAAGATGACAAAGAATTCTCTCACACTGATTCTGGAGATTTTGCTCTGCCCCTAGCCCACTGCGTAGTCCCTGTGTGAGCCTACTCAGGCTCAGCGTGATTTCTGTGTGGAGGCTCCCTTTGACTGCGTCAACCTGGACTGTTGCTGAGAAATTGAAATTCCTCCTGCCAATCATCTATTGTGATTCTTGACACTGAATTCTACTCATCCCCCGCACTTTTGTGTCAACTTTCTCCAGCTGTTGCGCTGACCCTCTGCGTCAATCTCCTTCAGCTGCTGCGCTATCCCTTCTTGGACCAGCGCTGACTCTGGTATCCCTCTCCACGTATTCACTGGAACCGGAAATCACTTCCTTCCAGTGTTGCCTTTGATCCTCTCTGCTTGATCACTGGTTTGAATTCCATAGCAAACCCTGCCCTAGGAAAATCGAATTGATTGATCAACTCTCTGTGTGTCTTCAAGTGAACCCCAAGCCTCCATCTTATACTTTTCTTGTTGAGTCTTCAACGGTCGAGATTAAGTCTCTAATCAATGGCTAAAATTAAAACATGACTTGATCCACCTTCTAGATCATTCTCACCCATATTTTGATTAATACCCATTAATATTTTAATTTCCCTAAGTTTAGACTTAGGGACCCCATTAAAAATATTAATTATTTTAATAAAATACAATCCGGGTGGAATTTCACCAAACAGTTTCTGGGTTCTTTAGAACTCAAGTGCCTTAGCCTCTCCACAAATTTTCAAGGCTAGAGCACTCCTGATACTACCAAAAACTAACACTCCCTCTTAGCGAGGAAAGTGCTCTAGCAACAATGTCCGTTTGTATACTATGTTTTTGAAACACCTCCTTTCTGCACTGCTGCTGCCACCAACACTGTGTTGCTGTTGCTACTGTATTGCTGCCCATGACACTGCCAGTATCACTGCCGCATCTGTACTACAACTCCCTCTCAAATGCTACATCATTCTATTGAAAGGGATTTTCCAACATACCCATTTGTTCCTGAAATTGAACAAACTTTGCTCTTCCTAGAGTCTTGGTAAGTATGTCTGCCACTTGATTTCATGTGGGAGTGTTCTCCAACTGTACTGCTCCACGCTGAACTCAGTCTCTGATAAAGTGACACCAAATATCGATGTGTTTGGAGCAATCAAGAAATACTGGATTTTCAGAGAGCTTGATACAACTTTGATTATCACAGAAGATCCTTGTCGCTTCCATCCTTCTCCTGAATAGATTTACAAGCAGTTTCCTGAGCCATATAGCTTCACATGTTGCTTTGCTAGCTGCCATGTACTCAGCTTTAGCAGAGTTCAGAGCTATAGACTTCTGCTTCTCACTGCACTAGGTGGTCATCCTAGATCCAATACCGAAGCAATACCAAGTGGTACTTTTCCTATCTATTGAACTTCTTGCCCAATCTGCATCAGTGAATCCACTCAATTCGATATCATTGCTCTTGGTGTACCTTAATCCAGATTTCACTGTTCCCCGCACATATCTGAGAATGTGCTTTATTGCTGCCCAGTGCGCCCTTTTAGGTTCCACCATGAACTGACTAAGGTTGTTGAAAGTATAACACAAGTCTGGTCTGGTGTTGACCAGATACATAAGTGACCCAATGAGTTGTCTATATAAGGTGGGGTCCACTTCCTTGTTTCCTGAAGCATCTATTTTCTTCCAATTGGTAATCATAGGCGTAGCCATAGGTTGGCAATCCTGCATTTTGAATCTTTTCAGAATTTCTGATGCATATCTTCCTTGGCCAAGAAAGATCTCACCATCCTGCTGCCAAACTTCCAATCCCAAAAAATAGTGCATTAGCCCCAAATCCTTCATATCAAGCTCAGTTTCGAGGTTTTTCTTACAATCCTCTATGAGTCTGGATGATCCTGTCAAAAATAAATCATCCACATACAATACTAGAATTAATGGCTCACCTTCCACGAGCAGATAATAAAGATTGGGATTGACATCGCTTTTGATGAATCCCAACTGCTGTAAGTAGCTGTCAATTCGACCATACCAAGCTTTGGGTGCTTGTTTTAGCCCATACAAGGCTTTTTTCAACCTGCACACATGAGTTCTCTTTTCATGTGTTTCGAAACCTTTTGGTTGTTCGATATATACCTCTTCTTCTATCACCCCATTCAAGAACGTTGCCTTGACATCCATTTGGTGAATCTCCCATCCCATCTGAGCTGCAAGGGATATAATGGATCTGATAGAGGTATATCGAGCTACTGGGGCAAAGGTTTCCTCATAGTCTATTCCTTCCTTTTGTGCATATCCTTTTGCGACAAATCTAGCCTTGTACTTGTCTATGCTGCCATCTACAGTGTACTTGATCTTGAAAATCCATCAAGAACTTACAACTGATTTGTTCTCTGGTCTTGGTACAACTTCCCAGACATCATTTTTCATGATAGAATTGTACTCTTCTACCATGGCATCCACCCATACTTGTTGTTGTATGGCTTCTTGAAAACTAGAAGGTTCTTCGACTTGAGCTACCAATGCTTCGTACCTGTCAGGTTGCCTACGCTGCCTTTTCTCGGCTCTAGGAGCTCCAACGAATTCCTCTACGCCCCTCAGAGTCTATCGTACTTCTCGGCTAGTTCTTCCATTGGTGGTGGGAGGTTCCATTTGTTCCTCTTCCTGTTGTTGTACCTATTGTGACACTCCTAGCTCCCCTTCTCTTGATGAGATGCTAGTACTGGTTACTGTGCTTGAACCAGACTGTTGTCTTCCTGCCAGATCTGATCCCTGTTGCTGGACTAGAAGAGCATCCTCATCCTATTCTTGAAACGACATCTCACGAAATTTCCTGAAGGCTCTATCTTCCATGAACTTTGCATCCCGTCTTACTACAATCTTCCTACTGCTCGGAATGTAAATCTGATATGCCTTTGAAGTCTCGCTGTAACCTAGTAGATACCCAACTTTGGTAATCTGCTCTAACTTTCTCCGCTTCTCTTCTGGAATATGGCAATAGGCTACACTTCTGAATATCATGAGGTGACTTATTTCTGGCTTCTTTCCCGTGAAAACTCCCTCTGGCGTCTTCTTTCCTCAAGCCCTGTGAGGAGTCCTGTTCTAAATGTGTACAACCGTGCTGCATGCTTCTGCCCATAAAACCTAGGGTAGATTCTGATCATATAGCATCGCCTTTGCTGCTCCAACAATAGTTCTGTTCTTCCTTTCTGCGACTTCATTCTGTTCTGGATTATAGGGTGATGTCCATTCTCTTCGGATCCCTTCTTTTGCACAGGAATAAGTGAAGTTTTTATCCGTGTATTCTCCGCCATTGTTTGAGCGCAATATCTTGATCTTCCTTCCTGTCTGGTTTTCCACTAGAGCCTTAAAACTCTTTACACCGATCAAAGACCTCATCCTTGGTTCTTAAAAAATAGATCCAAGTTTTCCTGGAATGCTCATCTATGAAGGTAACAAAATATTCGGCGCCAGTGATGGCCCTTGTGGACATTACACTGCAAATGTCTGAGTGTATTAACCCCAATACACTCTTAGCTCTTTTGTTGCTTTTGGAATATGCTGCTTTCGCACTTGCCTAGTACGCAACCTCTGCATGTATCATCATGCTTGGTAGTAAGCACTGGAACCCTCGTAACAGTTTCCTTGAGCATCCGTAACGTCCAATGATGCAAGTGACCCATCCTCCTATGCCACAACTCATTTAATTTTTTTGCACCATCGACATTACTGCTTATTAGTGCCATAGGAGACTTGAGTTGCAACTTGTATAATCTGTTGCTTCGAGTTCCAATCTGGGCCCTCTTTTTCCACTTTGGATGCTTGACATATACTCTATTACCAATGAAGTATACATCATATCCCTTATCTTGTAATTGAGAGACAAAAATCAAATATATTCCCATTCCTGGCACATGCAGTACATTCATGGCCCGAAGATTATCTCCTGCTGATGTCTGGAATATAATGGTTCCCTTTCTTGCTGGGGTGCATTTCATCCTGTTACCCATTGTGATTTGGAAGTTCATCTTTTCCTCCTGATAGCTCGAGAAATATTCTCGTTCTCCAGCCATGTGAGTTGAAGCCTTGCTATCAATGTACCAATCCTCGACTGATGCAGAACTTGATAAGCAAGTAAACTCCTCTTCCAACCTAGAAGCTAATTCAGAAATATTCTGATCCCTACTGTTCTCCATGCCCTTTTTCTTTGCTTCCATCTTGCCTGGACCTTCCTCTGATACCATGTAAAAATTTGCTGCAATAATTGATTTATTTCTCCTACTTATTTATAATAAGTTATTCACCAAGGCTTTAGTAAATACCAAAATAAATTCAGTTGCAGACTTCACAAATTAAGAAATTAAGAGGCAAGAGAAACATCAAAATATGAACAATCACATTGACACACTTGTTTTTGGACAATTGTCCCCGGAGAAAAACCCAATGCAGGAAAACCAGTGTAGTAGATCTGAGGATTTTTATTATTGGCAGTAAATATCTATATACAATCTGGATGCCCTAGAAAAAAACGGCAATAAACTCAGAGAAGATGACTGAGAATTCTCTCACATTGATTCTGGAGATTTTGCTCTATCCCTAGCCCACTGCGTAGTCCTTGCGTGAGCCTACGCAGGTTAAGTGTGATTTCTGTGTGGAGGCTCCCTCTGACTGCGTCAACCTGGACTGCTTTTGCTTCTGCTGCTGAGAAATCGAGATTCCTCTTGCCAATCATCTACTGTGATTCCCAGCACTGAATTCTGCTCATCCCCAACACTTTTGTGTCAACCTTCTCCAGCTTCTGCGCTGACCCTCTGTGTCAATCTCCTTCAGCTGTTGCGCTATCCCTTCTTGGACCAGCGCTGACTCTGGTATCCCTCTCTGCTATTCACTGGAACCAGAAATCACTTCCTTCCAATGTTGCCTCTGATCCTCTCTGCTTGATCATTGGTTCGAATTCCTTAGCAAACCCTGCCCTAAGAAAATCGAACTGACTGATCAACTCTGTGTGTGTCTTCAAGTGAACCCCAAGCCTCCATCTTATACTTTTCCTGTTGAGTCTTCAACACTTGAGATTAAATCTCTAATCAACGGCTAAGATTAAAACACGACTTGATCCACCTTCTAGATCATTCTCACCCATATTTTGATTAGTACCCATTAATATTTAAATTTCCCTAAGTTTAGACTTAGGAACCCCATTAAAAATATAAATTATTTTAATAAAGTACAAGCCGGGTGGAATTTCACCAAACGGTTTCTGGGTTCTTTAGAATTCAAGTGCCTTAGACTCTCCACCAATTTTTAAGGCTAGAGCACTTCCGAACCAAAAGCTAACAATGTGATATCAAAAGGAGTGGCTGTGGACCCAAAGAAGATCAACGCGATAATGGAATGGCTTGTGAATGCTTTTTACTTGTATAGCTTAGGATCTTTACGTTAGATTCTTGGTGTTCTTCTTCATCAAACAGTAACCAATGCATGAACATAAATAGACAAGAGACACAACATGTAGGCTATGAGCCAGGGTCAAAACCTCTCACTCTTTGAGAGGAAAACCCACACAAATTCTTCTTCTAGAGATTCCAATTAACAAATACCAAGACCAAGATCCTTGACCTATTTGCCACTCCAAAACCAAGACACACTTTCTCTTTGACAGTCAACCTTCTTCTTCTTGACTCCTCTTCCTCTTCGACCTTCTTATGATCGAGACATTGTCACCACCGAGATCTTATCACTGTCTTCACATGGCGATCTCCTTTTTATGAGACCTCCTCGTTGTCATATAACCGAGACCTTACTTCTGTGATGGCACTAAGTCCTTCTTGAGATAGCACTGCTATCCTTCCTTTAATGTAGCATAGAAACTGAGTCTTCAGATCACCGAACAAGCGTTTCCTTGTAGCCCCGAACTGTATTTATTATATATATATATACACTCTTCCAAACTGTGTAGTACAGAGACCTTCTTTCTGAGATCCGAAATTCTGTTTTTGTGAGTAGCCTAGAAAAGACTTGCTATCACCATGATCTGAATTACAGAGGGTTCCGAATTTCCTTGACTCCACCGAACTGTAGTATCTTCATCGAACTGTGATTCCTTGTTAGGACACCGAAACTTCATCTTTGAGACAATCATCTTCTTCGCTGTTCCTGTTCACCCGAAATCATAGAGACATCCGAATTCCTGATTGTGAAAATGCCAAGTGCCTTCACCTATATATATAGTGGTCTATCATATATATAAGCCGACATGTCATATAGCGAAGGGATGTGTCTTATTATGTGAGCCGACATGTGCTACTTAATTCATTTGGAGGCCGACTTGAATAGGAGAACCACGTGCTTGTCGTTGGAGGGCTTCTAGACACTTTAATGGACTCATATACATGCTCAGTAAGAGCTCTTCATACATGACATTAATTCTTTTGACTTTAATGACAAATCCTAAGGCTCTCAATGGGAGCATCTAAAATAAAATCACTTGCTCATGAAACCCATGAGGCAAGGCTTACAATAATAATTTTATTTTCTTCTTTTCATCATTTACAAAAATCACAATTACATGTCATTATGAAGACCGAACCTAGCTATACTTTTTCAACACTCCCTCGTAACTAGGGAGGTATTCATAATGGTATTTGGTCATTCTCAATCTGAAGAATTTCTCATAAGAAGAATTCGGATTTGTAATTCATTTGTATAGCATCGTATCAACCAACATTGTTATTTAGCAAGGCCTTGACTAACAACTCCATCTCTCCACAAGATATTGAACCCAATGCTGGTGAGACCAATGGTTTATAGACACACTCATCATTGTCTCTCTAGGAACATACCCCACCTGGGTTCATTCAGGATATGCTCCATGAGAACTATTCTTATCTTGGACTCCCTAGTCCTCAAAGAATATCGGTTCTCCATGACTACTCTTTACTGTTGGATGCCCTAATTCATCCTCAAAGAGCATCGGATGCCAAATGATTACACAATCCTCCATTCTATCTTTTGAGGTGAAGACTAGAATGACATGTCTATCTCTCCTTTTCAAATCAGGAGGACATATTCCATTAAAGGAATGTACTCATTCCTATCACAAAGGAATGTACCTAAGCTTCTTGCTTAGGAATTTTCCCAAGTTTCTTCCAGGTAAGAAACTTCCTTTTCCCACTCTCTCTTAACCAGGGACCTATCACAGCTCGTCATGTGGAGGTCCTTGAACAATTAACTGCTTGAAGATCTCCTCTCTTTGATGTCATGAATTTCTTCTTTGTCAAGGAGTCTTCATTTCTAGGGAACTTCTTCATAGGGCACATATCATCCATCACTTTTGTCCATGAGTCAGTCATGTCTTCAACTCATCAGAAAGTGACCATCAGAATTTCCATCTGGCTTTGCTTCATGTTATTCTTCTTCCATGCCATATATTTCGGAAGGATATTATATCCTTCTATATGGTTCACTTGGAAGTCATTCACAAATCTTCCGTTTGACAGTCCTACATAAGCCCAACCAGATGTTAGTTCAAAAATATTCAATGAACACTTCAAATCTAAATTACCTTTGTGATGATCTTTCACCATGACATCTTCCTGTAAGTATTGACATCCTGCATGCAAATTGACACATCTCCCATAGATATTCAATGTCAAGGGTCTCTATCTTTTTTTCCGACTTCCATCAGAGTCTTCACATTTTTCCAGGAGATTCTAGTCACATCTTCTTGGACTTCGGATGTTGAATGCCTTCTACCATCATTGCTTATTATCACGATCTCTTCCTGTCTCTTCACACACTTCATTCTTAGGAGCTTCCAATCAAATTTCCTCAATTGTAGTCAACTACCTCATACTTCATATGAGGACATATTATGTTGATTTCATCTAGTGCGACTCATACCTTTCCGACATTCTTTCATAGGAGGAAATTCCTTTCCTTTGATCATGCTTCTCAAAATAGAAGTAGTGATCCTTGTTACCTGCAACCATACAACATGACTTTATAATATTAAATACAAGCATACATACCTTATTTACCTTTAGGTCATCTAGGCTTCTTTCAGCAACTTCCTTGATTGAAAAGTTCTTCAACCCCTTGATCTGCTTCATCTCTCATGTCATCATACCATCATCCCATGAACTCCACAAGTTGGAGTTCCTGATGAAACACTTGCTTCCTCTCTAGATTGGTGAATCCTCTAATGAGGATTCCATCTCGCATATTCTTATTCAACAGATGTTTCCCTTTTTAACTGATGTATGATGAGACTTGTCTTGGATGACTTCCTCCGTTGATCTTTAAATGAGGTCACCAAGAGCTATATCCTTCAAAGTTGACTATCATACGTCCTAGATGTTTCCTCTGGTGATGTCACGTGCTCTTGTTCCTAATGCTTCCATGATGCCACGATGCATCTTATTATTTATTATAGCCATATCCTATAACATAAGATTTAGAAGCTATGTCAAGAGCCTTTGTGAGGGAGAATATCTCAGGCATAGTAGAGATCTCTTACTTCCTCTTTTCTTGGACTTTTTCGTTTCAGCTTCCTCCACTTCTTCGGTGATATGGGCTTCTTTTCTTCTTTTGATATTGTCCCTTTAGGACAATCTTTCTTGTAAAGTCCATAGTTTTTACTTCCATAGCATTGAATCTCAGCTATGCTCTTCTTTCTTTTCTAAGGACCAAAATTTTCCAAACTTCCCTTTCTTTCTTTCAAATGTTTGAGTCCTCTAACCTTCAACACTTTTGCCCTCAACTTGTCTTCTTCTATCTTGCATAGAAACCACAAGTTGTCGAATGAGGTAATTTTCTTATCCCCATGGACATTTGTTATCTTGTTCATGAGTTAGTGCATTTAGAACAATGATGATTATCTTCTTATCATCTCTCCCAGATCTTGCAGTTGAGGTCTTATGAAGATATCCCTTCATTCTTTGATACCTTCGATTTGTGTAAATCAAATCTAAGTCAAGTGAACTTCTTTATCTCACCTTCAGATAATAGTCTTACGAGTTTATCATATACATCTCTTTGATGTCTCCAATATTGCTATATGAGGGGATCTTTCATAAGAATCCCTTTTCATGGATTCAGAGGAGACCTTTTGATATGCTCAATGACTTCACCTTCTTAGAGGACTATGTCTATCCTCCTTTTTGATGTGAAAATTCCTCAACAGGAACCCCTACTGCAACAACTAATGATATTTCTCCTATTTGTTAAATTCCTTTAAACAAATTACTTGCAGTTTCCTATGGGAAATATCGTAATACATACACTGCAACCTTCACTTAAATATTATGTGGAAACAAGATACAGAGCAAGAAAGAAAATACAACACAATAGACATTGTTATTTTTGGATAAATTTCCCCAAAAAAACCCAATGCGGGAAAACCGGTGCAATAGATTTGAGGGTTTTATTATTATGCAGTAGTAAATCTGAGTACAATTCTTGGATGCTCAACTAGCAATTCGATACATAGAGAAATTAGACGAAACGAATGATGAAGTGCTCTCACCCTGTCACTGGGGGAATCTGAGTCTGATCACGTTGAACTGGAGCCTCTGCGTACCCTTTGAGTAGCCTCTGCACAAAACTGCGTCACTCCCATGCAGTTCCTACATCACCCCTGTTGGGTATCACGGTGCTCCTTCTCTGAATCCTCTGCTAGTTGGAAAATCCGAATCTCTGCTTCCTGGTCTCACACCCCGGCTCTTGGCTACCAAAACTCGATTTCCTCAGTAGGAATTTGGCCTGCGCTGCCACTGCATCAGCTTTGCGTGGGCCAGTGTCTGCCTCTCTCTAGACGTCGTTCTGCCCTCTCTCTGCCTTTTACTCTCCGGCCCAAGAAAAATTCCTTCTTCTGGATACTCACTACCCCTCTGTTGCAAGAAATCTACTCGATCAGAATTTCCTCATGAGAACTTCTCACTTCAGAAATTTGATCTCTTGATCTCTCGGCGTCTTTTCCAAATGACCCTCAAGCCCCTTGTTATATCTTTTTATTGGACAACCAATGGCCTAGATTAACTCCTAATCAAAGGCTCATATCATTTTGGTTTGATCTGTCTTCTTCTAGAAGTTACACCCACAATTAGATTAATACCCGTTAATATTTTTAATTTCCTATGTTTAGACTTAGGGTCCCATTAAAAAAGATTAATTATTTTAATAAAATAGTCTCTGGGTGAAATTCCCCAAAACGCTTTTTGGGTTGTTTGGAATACATGTGCCCAAGCCTCCTTGCAAAATTTGAGGCCTAGAGCACATCTGATGCTACCCCAAATCAACACTCCCTCTTAGTGAGGAATTTGCTCTAGCAATATATTGCTGCTGCATGCTGCTCAGACTCTGAAGCATCATCCTCTACAGTGCTGATGTCTGACATGCTGTCCACCAACTATTGCGCTGTTGCTGCAACTGTACTGCTGCTGACACTGCCACTGTCAACACTTTATTCGTACTATAACTCCCTCGCAAGTGTTGCATTTGTGCTGCTGCTAGCACTGCCACTACCAGCTGCTGCTAGCACTGCCACTACCAACTACTACTGCACTACAAAATGTTGCTAATAGCAACGAAAAAACATCCAAAATTACTGAACTAAATGTTAAGTATGATACCATGTGAATGTTGGAGTTTGAATGTTGCTAGTCTTTGCGCTATCCTTTTGAATCTACTACGTTGTCGTTGACCTTTGCTTTGTGCCATCTGCATTGCTGCCAACTCTTCTCTACGCTGTTTAGTCTCTGGTGCTCTTAGCCACTGTAACTGTCTCCCCGAAACTCCTCGACACTATCTGACACTAGTCCATCCTGCTACTCCTGATCTGGGCTGCTGTAGCAAGGTATTGAACCAAGAGGTGGACTCCTCAAGGATCCTGCCCATCTATGGCCCTTTCGAACTACAACTCCAAATCGGCCCACGTCCCTCCTGGAGGTATCTCGGCTGTCATGGCAAACTCCTCTTCGGTCTTCGTGGGTGCAATGTTCGAATCGTGTTTCTCATCCTTGTCCTTCTTTCTGAGAGGACACTGTGTAGCGTAGTGACCCATCTCACCACACCTGAAATACTTGATCTTCGAGACATCCTTCTTACGTCTCCGCTGCTCCTGCTATCCCTTTGATGCAAGGGTTGTATTATCCTCCTCCTCCTTGGGCTTCGACCCACTACTGCTTCTTCCGTCAAGTTTTACCTTAACTAAGTCTCTCCTCAGCTCCTCTTTTTTTAGAGTTGCCCACATCTCATCCCAATTAGGTAATGTTGCTCTCCCCAAGATACTCTGGACAAAGACTTGCCACTCATCTGAGACAAAATTGAGGGCCAGTCTAATCAACTCTGAATCCTAAGGTGTATGCCCTGCAACAAACAACTCATGACGGGTTTCCTTCAGCTTCGTGAGGAATGGATCCACACGCTCTCCCTTCTGCATCTGAGAAGATCTCAGCGTCTGCTCCAAGTACATCTTCCGCTGCTCGGGAGATCCTTGATATAACGTGGCCAAGGCATCCCACATCTCCTTAGCAGTTCCTCTGCTAGCAACATGACACACCACATGATTCTTAACTCCATCCAGGATCATCCTCTTGGCCTTTGCCATCTCAACTCTGTACTTCTTTAATGGATCTGCATCCGCAAAGACGACCACCACGCTGTCGACATATGTCTTGAGGGCATGCTCATCTAGAAGGAATGACATTCTATCCTTCCAGATGATGTAGTTGGATGCTCCGTCCAACTTGTCCTGATCCCTCAAGCCACTGGTTGCCATATCTACCAAAAATGTCGAAAATCCCCTCTGCTTCTCACTGCTGTTGCTCAGCCAATGAGAAAACGAACTTCTCGGTGGGAAGTCTGCCGAGGAAAAGTTCCCTCAAGGTGCTTTTTTATTTTTTATTTTCTGACGTTTTTCAACCCAACAATCTGCCTGATGAAAATCTACGTCTCACCAACTCTCTCACGCTGAGGCTTTAGCACTGCTCCCTCTGCCTTGGAAAAAATTTGAACAGGGTGTTCTCCTCTCCGTCAACTCACTCGGAGAGAGACTGCCTCAAAAATCCGCCCTCCGGTTGAGAACTATGTCAACCCTCTGGGGTTTCGAATTGCTGCCTCCTCCAGCTTTTTCGAACTCCCTTTTCTGCTCAGCGCTGGATCTTTCGGCTCTGCTCTTCTTGTTCACCTGTGACTCTGATACTTTGTGAAAATTCCTCAACAGGAACCCCTACTGCAGCAACTAATGATATTTCTCCTATTTGTTAAATTCTTTTAAACAAATTACTTGCAGTTTCCTACGGCAAATATCGTAATACATACACTACAACCTTCACTTAAATATTATGCGGAAACAAGATACTGAGAAAGAAAGAAAATACAACACAATAGACACCGTTATTTTTGGACAAATGTCCCCGGAAAAACCCAATGCAGGAAAATTGGTGCAATAGATCTGAGGTTTTTATTATTATGTAGTAGTAAATCTGAGTACAATTCTTGGATGCTCAACTAACAACTCGATATAGAGAGAATCTGGACAAAACGAATGGTGAAGTGCGCTCACCCTGTCACTGGGAGAATTTGAGTTTGATCACACTGAATTGGAGCCTCTCCGTACCCTTTGCGTAGCCTTTGCGCAAAACTGCGTCACTCCCACGCAGTTCCCCTATCACCCCTACTGGGTATCACGCTGATCCTTCTCTGAACCCTCTGCTTGTTGGAAAATCCGAATCTCTGCCTCCCGGTCTCACACCCCGGCTCTTGACTATCGAAACTTGATTTCCTCAACAGGAATTCGATTTCCCTCTAAGGCTTGTGCTACCACTGCGTCAGCTCTACATGGGCCAACGTTTGCCTCTCTTTAGACGTCGTTCTACCCTCTCTCTGCCTTGTACTCTCCGGCCCAGGAAAACTTCATTCTTCTGGATACTCACTGCCTCTTTGCTGCAAGAAATCTACTCGATCAGAATTTCTTCCTGAGAACTTCTCACTTCAGAAATTTGATTTCTTGATCCTTCGGTGTGTTTTCCAAATGACCCTCAAGCCCCTTCTTATATCTTTTTGTTGGACAACCAACGACCTAGAATAACTGCGAATCAAAGGCTCAGATCATTTTGGCTTGATCTCCGTCTTCTTCTAGAAGTTACACCCACAATTAGATTAATACCCATTAATATTTTTAATTTACTAAATTTAGACTTAGAATCCCATTAAAAAATATTAATTATTTTAATAAAATTGTCTCTGGGTGAAATTTCCCAAAACGCTTTCTGGGTTCTTTGGAATACATGTGCCTAAGCCTCCCTGCAAAATTTGAGGCGTAGAACACATCTGATGCTACCTGAAATCAACATTTCATGCAAGGAATTTCGATGACCCAACCAACTTATAGATCTCCTTGCAAATATGAAGTCATTTTACCAAATTGATTGAAGAATGAAAGATACTTACTTGATAAGTGAAGATGAAATCTTCTACTTGATCACTTTGATGATGGTTGAATAAGATGTATTTGCTGCTTCCTTGGATGATCTTCTTCAAGGGCAAGGAGAGGAACCTTGCTTGAACGAGAGGGAACTTGCCTCAGCTTTGAAGATGATAACGACTTCTTGCTTTCAAGATACTTCAACTACTTTGGTAGTGAATGAGTGCAGATCATAAATGCTACTAGGGTTTCGGCTTTCTTCAAGATGATGTGATCTTCATCTTCAAAGTTCTTCGAGCTATGTTGCTTTGTAGATAACTTGATGAGGGTTTTTGTGGTCCTTTGATGATGATTAGAGGATCCAAAACTTTTACTGTTGTAGACTGCTTCTTCGATCTAGGGTTTTATCCTTTAATGTAGATCGTGATCTTTTACTTTGATAATCTTCAACTTGCTTTGATGAATTTCTTGAAACTCGATCCTTGAGTGTCTCTTTGATTAGATGCCCTTCGTTTGACTTCAGCACCTTAGCTCTGATACCATGTTGAGAAATCCAGGGCATTAGCATTAGGGGATTTCTCTTCCATTAGTGACTGCTTGTGAATGCTTTTTACTTGTTTAGATTAGGATCTTCTTTACATTAGATTCTGTGTTCTTCTTCATCAAACAGTAACCAATGCATGAACAAAATAGACAAGAGACACAACCTGTAGGCTATGAGCTAAGGCCAAAACCTCTCACTCTTTGAGAGGAAAACCCACACAAATTCTTTTTCTAAAGATTCCAGTTGACGAATACCAAGACCAAGACCCTTGACCTATTTGCCACTCCAAGACCAAGACACACATTCTCTTTGACAGTCAACCTTCTTCTTGACTCCTCTTCCTCTTCGACCTTCTTACCATCGAGACATTGTCACCACCAAGATCTTATCACTGTCTTCACATCGCGATCTCCTTTTTGTGAGAGCTCCTTGTTGTCATATAACCAAGACCTTACTTCTGTGATGGCACCGAGTCCTTGAGATAACATTGATATCCTTCGTTTAAGGTAGCACCAAAACTCAGTCTTCAAATCATCGAATTGTAGTTTCCTTTTAGTACCGAACTATAGTTTCCTTTTAGAACCGAATTGTAGTGTGTGTGTGTATATATATATATATATATATATGCTTATCCAAACTGTGTAGCACAAAGACCTTTCTGAGATCCGAAATTATGTTTCTATGAGTAGCCCAGAAAAGACTCTTGCTGTCAGCGTGATCTGAATTACAGAGGGTTTCGAATTTCCTTGACTCCAATGAACTGCTGCATCTTCATCGAATTGTGATTCCTTGTTAGGACACCGAAACTTCATCTCTGAGACAGTCATCTTCGCTGCTCTTGTTCACCCAAAATCATAGAGACATTCAAATTCCTCACTGTGGAAATGCAAAGTGCCTTCACCCATATATATAGTGGGCTATCATATATATAAGTTGACATGTCATATAGCGAAGGGATGTGTCTTATTAGGTGAGCTGACATGTGCTAGTTAATTCATCTGGAGGCCGACTTGAATAGGAGAACGATGTGCTTGTCGTTGGAGGGCTTCTAGACACTTTAATGGACTCATATACATGCTCAAGAAGAGCTCTTCATACATGACATTGTTTCTTTTGACTTTAATGACAAATCCTAAGGTTCTCAATGGGAGCATCTAAATAAAATCACCTGCGCATGAAACCCATGAGGCAAGGCTTACAATAATAATTTTATTTTCTTCTTTTCATCATTTACGAAAATCACAATTACATGTCATTATGAAGACCGAACCTAGTTACACTTTTTCAACACGATGTCCTACGAAGATGTCCCAAAAGATGACGCCTCCATAATGATAAAGATGAAATTCATGACATCGAAAGGAGGAGCTCTTCAAGTAGCTGAAGGTACCATGATCTCCACTGAAGAACAATTGAGCTGCTGAAAACAAGTCCCTAGTTAAGAGGGAGCTTGGACAAGTCCCTGGTTAAGAGGGAGTGACAAATATGGTTCTCTACTTCATGTGTTTTGCATTAGACTAGGACTAACAACTGTAAGTCTTAGTGAAGGCCATGAGGAGAGATAGACACATCATTCTTGTCTTCACTTTGGAAGAAAGAGTGGAGGATTGGGTAAACATCTACGTTCAATAGTCTTTGAGGATGAGGTAGGGCATCCAAGATAAGAGTAGTCGTAGAGGACTAATATTCTTTGAGGACTGGCAATCCAAGATAAAAATAGTCTTGAGAGGACATACCTTGTGAATAACCAGTGGGGGTATGTGCCTTGAGAGACAATGATGATGGTGTCTATCAGTCATTAGTCTTGCCAACATTGTGCTATGATCTTGTGGAGAGATAGAGTTGTTAGTCAAGGCCTTGCTATGTGACAATGCTAGTTGATATGATGCTAAACAGATAGGTTACCAATCCGACTCTTACTATGAGAATTCTTCGGATTGAGAATGTCCAAGTACCTTGTATGGATTCTGAATACCTCCCTAGTTAAGAGGGAGTGTTGAAATATGTAACTAGGTTCGGTCTTCATAATGACATATGTAATCATGATTTTATGTATTTAATGAAAAAAGAAAAATAAATTTATTATTGTTATTCTTGAGGCATGGGTTGCATGTTTGTTGTCACATAGAATGTCTAGGCACCGCGACAATGCTCAGAGTAAGGGATGTCACTCTTGAACCTTACTCCGTTTAGACTCTCTCCTAGGCAAGTCAAGGGGGGTAGTCCCTAGGTAAATGGATGAGGATAGCCTGTGAAAAACAGACTCTAGGAGATTTTAATGATGGACAACTTTGACGAAAGTAAACGAATCTCGATTAACTTATATGAATAGATTAAGTGCTAATGTGACCTAGACATGACCACGAGATAGAAACAATTATAGACCGTTGCCTTTATGTTCAATTAACCGCAGATTTAGTAAGAAAACAAGTTATCCAGAACAATTTTCAATATGTGATGAATAATGACAATCATGAATAATCAATATAAACACCCAACACTGTAACATGCAAGAGATTCCAAATTTAAAATGATTTTCATTAAATGCCCAGATCTAGATTCAATTAACTTCCTCCAACAATCAATATGATTTAAAACGTTTATCGCACTTGACATTAAAAATCATGAAAATTTTAGATTTTGCTCCTAACACTAGAAACATTAATTGTACTTGACAACAAAGAAATATAAAAACGCATTTAATCACCAAATGACACTAAGGAACTTAAGATAAACAATTTAACTATTCCTTAGGAACTTAATTTAAATGGTAACTAAAGAAATCAAAATCTTTAAATGCGACGGAAAAATGAATCAAAGGGTTACAAATTAAAATTTTAATGGGCCATAGGCCACAATTAATTTTTTTTAATGTTAAAGCTTAAATCCCTTTAATTTATTTCTTTAGTCACCAAATTAGATTTTTTTATTTTATGATTTTTTAAAGCTTCTAATTTTTAGAATTTTTTTATGATTTTTTTTAAAATTTTGAGAATTTAAATATTTAGGGTTTTTTAAATTGTTTAATTAGGATCATATATATCTATTATATTGATACTATATATCATATATATATGATTTTAATGAAAATGATTAAAATGAAATCAAATAAAAAGTGAAAAACGGAATCAATTGTGTTTTTGAAGAATTTAAATGGTTTAGATTTTTAGTTTTTAATTTTGGATTTTATATATATTTTTAAAAGATTTTAGAGTTTTTTCAGATTTATTAATTTTAAATGAATTTGATGTTTTATTTTTTTATTCTTTAATTTTTGAATTTTAATCAAGAAAACATGAAAAGTGAGAAATTCACAAACATAAAAATAAAATGAAATAGAAAAACCAAAATAGGGGAAATAAAAAAAAATAAAAAATAAAATCGATACAAAAAGGAATTAAATTGAAATCAAAAAAAATAATATAAAATCGAAACTCAAATACAAAAATGAAAAATATTCTAACCCCTAATCTCTAAGCATATACACATAAGAAAAAAAAGGAAATACGAAATTAAACTAACTAAACTAAAGAAAATAAAAACTAACCTAACGCATACATGAGAATGAAACACATATATAAAAAAAAATCGAAGGTGTATGTTTGCTGTTTTGCAGGTCGACGGAAAGAGCTGAAGCTTGCAGCTACGCAGGTTTGGAACTCAACAGATAGTGTGGAGAGGTAATGAGGAACAACAAAGGGAGGAGCGATAGGAGAAGGATACACAGGGAGAGGAGCTTAGGAGGGCTGACAGAATGCAGGTTAGACAACAGAGGGAGATGAGGGTTCGATGGCGAGGAAGAAAGGCAGGCAACGAGGATAGCTGGTAGCAGAAGGGAGTCACGGGGAGAGCAGGCAACGATGGAGCGAAGGGAGGAAACTACGCAGGTCCGAGCAGCGTATGAAGTTTGAAGAGCAGCGAGGAATGGAGCTGTGTGAGGGGTGAACGAGACAATGAACTACAAATTCTTTTTATTTTATTTTGCAGGTATTGAGAGCAGTGTGAGGAGTTTAAGTAGTGATGAGGGACGGAAACGAGGGTGATGTGAGCGCTGCGGGCTTGAAGGAGAGAGCTGACAGAATGGAGTTTGAGAGCAGTTCGATGGCAGCAGCGTACAATGAGGAATGGATGTGTGGAGTTTGCTATAAAGATATGCAAAGGGCAGATGGAAGCTCAGATTTGCTTGATCAAAGGGTAACAGAGAATTGGAGCAGGCAGTGTGAATGGTGATGGTTGAGAATGCAACGCTTTTGGATTGTGGAGAAATTGCAGCCAACAAACTGTGGACAGCAGAAAAGATAATTTAGGGCCACAAAAAAATCAAATTTTCCAGAAACAGAAGAATGCAGCAAAAAATCGAAAACCCAGGCAGGGATCCAACCAACAAAAATGGTGGGCCAGAACCTCTTTAAATCCACCACCAGGAACTCTTAAAGAATTTCCAGAAAACTTAATTTAAATTTTTGAATCAACTTGCTTCAAATTTAACCCTGAAACCCTTAAAAAGATTTTAGGTCTGAATTTAAATTATTTAAAACCCTTGGACTGCAAGCTCTGGATATGATCCCTGCAAAAAATGATGCTGATGAACCTCAGATCCAGATCTTACCCTTCAGGGCCTAGATCTAGACTCTGCACAATTTTCTTTTTTCAGATCTATTGCTGCAGGACAACAATAAACACTCAAATGATATATACAATGACCCAAAGGAAACTAAAACCCAGAAAACCCAAGTTAGAAAACTGAAAATAATTACAGATCTATGTACATGAATGACAAATCCATCAGATCTAGGGAGTGTGAGTCCAACTTCGCTCCCAGATCTGATGATCTGAGGCTCTCAATAGCCAGATCTAGCGATTTAACACAGAAAAATTTAAATATTTTGAGTTTTAAAGGAGGTACTGAGCTCAAAACCCTTCATGCATCACCCATTAAGAAAATATCTTATGATAAGCCTGGGATCAAATTCAAGTTGGGCCCTTTAGAAAACACAGATTGGGAGTTGGTTGGTTCAACCGAGAACTTCCCCGAATGCCCGATGATCTAATAACCAAGGATTTCCTGCAAAACTCAATTTGACCATCAACATAGAGCAAGAAAACGATAATAAAATTCAGATTTAATAGAGATACTTGCTATTATATTCAAAACTTAAATTATCATTCAAACTCCAGCCACTGAGCAAGATACCTGTACTCAAACCACTCTTCAGAAAGCTATCATCAATGGCTAAAAAGAAATCTATGCATGAAAATGACACATCTTACAGTGTTTCCATGAAGAGTAACACCAGCAGAAATTAACTCCAAAGTCATTCTTTATTGCTCATAAAAAAGATTACAAGAGAGCTTTTCACTTAGTACACAATCAAAAGATTGGATGAACTGACTGACAAATGACTTCCTATTTAAAGATAAATCTCCAACGGCTAGTTCGAGTGATCCTCGTCAAAGCAATCTCGACCGTTGATGAGGATTAAGATTTCTTTTAATCTCATCCGTCGAAATTTTAAATTATTGAGGAAATTTGAAATTTTCAATTAAATTTTTGAATTAATTTCCTCCAAATTTTGCCTTTGACTTAACCCTAGGGACCAAAGGCTTAAAATTTAGCAAAATAACTAATTTACCCTAGTCCATGGACCTCTTAAAATTTAATTTTTTAAGGACCAACGATTTTTGCCTTCAGAAAATTTAAATTTACCTAGGACCTAGAATTAATTAAATTTATGGTTTAGGATTTTAATTACTTTTGGCTAGAAAATTTAATTAATTAACCTATGAAGGGATAAATTATTTTTCTAACCTTTAAGACACTTTACATCATGAATTTTACATTTTTTACATCTCAAGGGGGAAAACACATTTGCAAAAGACCCTCACATACTACCCAATTCTGCGACGCAAATATAATCTAGCATATCAAACAAATTGTAATAAAATAACCTAACCAGATAGTCATAGATTTCTAACTCTGCCGACCATTTGAGAATGGATTGGCGAGACAAAAAACCTCCTGAAATGTAGATCGTCACCAGAAAAGTAGGTTTACCTAGGTGATTACATGACACGGATCTGCTGAGATTATTTACATTATACACATGCAGACTGGGTTTACATTATAACATAATGATCAGGCTGATGATGATAGTTGAATGGCATGGACACGTCGATCAGGCACTATCCCTTTTGCGAAAAACATGGGTGTACTGCTATGGGTCGTTGACACATAGTGGTCAACAATGCTCAAGAGAAATTTATTTTTTGGTCAGGCACCCATTGACTGCTTCTTGTTGAGAAATCAATGCTAGTAGAATTAGGGTTTGATTTCTCTTTCTTGATAATTACTTGTGAACTATGTTGGCTTCTTTTACTTCTTTATTATATTATCTTTCATCAAGAAATTACCAAATATCGTGTGTATATAAATCACAAGAACAAGAGACACAAGGTGTAGGCACTCTGCAAGGGAAAAACCCCTATCTAGGGGAAAACCTAGTCAAACTTCTTTCTTCAGTAGTTAAGACGAGATAATCCAAGACCCTTCAACCTAGACACAGACTTCCCCCAACCACCAAGTCAACCCTTCTGTAATGACCCAACTTGAGTCACTGATTATTAGCATGCTTACGAGATGTGTGTATGATAGCTACATACACATGCATCGCAGGCATTGCACTAGTATACATACTAATTTAATCATATAAATGTCTATGAAAAAAAATGAATTAGTTTTTAAGAAAGTATTAATTAATACCTTATTTATTAAGTAGAACAATAAAATATATTTATTTATTTTATTAATATTTTATTTAAATAATAAATAATCATTATTACAATGGACAAGATTTACTTTACTTCATAAATCTTTGGACAATTCACGATAAAGTACTTAAAAGAAAATATACTATTCTCGAAGTCGGTTGAGATGATAAGGTTAAAATCTCATTTAATAAATAATGACCAACTCAAGTGAAAATATCTTAATGGATAAGCTTAAATCTTGAGATTAATTGGAGGAAAAGGAGGTGGGGTTTCTGGGGAAGGAAGAAACCTTCCCTATATAAACATAATCGAAAGGAGAAGTAGGGTGGGGGAAGAAAATCAGTCTTTTTGAGGGATGAGCAGAGGGCTCAATTTTGGAACTGTAAACTGGGAAATTTTGAGCTGTTCTTGGAGTTTTGGGCACGGGGGCCAGTGGACATCCATTTCGGAGTCCTCTGGATCTGGGAACCACAGAGGTGGATTCCAGATAGGCAGGGAGGCATAAGTTGGTTTGGTAATGGACGCAGAAAACTTGGAGCAATGTGATCAACACCAGACAGGGGAACCAGGTATGCAGAGAATCAGGTACGCAGAGCAGAGAATCAGGTACGCAAATGCATTTAATTGATAGAATTTATTTGATAAAACTTAATATCAGTCTGTATAATCTTTATATTTCGAATTAAATGAAAATCAGTGTTTACACCTTCCTTCTAGCAACTTCGATCTAGATCTTCAACCCTGTAGCAGCAACACTTCGACCCAACAAATCTAGAATTTTGACCTTCCAACAGTAGACCTTAGACCAAACAAAATCTAGAACTTCGACCTTCCAGCAAAAAAACTTCGATCCAACAAATAGCCCAGTAACTTCACATAAAAGAGAGAGAGAGAGATGGCCTAGAAACTTCGACTTGCAATCCTTCCTTTTTCTCCTTGAACTTCGCACTTTTTCTGTACTTCCTTGATGTGTATCGAACTGCTCTTGAATATAAAGCCTCTTCTGTGGGTCGAATTATCCTCTTGTAGGTTGACTTCATCAGGCAAGGGTCGACTTGCTGTGGAGGTGACAACTTACATTTTTGACTCAATAATAAATTTTTTTACATGCTTCGAAAGCCCAAGAAGGCTCTTATTAAATGGACAATGACTCTAATGACTCAATATAAAACCTAGAAGTCCTCAATGGGACTTCGACCTATAAAATGATGACCCAAGCATGAAACCCATGCTTTAATAATTTCTTGTAATAATAATAAAACATTCTTTTTTCATTCTTTGACTCAAATATAAATATGAAGACCGAACCTAGTTACATTCTTCAACACTTCTAGGTTTGTCATAAAGTCAATTAAGTCATTGTCATGTATTGAAGACCCATTTGGGCATGTTACATATTGTAGATAAAATTTATTTGAGCCAAAATTGAGTCAAAAGACCCTCCAAGACCTTGTCATGGTGCAAAGATCAAGTCGGCCTACATGAAGGGACAAGTTGGTCTAAGATAGCAATTCGTACCCCTCACAAGCCTATAAGTAAGAAGGAACTCGACCTCATTTGCACACTCACTCAAGCAAGTTCAATCTCCTCAAGATAGAAGCTGGAAAAGGATGAAAAAGAAGAAAAGAAAGATCCAAGTTTTGGGCCTCTCTCTCTCTCTCTCGTGTTATGGTTTCTACAGTTGCTGGGCAAGTCGAAGCGCTGGAAAGTTGTTGGGCAAGTCGAAGTTGCAGAAGAAACTTGTGGGTCGATGTTGCAGTAGACTTTGCTGGGAGTCGACATTGCAAAAGAATTTGCTGGAAGTCGAAATTGCAAAAGTTGCTGCAAGGAAAGATCAAAAGGTTTGACTTGGTCTTGGAGGTTCTTGGTCAAAGGTCATAGGTCTTGGAATTCATCAGTTGAAGTTCTATAAGAAGAGAATAATTCTTGTGGATTTTCCTCTCAAGTGGAGAGGTTTTGGCCCTGGTTGATCGCCTACATCTCGTGTCCTCTTGTCTCGTTGTTCTTTATGATTTGGTAGCTGTTTGATGATAAGAACACTAAATATTAATAGTGTGGAAAAAGTCGGGAATAAATCCCGATTAAATCCCGATTTTTTGATTGTTTTGGCTGGCCGATTAAATCCCGATTTTTTTATTTTTTTGGCTGGCCGTTTAATTTTGCCGACTTTTTCGAAAAACTCCCGAGTTTAACGACTTTTTCAACTTTTGGACCCTTGCCGATTTAATCCCGACTTCGACTTTTTCCACATTAATCAAGAGAAAGAAGAAGCTGATTAAGTTAAGTAAAAATACATCACAAGCAGTTATCAAAGTAAGAGAAATCACCTAATCTAGCTGCCCTATATTTCTCAACACTTTGTACCTCACTTCCTTGTGCTGTTGACAAAGTGTGGTCAACACTCATCATCATTCCTTCCATGATCTTCGCTTCTACTCTGTCCAGGCAATGGTATAAGGCACTGTCTGAATTTTCAGAGGCCTGTTGCTTCTATTACAGGATTTCTTTTCGTGCTGCTTCCAAGGAAATTTCTTCTATCCTCCTCGCGCTGCCTCCCTGGTGTTTCCTTAATATCAACCTGTGTTCTCTATGGTGCAATGAATTCCTGAGAACAAATGCCCTCCTTGAATTCCTGAGAACGTTGTCTCCTCTCCTCCCATGCTGTGTCTGTGTTCTTCTTCTTTCTCTAGTGCCGAGTCTTCTAATTCTTTCCCCGTTCCTTCTTGCTTCTGTCGCCTCTGTTCTTTTTTCTCATGTGTTTTGGAAAATGTTTTTCTCCTCACCCAGCCACGTCGTGGCATCATTCTGGAGAGCTTTTTGCACTGCCATTCGCATGATTGTCGTTCTAACTGTGTTGATGGTGGTGTGCTGTTGTGGCCTTCTCCACCAATGGCGAGGCTCCTGGGTAGTAATTTTATTGGCCCCCACAACTCAGCCAGTTCTCTGGCTTCTTTCAGTTATTTGATTTGCAATATATCATCATCATTATAACGGCTGGGTTACGCTGTCAATGACTCAGCAATCATAATTTCCCAAGCACCTCCTGCCCCAAAGCTCTGAGTCCGTGTCCCAATTCTCAGTCATTTTAATTATAGCAAAAATGATTTAAAATATGTACAATAAGGGGATTAGCCAGTGGCTGTCACAAAGTTCCTCTCTAGTGCTAATGGGGTGTTGGTTCATTGGTGAGGTCCACGGAGTGTCAAGTCATCTACAAGGGTTATCTGTGGTTTGCCTTATTGCAATGGCATGAGATCAAAAAAATATAAGGTCTTGTTAAGAAAAATTTCTGCACTGTAAATAGATTGAAACAACTTCAGAATTCAGCAGTAGAAATTAATGAAACATTTAAGAAAATCTGCTCGTGTCACATGCAAATTTCCCTCTCCTTTCAGGCTGGTGCTTGCCAACCACGGGGGGATGTCCCCAGTTGCGCATACACTGTTTCCACCTATAAATCTGCAAAATAACACAGAAAAGCAAGCACGCAATGGTTGTTTTTGACCAGCATATCTGTGGCCAAAGAGGTCTTAAAATAATTTGTATATGATTGGTGGAATTATTTCCGATGTTTGATTTAAAATGGGAAAAATAAAATAGACATAAAGTGCGTTAAATGGCTGATTTTAAACCAAAGAAAAGGCTCATAATTTTTATAATTTGCACTGTTGGAATATTGACAAACCTAAAGTCATTGAATAGATCAAAACCAAGCTTTATTCTTAAATAGCTAGGAGGTTGGTTGCCCTATGAAAACTGTTATAGAACCGAAACTAGTGATGTTTCTGTACTGTAGAATAGAAAGTAGAACAGAGGAGAAGAAAGAAATCCTTAGAGAAAGGAGGTATGACCGTATGAGCTGTTGCCGAAGACGATCCAACCTGTTCAAGAGCAACCTATTCCTTTTAATGATCAAGGGGGTTGAATTACCCATGCAAGACTCTTCCTAAACCAATTTGAGAAGAGATGTGAACTATCCATGCACTTGGATGATGTGAAGGTTTGCTTGAGTGTGACTAACAGTGTAAGTTAAGAAAGCTTAGTTAACTGGACAGAAAAGTGGAGTAGATAATCCTTGCTCCTTGTTGACGAGAGGAAAGGTGGAGTGAAGTGAGGACAAAGTGGATAGAAATAAACATATGCACATTAGTTGACTAAGGATAGAGGGGAGTGAAGTAATAGTGCACTAGAGTTAAACTGGTGAAGAACTAGGGTGAGGTGGAGATGGACTGGCCATGTGCTTGGGAGAAAAGGAGATGATTCTAGTCTAACCGAAATCGAACTAGAGAAGGAGAGAGAGTTAGACTAAAGTGAAGTGGAGAAAAGATAATGCGTGGATTGAGTTAACTCAAGAGAACACCTTGTCGACTCCCCCATGCATGCATGTGACTTAGTTACCTCCAGAAGATGCCAAGTCATTCCTAGACTCACGCACACATCTCAATAGTCTGCAATTGACTCAGTCAAGCAACCCAGTTAACTCACCAACATATCCAGTCCACCTCAGATTACTCACCACTTCATTCAAGCTTATGTATGCATCCAGATCTTGACATTATCACCCTTGTATGACCACTGTTAAAAACAGAAAAGTGTCCACATGTCCCCAAGACCATACTCATTGGACTCAGTTTTTCGTGAGATGTCTTAATATGACATCATAATCACCATGCAAAATCTGCTAAAAATAGAAATATCTCACATGTTGATGAAACCACCCTCATTGGACTTGGTTTTCAGTCGGCAGTCCAAATCAATGTTGCATGAAGCAGGGATGTTTTTTGGAAGCAAATTCGTGGAAGCATCATTTTCCAAAAATCTAGGAAGCAAAGCGTCTACGAAGCGTCTACTATATATATTTATTTATTTTATTTAATTTTTTGCATATATATTAAAAAAAACATCCAAAATACCAAATTAGTTGTAGAAGATATGGAAACATGCATATTTGCACAGAAATCAAGATAGTTATGGCATCCATTGTTCATTAATGATTAATTATTCGAGCATCAACCATCTAGAATCTAGATCCTTCTCCTCTTGTCTAGCCTTTTCTTCTACCTCGATTGTCTAGGGATATTAGTCAACATTGCCCAATTTTGATCAAACTACCTAAACCAAGCCTTAAAATATGGTAGAAAAAGCTTAGCATGCTTGATCGATGATTTTGACTTGATTGAAAGGCAATTTCTGCCAAGGGCATGACAAAGGAGTTCAACAATTAACACCACCAACACTAGGGTACACATAGGGCTTGGTGCTCTTGATTAAATGCCAATCACAAACCCTGATACATGATATAATCTAATGAAATGCCACAATCCCATTGATCCAGAATTCCTGAAAATTGTTATTTTTGTTGAATTTTGAAAAGGTTATGAAATTCTATTTTCTCCATATTAAGTCCGATGAGGCTGGAACCACTCTCAAACATCCCGAGTCACTTTTACTTAAAGAATTTACCATTACCATGAGGGAGCATCTAGGAAGCATCGAAGGAGCATCAAGGGAGCACCTTGGGAGTGTCCGAAAAGCCCCAACCCAACTTAAGTCAAAGAAAAAACTAAAAAAAAAATTAGAACCCTATGGAACCACCCGTCTCCCTTCGGATCTGCTCGAGATCTGTACGGATCCGTGACCCATCTGGGGTGGATCCGTGGTTTCAGAAATCTAGAACCACAGATCAGGTCGGCATGGTTCCGAATTTCTAGGAATCATATTTGTCGGCCCGATCCGCAGTTCCAGATTTCCAAACCACAAATCCGACGACGGATCTCCCACAGATCCGTACGAGACACGGTTCCCAGTTTTGATCCTGGGGGGGGGTTTGTGCAAAATTGGTCCGAATCTAAGTTGCAGGAAATGCAGGTACAGAGGGCGTTTCTGCCCGGAAACGAAACGGAAACGCGTTTCGGCGTACTGTACGGCCTGGAAACGCGTTTCCGGCCGTACGGGCACGTTTCCCGAAATGGAAACGTGTCCGTACGGCGGAAACGCGTTTTCCAGGCCGACGGGCCCCGTTCCCCAAAAAATGATTGTTTTTTAATTTTTTTTTTTTTTTTGTTATAATTAGTTTTTAATTTTTTTTAGGGTTTCTAAGCTGTTCTAGAAACCATTTCTAAAGTTATAAAAGAGCAGTGTCTCTCATTCTCTCATCGCACTATTCAGCAAGGAGTTTCTCTTGGAGATTGGCAGTTGTTTCAGTAGCTGGTGTTTTGAGCAGTGAGCAAAGTAGATTTCAGCAGCGGGAGAAAGAGATTTCAGCAGCAAGAGAAGGAGATTTCAGTAGGAGATTTCTGTAGCAGCAGATTTGGCTCAGCTACAGCCATATTTCTCTTCTCTTTTCTGGCATTTCCAGGTAGTTT